>CM045766.1:69349677-69879276 GCA_025200525.1 Camellia lanceoleosa | reverse complement strand
GCTTGTTAGTGTAGTCTTGAGAAGGACCGGCTTTGATCCAGATTGATCCTACTTGTCTTCAATGACGATTTGTCGCTTTCTTAAAACTTTCAAAAATGTTTTAGCGGTCTGCAAAGACATGTGTGGAATCGCTCTTGAGATTGTGCGACTTAGGATCGCTCTCGACCTCGAGACTCAACCCTTTGCTTTCAAACCTTGAGCGGCATTCGGAATGTTCAGCGGTCGACCACGATATAAAGGCTTATGTGGGCATTTGGAAGCTTGAAGCCCCATTACTCGGCAAAGAGGCGCAAAAGTCGGATCAAGAAGGTCGGACCTCATCGAGCTTGCAAAGTTAGAGCAGAGCACACACTTTCGAGATTAGGAGCAAAAATATCCGATGTCTTCGAAGAATAAAGGTGAATCTTCGCAAATCAATACAACGGTCGCTCTCACCGGATCTGAGGGCTTCAATCTCAAAACCATTTAGCATGGACTTGTTACACTTTTACCCTTTGAGGCTCATTGGTAGAAACTGGAATGACCCAGACAAAAGTTAGAGCAAAGAAAAAAGAAAAAGAAAAATGCAAAAAAGAACAAAAAAAGAAAAGAAAAAAAGAAAAGAAAAAAAAAGAAAAAAGAAAAGAAAAAGAATGAAAAGAAGAAAAAGAAAGAAAGAAGAACAAAGCTCGAAGGTCGAAAACACGCATTGCCTTGGCAAAAGTTAGAGCCTAAAAAGGAGGTTAAATGCCGAGTGTACCTTAACCCCGAACTACGTAAGGCTTGATTCCCATCTTTGGGATCGTAGGCAACTTCATCGAAGTCCGGTAGTAAAACAATTCAAATTTGATTGTGTCCATGTAATGGTTTTGATCATCTTTGCCTTCTCTGATCCGAGAGTCTGGTTGTGTTCGTCGCTCGAGGATGATTATAATCTTGTGGCATCATCAAACAAGGGGCAACTTTCCGTTGCCATTCAATCGCTCTTCGCGGTGCCCGTTCAAACAAGGGCAGCTTTCCATTTGTCACAGCTCCCCTCCGGCAAGGGGCAATTTTCCTTGATCCGGTTGTGCATCTCGAGAGTGGGTTCCTTCGTTGAAGCGATGACGTTTACAAGCAGTTTTGAGAATTTTTACTGAGGTTGACTAATTTTTCTCGAAAATTGTTTCATCTTTTTCACACAAAAAAAAAAAAGCCTGACCATTTCTTGGACCCAAAAAGGAAAAATTCTCGATTAACTCATAGCCTCGACGCATAATTTCAAGGCTCATAATTTGATGCTCATAAGCTACTTGCATAATTTCAAATCAAAATTGAACAAGCATGTTAATCTAACTCTCATGTTGGTCAAACTGTTTTTGAGAAAAGCAAAAGTTAAAAATGGTCAAAATGATGAACCAGGGGCATAGTTGGAGTCGAGTTCTGTCTTTTCGCCTTCATCAACGCATTTGCGGAAGAACGCGTGATATTCGCCAAGAAGGGCACAAGCTAATAAGCAAAGAGCAGAAGCTTCCTCGTATCCTCCAAGTAGCGAGGTATCGCCAAGTCACTAACCGTTGGAATGGATCAAGATATTCCACTCCCTCATCCTGACAAATCTAATCCGCCCAAACTCCCCAGAGCATCGTCAATCGATGTCAGCCGGCGATTCTACTACACCCAGGTTGCTTTAACCCCTCTGTGGGAGAAATTCACTAGCTGTGAGCGGAAGAAAGAGAATCGAGCAGAATGCTAGGGGCCCGAACCCGCAACTTCCCATTTATCTATTAACCACCTAGGGGAGGGATTGAAAAATGAGAGATTGAAGAATAGAGAGATGTGCGATGAGAGAAAAAGTGAGAAAAGGGCTTTTTCAGAAAAACAGAGCTTGAGGGCCGAGTGATGTGAAAATCAGAAATAAGAGGTGGGAAACACTACCCGGTGAAAGCAGGCTCCCATGCTGCGTCTGAGTGTCGTGTCTCTTTGTTTTATCTCGATTTTTGTTTTGGAGTGCGTTCGAGTGTTACTCGATGTGTCTAGGTTGTGTGCCTTTTATTTCCTTGTTGAGTCGTTTTGCTGTGTTCAGTCATAGGCTCAATACCTGGTCGAAAACTCATCTCTCAATTTCAAAAAATAAAATCGTTTTGTGCTCCGAGTGCTGTGCCATTCTCTATATTTGTGCAAAACGGAATTGGTTTTTTCATAAAACCGCAGGGTTCAACCCAGGTCATGTCAGAATAGTAAAACAAGGACCTATCTGAAGCTATTTCGGTTCCGGACTGCAAAGCAAAAGAAAAGAGGGAAAATTTGGAGCATCTTAGCATGTTTCAACTTTAGCAAAATCCGAGGCGCATTCGTGTGCACCTTCTCAGGCCTCGCCATTTCTCTGGAGTATGAGTGTGTCTCGACCCCAAGTGTAAGCCTGCTTCAAGTTAGAATGGCAGTCCAAGCAGCACCAGAGGGTTTCGCATGCAGGTGTTATCTCTCGCCAATTTGAATAGGGTGTGCCCTTTGAAATTTGAGTATGTTGTGAAGTCCTCTAAGAAGCAAATCGCAGAGGCACCCCAGTACATATTTGATGCTCCTCTATTACATAGAATGTGGATTTTTATATACCTCGTTGTTGCAAGCGTGCCACGATCGTTATGATTCATGCATAGAATATGCTTGCTTTCAATATTGCATAAAATGCCCCCATACTTGCATAGAAGATGCATTTATCGAACTTTCTTGTGCATATTATCTCGCCAAGCCTGTCTTGTGCACTTACACTTTGTATCTCACTTGCACTTTGTCTTGTGCATCTTGTGGTTTTATCTCCTTTCGCACTATCTTGTGCATTTCAAATCACTCATATTTGTTTGGCGTGTCGCCTTTATTTTGTGCATTTCAACTCACTTTCGCCTTTGTTTAGCGTGTCGCGTTTAGTGCATTTCAAATCACTTTCATGTTGTTTTAGCGTGATCGCACTATCTTGTGCATTTCAAATCATTCGCGCTATTTTGCGCACCTCAATCGCAGCATTGCATGCGGTTTATCATTCGCTATTTTATGCGACCTCAATCGTGACTTTTGTGCGATTTTACATTCGCGCTATTTTGCGCATCGCACTATTTTGTGCAGTTTACATTTGCGCTATTTTGCGCATCGCACTATTTTGTGCAATTTACATTCGCGCTATTTTGCGCACCACAATCGCACTATTTTGTGCATTGTATCATTCGCGCTATTTTGCGCACCTCAATCGCACTGTCCTGTGCTTTGCATATCACATCGCACTATTTTGTGCATTTCAAATCAATCGCTATTTAGCGTGATCGCACTATTTTGTGCATTGTATCATTCGCTATCTTGCGCACTGCATCGCACTATTTTGTGCGCTTTACATTTGCGTATTTTGCGTGCCTCAATCGCGATCGCGGGTGCTTTGCATATCACATCGCACTATTTTGTGCACATTACTTGCATTGTGCATGCATTTTATCGCGCTATCTTGCACGCCCCACCTGCACTTGTTAGTGCATTACATTTCACTCGCGCTATTTTGCGCATCGCACTATTTTGTACACGTTACTTGCATTGTGCATGCATTTTATCACGCTATCTTCCGCGTCCAACCTGCACTTGTTAGTGCATTACATTTCACTCGCGCTATTTCGCGCATCGCACTATTTTGTGCACATTACTTGCATTGTGCATGCATTTTATCGTGCTATCTTCAAGCGCCTTACCCGTATCAGCTTTGCTTTATGCATTCACCCGCCCGGCTGCGATGTGTCAAACCTTTTAGGAATCACATTGAATATATGTTGTTAGCATATTGTTCTTGTTGAATTTCTCTCTTTTGCAGCACGATATTGTATGTCGGTTCATTTGAGGTCAGTGCGACCGCATCAATCAGCGCAGTATCGTATCTCCTCCGTGTGGGCAGCGGCGAGAATTAAATGATTCTCCGCATTCCTAACGCATGAAATGTAGTTGTTGCTTTGCATTCTTGCTTAAAAGCTACATTGCATCCATTTGCGAATACTTGCTTCATTACGACTTATTTGACTTGCATGATCATTGAGTTACATCGATCTTGTGCATATCATTTTGCATTTGCCCCTTTACTGCAGCACGCGCTGGTATTTATATCTGTTCATCTCGTATGATTGTCTAAGTCTTGACCTTGTCAAAAATGGGTGCGCCTCTAGGCTTTGACATTCACTCCGTCACTTCTTGACTTCCGAGTTACGTCAAGAGGGCAGCTGTAGACACCCCATTTTTGACCGACCTTAAGACTCCGGCGTCACCGATTGGCGCTTCGGTGATGTTGCATATTGTGCTCGTTCGAAGTCTGGCGGCATTGCGGCTCGCCTCCGGACTTCGAACTCTCTTACGTGCCTTGCCTCGGTTTGCAACGGACTTCGGTTTTCTGTTTTCTTTCGATGGAGGAGTGGTCTGTAGACTATCTCTCGGTGGCGTGGGCTATTTTTCGTGGCCGTGAGGCCATTTTGCCATTCGGAGCGGTTCTCGATTTTCGGAGCCGTCAGGCCGTGTGCCTCAGCTCGGGACCGCCCAACCATCTCCGATTTCTCTGGTTTTTGGCATGCATCTCATTTACTCCCTTTCGAGGGACACTGGGGTCTCAGATACCCACTTTGTGGCCGAACACCACTTTCGGTGCTTATAGCCTATTTTCGGGACCCCGAACTGCGTGATTTGGGCCCCGAGCATTCATTTTGCATTAGTTTTTGTTCAATTTTGGCAGGTACCTCTGTTTTAGCACCAGGAAGATCACTGGAGGGTGGGAGGACAACAATTGTCTCAGAAAACCAGTTTCGCTCCTCCGGCGTCCGTTTTGCTCACTTCCGGGCTAATGTTGAACACCCTAGGGATATTTTCTTCGAGCCGAGACTACATATTTGTGATGAGGGGACATGGGAGGACCCTAAAAAGTGGTGGTCGGCCAGTAATTGTTATTTTCATTTTTGAGCCTCTCTTTCAAGTTGAATGTTGTGCCTCCTGTTTCAGAGTTGCCAAATTCCAACCATGGGGTCTTATTCTACACACACAGGAGGACACCAAAAGTGGTGGCCATTAATTGTTCACTTCATTTTTGGCCATGGCCTGACCATGGGGAGTGGCTGGCCGACGTGGGGTGGCGGCCATCTTCAAGAAAAGCACTGGCCTGCTTCCTGCTTTTGACCACTTTACGTGTCCATTTTTTCAGATATCTTTGCCTCAGGGATATTTTGGGAGGAAAGCTTGGATGCATTTCCTCCCTTTTACACCCCTTTCTTGCCCATTTAAGGCTGACCTCCTTCTTTGTTAGGGTTAGCAACTTTCTTCTCAAGACTTCATCTCCATTGCCTCCATTTCCCTCTCCAAAAGCTCCAAAACCTTCAAGTTTCTAGCCCACTTGTTCATCAACCCTAAACTTCACCATCACCACCTCCATTCCAGCAAAGGAGGATTTTTCAGAGGCTAAGAAGCAACAAATTGAAGCCAAGAAGCAACAAAAGCTTGATCTTCAAGGGTAAGTCACTATTTCCCCCTTTTGAGCACATTTTTGCATCAATTCTTTACCCTACTTGCTCTCTGTTTTGGGCTCCGAACCCTACTGATTTTAGGCTTATTTTGAGCCCCTCTACAACATCTTAGAAGGGCTCAACCTTGTTTGGCACCTCTATGATGCACCTTTTTCAATATCACTCTTTGTGCCAATATTTTGCATGCTTTGTTTGGATTATGAGTGATCCATTTTCGAGCCTGATATAAACTGTGAGTGGGCTTATTTTGAGCCCCTCTTCAACATTGACGGAGGGCTCAACCATGTTTGGTGGTTCTATCATGCACTTGTTTTGTAATTCTTCTAATTTACCGTAAAATTGCATGGTTTCTTTAGCCTATTTGAAGTCTGATTTTGAGCATGCTATAAACTGAGATTGAGCTTATTTTAGGTCCCTCTACAACATTGTAGAAGGGATCAATCCTGTTTGGGGCCTCCATGCATGGCCTCTCTTTGTACCTCTCTTTGGCCCCATTTTGCATGCCTTTTTAAAGCTTATTTGGCTTCTGATTTCAGCCTTCATCAGGCCTGGAAAGAGCCTTATTTTTTCCTTCTTTTCATGTTTTGTTAAGGGTCTTATGCTATTTGGTGAATACTTTTGGTACTTCATGTTATACCCTCTTATACCCCCTTATTTTTGCATGCCTTGCTAGCTCATCATGCTTCTGTTTTTCAGCCTTCATCAGGCTTGGAAAGAGTCTTAAAATAACTCATTCTTCATTTTTTGTTAAGGGTCTTAGGCTGTTTGGTCCATCCTTTTGATACCTCATGTTATAGCCTTTGTTGGCTCATATTTTGCATGCTATTTTGAGCATATCTACATACTGAATTGGAGGATGTCATCTACTGTAAATGTGCCTATTTTTGGTCTCTCTTTAATGTTGTAGAACTGTATTTTTCAGTTTGAGCATTGTACATATCACTTGTTTCATTGTTCCCCTATTTTGCCCCATTTTTGCATGCTGTTTTTGCCATACTTGTGATTGTTGTTTGGACATTCTTTGTACTGGAAAAATGCTATTTTAAGGGCTTCTTAGCATCTGTCTTTACACTTCATGTCCATATTGTGCATGATTGGCATAGCTGTAGGCCATTTCGGGTGCATAACATTGCATTTCGGGCATCGGGTGTAATTTTGCTATAATTCGGGGGCTGTTTTCGCATCATTTTGGCTGCTGAAATTTGCATTTTCCATATGCCATATGCCACGTCTCATTTGCATGTCATTTCATGCCTTAGGGCCATTGCCTCGGTTTGCGTGCCCGTGTTCACGCATTTTGAGGCACTTCATTTTCATCTCCCGGCTTCTTATGTGAGTGTGGCTAAGGCTCTCTCACATTAGTATAAGTCCAATCTATATTTGGAGTGCCATTTCATACTTTTTGCCATTGCCTCGGTTTGCGTGCCCGTGGGCACGCATTTCGAGGCACTTCGTTTTTATCCGACGACCTCTTATTTGAGTGCGGCTGAGGTCCTCTCATGTTAGTGTAAGCCCAATTTGCATTTTACATGTCATTTGCATTGCGTTTGTCTTTGCCTCGGTTTGCGTGCCCGCGTGCACGCATGTCGAGGCACTTCATTTTTATCCGACGGCCTCTTATGTGAGTGCAGCTGAGGCTCTCTTATGTTAGTGTAAGTCCAATTTGCATTCTGTATGCCATTTCATGTCTATATGTCACCGCCTCGGTTCGCGTGCCCGTGGGCACGCATTTCGAGGCATCTCATTTTAGTCTCATCGTATATCATATTTCATGTCATTTCATACTTTAGTATCATCGCCTTGGTTCGCGTGCCCGTGGGCACGCATTCCGAGGCATCTCATTTTCATAGCATTGTGCATGCTAGATCATACTTTAGTTGCATTCATGCATATCGTGCATATTGCATCATGTTCGGGATAGGAGTTAGCCCGGACACGGGAAACGAGGCGCGTTTCGTACTCCGAGTGACGGAACGGGTCTCAATTCCCAAGTCAACGACACTCCGGATTGCCCATAATGGAGTTAGGTTTTGTTGTAGCATTCATCTGCATTCACCTGCATTCACCCCATATTAAGTTGTGCAATTCGGCTCCTCGGCCATCATGCATCGATATGCGTGATTGGTGGCACGAGGATCGAGGCATGCATATATTTGTGAAATACATTGCTATGCCCCTTTCCTGCTCTCTGTTGCAGCAAAATGAAGAATCAGCAATTTTTCGGGACTTGGCGCGCATTTCAAGAAAAAGTGCAAACAGAGGCTAATTGGGGCATCCCAGTGGATTTCCGCACTAAGGCAGCCCAGCATACATCACTCATCAGTAGCAAGGCAGTCCCTGGCTTGCGTGCCAGTTTTACTTTTTTGTAATTAATTTGTAAATTAGTTAGGAATTTGTATTTATTTTGGACTGTATTATTATTTATTCGGACCCTCTGCGCGAGGGCATAATTGTAATAAGGGTGTGTGAGTGTGATGTATGTCTTCCAACCCCCACTTCTTTCTCCCTTTTATTTACCTGCTTATGATGGTTAGATATAGGGCATGTTTCAATTAGCATGTAATGACATGTTTGCATCATTCATCTGTTTTGCACGCACCGGGCTCGGCGCATCATACAAACTGCATTTGTATTTCAATTCCAAATTGAATACGTGATAGTTGTAGCATTTCATATGCCATGTTTAGAATAGCCGAGCCTGCTATAGTTTGCATTTTTTGCATGTGTTGCATTAAGCATTTCTGAATACTTAGGATCCATACATGGATTTCTAATCGGCTTCTGTTTTGGCATGGAGTACTCAGTGAGTTTTATGCTTTAGCATCCTTGCATGCGTGTGAGTGTTGCCATGAATAGCATGCTTACTATGAGGCTATGTGCTTATGTGATATAACTGCCTTGGATGCCTGTGGGTGGAGGTTGAGTTATTTGAAGTGGGACAATTCATCAAATGTTTGTTTTAAGCCCACTAGATAGTGGCAAAATCACGTTTTCTAAGCCCACCCGAGGGTGGGAAATCCGCGTCTTAGCCTACTTGCGAGTAGCACCATCAAACCATTTTCAAACAAACAAACATGAAATGTTTAGTTCCAATTCAGGCGATTCAGTCTATACTTGTATGCTGTGCGCATCACATAGTAACCTAGGCTAATAACCGGAATAAGAACTCGCAATGTTTTCAAAATCAGATATCATGGTTAGTAGAGGCCGGTTTTTGGCGAGGCGAAGTGCTCGCAGTGACCTTCTAATCGTACCCAAGTTCAGTGAGGCAACTTTGGTGATGACGGACCACGTGGCCTTTTGGCACCGAGTCGGGGTTTCTAAATTTCCCATTTAAAATATTTAGGTGGCGACTACGTATCTGGAAAGCGATCCATGTTTGGCACTTCTTTCAAAAATCTATTTTCAAAACGATTTGCGGAATTTGGACTCTTTGGTTCAAGATTAAGAACCGTGATATTTGAGTCCTTCGAACTGTAGTGACCCAATATCGAACCAGAACGGGGGGGACTCGCACTCCCCTTCCCCCGGGATGCGTTCGGGGACGTCTACACTCATATTTGTCATGCCTTGGTCTATTCGAATCATTTTACTAGATCTATTGTGATATTTGAAGCACTTAACTACTTGCGGTTAGTTGTATGCTTTGGTTCAGCCTCTCAAAAATTTAAATAAATTTCATTTTTAAAGGGTCGGGGTAATTTTAGCACCATAAATAAACATTATTATTATTATTATTATTTATCATTTATAAATTACAGGACATGTGTCATTATCTTGTGCACTTGGAGGTTGGAGGAAGTTATGAAAAGTATGGAACACATGTGATGATGGAGGAAGTGGAAGATCATGGAGCATGAAGTATAGAGGAGTTGAGAGATCATAGAGGGACACATGGCAAGACAAGAATAAAGATGAAAGAATAGGGTAGTTATTAAGTAGTTTTTTCCTATAATGTTTTGCCTATAAATACTCATTCATGGCTACATTGTCATCATCCAACTCAAATGAAATACAATTGATTCCTATTTTTCTTGTCATTTATATTTTCAGCACTTTATTTTCGGTACTTTATTTTCAACACTTCATTTTCAAAGCATGGGAGTAGAGACAAATTGATGGTTATTTTGATTGTTCACTAAATCATTTTTCTTCATCTCCCTCTCTTCTTCTTTTAATTTTTCTTTTCTCTATACTTGGCAATTTTAAAATTCTTTTCATTGAGATCAAGAACCGTTAATGCAATCATTTGATAATTGATTTGAATTTAATCTATAAGAATTTTTCAATCATTGCTAGCACGCTTGTGTTTATGATAAATTGATGGTTATTTTGATTGTTCACTCAATCATTTTTCTTCATCTCCCTCTCTTCTTTTTTTAATTTTTCTTTTCTCTACATTTGGCAATTTTAAAATTCTCTTCATTGAAATCAAGAACCGTCAATGCAATTATTTGATAATTGATTTGAATTTAATCTATAAAAATTTTTCAATCATTGCTAGCACGCTTGTGTTTATGATATTTTTCTTCCTAAGAAAAAATAAGCTAGCAGAAATAGTATATATTGATTCCCTCAATTATAAAGAAGATAAAATAATATTTTTAATAGTAATTAAGGAATTTTGGTGCAATTATCCCTTTAAATGATTTTAGTCAATTGGTGGCCGCATAATCAGCTGAACAATTTTTTTTTTTTTTTGGAATCATATTCCAATTTTAAGATTATTTCATGTTGTCTACCACTAACCTTGGAGTCCGTATATTCTTGTACCCTATATAAGACATGTTCCATCAGCCAAATAATATAGGTTCATTATTATATTAATTTATTTATATTTAATTACATAATATATATTCTTTGTATAGAATTGTTATTACAAAAATGTATATATACCATGTCAAGTGGGAATGAGATAGAGCTGAACAATATATTCTTTGGTCATTTTTTTGGGATAAATTACATTTTTAACATGTAATTTGATTTAAGTTTTATTTTAGTCCTTATTTTTTCAAATCAAATAATTTGGTCTCTATACTTTAATTTTAGTTTTAATTTTGGCATTATCTTGAAGTGGAAAAATTAAATTTAACAATCTTGGGACATTTGTAAGTTCCTAAAGTATAAAATTGAACGAAAATTTGGAAGGAATAATCAAATTGAAATTTAAAATATAAGATCAAATTGTTTAAATTAAAATAATAGAAACTAAAGAAAATTTTGATCAAATTATAATAGTGAGAAGTGTAAGTGTAATTTACTTTTTCTTTTAATTTTTTCTCCTTCTCCCCCTTTTTAATATTTTATTGAAAATTAACAAATTATTTTTTTTGTCTCTCCCCTCCCCCCCCCCCAAAAAAAGCACCAATGTTCCATACTACTTAGAAGAAACGAACGATAGATGGACTGATAAATTAACGGATTGTGTATTCTTAAAATAACATATGTAATATAATTATGGACACTCGATCTAAAAATCTAATTTTGAATTTTCTTTACTTAAAGGTCCACACTAAAAAACAATTTGTCCATAAGGACAAGCACACACAAAATGATCAAAACTACCCATATATTATATATATGACATACGGATGGTGAAATAGTGAAACCAAACCAAACTCCTCTCTCTCTCTCTCTCTCTCTCTCTCTCTCTTCAAACTCTCTCTTTGCTCCTCCATCGAGACCCTCTCTTTCCTTCCCCGTCGTTCCTCTATTGATGCTTTTCTGATCTTTCCCGTTGCTCCAACCTCGAGATCCAGATCCATGGCTTCTTTGAATCAAGATCTCAAGAATACCGAAGTGTTTGTCTCTAATCACCAGAGACTATTTATCACTAGAGTGTTGCTCTATATACTATTGTATGTAAAAAACCTAACCACATTTTCCCTTTCGCAGCTCAAGCTTCATTCCAATCCATCAATGGCTAAAGTTGATAGCTCAAAACCCCAAACCCTATCTAAGGTTATATATATATATATATATATGTACATCTATTATGTAATGATTTTGGGCACTTAGAATTGTATTACCAGCTCGATCTACATCGTTTCTCTACTCTGTTTGTATGATTTGGGCCATCCTCACTTCTCTACTCCAGCTTCTCTCAAGATCTTCATTGTCGTTTCTCAAGATCTACACTAGTTGAGTTCTAATTTTATATAGTCTCAGATCTGGTTTGTGTAGTCTCAGATCTAGTTGTAGAAGAAAATGATAATAATGATGAGTAGTATATGTGAGTATGTGTTTGCGAATGATGTATCTGTTTATATATATATATTGTGATTGTTATTATTGTTGATGTTCATGATGATAATGATGATGAAATAGATTAAAAAAAATTTGACAGATAGAATAGGTTTGTTCAAATTTTGAACATTATCTGTTTAAAATTTGATTAGATAATACTGCTTCAAACAAATCATAACTTTCAAAAAAAAATTTATAATATCTCTGCATATACTTTGCCTTTTCTCAATACCAAACCCCTATGTGTTCAAATTTTGAAAAGATTTATAATATTATATGTTTAAATCTTATTATCTATCCAAAACAAATTTGTCCTATCTATTTAAAATTTTATTAACTATTCAAATTTTGAAAAGATAATGTTAAAAATTTGAACAAATCTATTCTATCTGTCAATTTTTTTTAATCTGTTTCATCATCATCATCATCATCATTATCATCATGAACATCAACAATAATAACAATCACAATATATATATATATATATAAATAGATACATCATTCGCAAACACACACTCACATACACCACTCATTATCATTATCATCTTCTTCTATAACTAGATCGGAAACTACACAAACCAGATCTGAAACTATATAAAATTAGAACTCAACTAGTGTAGATCATGAGAAATGACAATGAAGAGCTTGAGAGAAGAGAAGCTGGAGCAGAGAAATGAGAACGACCCAAATTATATAAATAGAGTAAAGAAGTGATGCAGATTGAATTGGTAATACAATCCTAAGTGTCGAAAATCATTACACAATAAATGTACATATATATATACATATATTACCTCAGATAGGGTTTGGGGTTTTGAGCTATCAACTTCAACCATTGATGGATTAGAAAAGGAAGCTTGAGTTGCGAGAGGACAGCCAGTAAGAGAAAAAGAATGAAGGAAAATGTGGCTAGGTTTTTTTTACATACAATGAGTAAGTATACAAAGAAAAACTCAGTGGATAAATAGTCTCCGGTGATTGGAGACAAACACTTCATTGATCTTGAGATCTTGATTCAGAGAAGCCATGGATCTGGATCTCATGGCTGGAGCAGTAGAGGAGGGGCGGAAGAGCATCGATGGATGAGGACAGAGGAGCGATGAAGAAGCATAGAAAGAGATGGAGAGAGAGAAGAGTTTGGTTTGGTTTCACTGTTTCACAATCTGTATGTCATATATATACTATATGGGTAGTTTGGTCATTTTGTGTTTGCTTATCCTTATTGACAGTGTTTTTGAATGTGGACCTATGGGTAAAGAAAATTTAGAATTGGATTTTTAGATCGAGTGCCCATAATTATATTACATACATTATTTTAAAAATACACAATCCCTTAATTTATCAGTCCATCTATATATCATTTCTTCTAAGTAGTTTGGAATTTTGTTTTTTTTTGTTTTTTTTTTTTTTTTGAGCAAAAAAAAAATTTATTAATTTTTAGTAAAATATTACAGAGAGGAAGAAGAGAAAAAAAATAATAGAAAAATAAAAGAAAAAAAATTAAATTACACTTCTCATACAGATATTGTGAAAAACTGAACAAAAGTTGTCTAAATGCACTTTTGTTCAGATAAAAGTTGAACAGATAGGTATAATAAACTTGTGAATTTGTCCAGATAAATTTTGAATTGATAAAAAATTGGAAAGATAGAAAATTTATACAGATAAAATTTGGATAGATAGAAGATTTACATAGATAAAATTTGGACAGATAGAAGATTTGCACAAATAGAATTTGGATAGATAGAAAAAAAATATATATATATACAAATAAAATTTTATTTGGACAAATATTTAAACAGATAAGAGAAATCTGAGTTGAAGATAAATTAAGGGGTAAAAGTAGAAACAAAATATTATTCAAAACAAATAAAAGTACTTCTCACCAAATTATTTCACAAATCGCTAACAAAAAATATCCACTGAACGTAAGGCCTTAGACCCTTCTTAGCATGAATTTTTTAACAATTTACTCTATAATTATACCATTTTTGTGATAAAAACCATCAACATGTTATAACTTTTTTACAAAAATAGTCAGTAATATTTATCACAATAAATTAGACTACAGTATTCATAACAAAAACACAGCTTATTTTAGATTTCTCCACTAATAAATGAGATTAGTCAAAACAAAAACAACAATTGGCAAAAGTATTCTACATATTATTAGTACATCATATGAAGAGTGAAGAAGGAAAAAAAAAAAAAAAAAGCCCACCAACTCATTTGAAATTCGTGAACTCAGCCGAAAATGTTGGAAAAACATATTCTGTACTCCGAAATCAACTCATCCGTCACGTTAATTTTAATCTTGATTAATCTGAATCGAAAACATCAAAAAATGACTAAAACTTTAACTTTTTTACCTTTTCCAAAAAAAAAAAAAAAAAAAAAAAAGAAAGAAAGAAAGAAAGAAAGAATGAATGAATGAAAAAAAACAAATTTGGACAAAATAAGATTTTATTTTATTTTATTTTTTCAATATGACTGATTATAATTGATTAGAGACCAAAATCACCATAATCAACCTGATAGTATTCAAAACTAAGATATTGTTTTTTCACATTGTGTGTGTGTGAGAGAGAGAGAGAGAGAGAGAGAGAGAGAGAGAGAGAGAGAGAGAGAGAGTATTGTTTGGTAATTGGTGTTGTTTGCACAATTACTATGGCGAAGTTGATGCGTACAAGGAACGGATAGGGTCTATGATGCTTACTCCATCCTTTTCGTTTCAGACAGAATTGTGGGTCAAAGTTTCAGAGTAGTCCAAATTAAATAGTAGAAGTCTGTTTGATACTGCAGATTTTGGTGAAAAAGACAACAACAAGAACAAAAAAAAAAAAAATCACCAACAGAGAGAAATATATATATACATATATATGTAAAAAGCAGATTCCATATTAGGTTCAAGGCAAAAGAAAAAAAAAATCCCAAAAAGTATCAAGAAATGTATCTCTTGGAATGTGAAATATTCTCAAAATAAATGTAGTTCAAGGTGTCGTTTGGTAATACTTACGTTTCGCTTATTTATATTTATAAAAATTTTAAAAATTCAAATAAAATCGGATTTGGTAAAATTTTTGATTTATAAATCAGTGGTTTCAGTTTATAAATTTGGCCGCAAAATGAAAACACAAAAAATATGTTTCCGTTTTGAGTTTTCAATTTTTTTTTTACCACCCAACATTAGCCACCACCCACCACCATTTTCCACCACCATCTTCCTTCCGCCATCACCACCGTCATCTACCCTCTACCACCACCACTCACCACCGCCACCACCACCTACCTACCACCCACTTGCCACCACCACCCACCTCGCCGCCACCACCACCCACCGCCATCTACCCGCCACCATCCGCCACTACCATCCACCGCCCGCCACCTACTTGCCACCACCATTCACCACCCACCTACCACCACCATCCACCACTCGCCACACTAGCCACCCACCACCACCACCACCCGCCACCATCACCATCCACCACCACCACCATCACCCACTGGCCACCCACCACACCCACCGCCACCACCCACCACCACCACCACTACCACCCGCCACCGCCACCCACCCACCCACTACTACCACCACCGCCACCCGTCGCCACTACTACCCACCACCACCCGCCACCACCACCCACTCACCACCCCACCACCACCCACCCACTCACCCACCATCCACCACCTCACCACCCACCACCGCCACCACCCACTACCACCACCACCCGCCACCCACACATCACCACCACCCACTGCTACACCCACCACACCACACCACCACCCACCCACCACCACCACTACTCGCCACCTACCCACCACCACCCGTCATCCGCCACCCACCTGCCACCACCACCCACCACCCCCCACCGTCACCCACCCACCCACCACCACCACCCGCTACCCACCGTCCACCATCACCACTTTCCACTACCGTCTTCCGCCGCCACTTGCCACCACTTGTCATTTCTCATTGTTTTTTATATTTTTAAAATTTTTTAAACATTTTGTCAATTAACAAACACGTTTGTAGTTTATGTTTTTCTAAAAATAAACAAAAATCAGTTTATAAAATTTTTATAAATATAAACTGAAAACGTAAACGTTACCAAACAGACCATTTCATTTATTGTGCTTCACTCTCTAATACATGCTTTAATAAATTCACAGTAATGTTTTGTAAAAGGCTGGGGTGCCTTCAGTTCACTATCTGAATCAAGGGTCCAAATTAATCCATTGGGCTCACTTTTGGGTCTATTTTCAATAATTTGAACGTTCACATTTTAGGTTTTGTTGTATATATTATCTGTATAGAAATTCACGTTGATTGGATAATGAATACTATGTTTTCGGATAACTTTTTTTTTTATAATCCATTAATATTCTGACCGTTCATTGTTTTCTAGACAAAAGTGATTTGAATACATAGTATTTGTTATCCAATTGACATGATTTTTTATAGGAATAATATACTCACGAACAACCCTAAAATATGAACGATTCGATTATCGAAAAGAGGCCCCAAAGTGGGCCCAATAGGCTAAATTGGACCAAACTGTCCTGTAACTAGATTGGACACAGTCCGGACCCTTTATAGATAAAAATTTGTACAAAATTCAAATGTATCTGTATTTAAAGTTGGTTTAAATCAATGATGTAGTGAACACTTTCTGTAGAACATAGTTGCCCATTTTTATTAGGTTGTTGAGAGATGAGAGATTATCCTACCTAATATGTGTTGTGATTTTTTATTTGTGAAGAGTACTGCATAAACAATAATATATAATTACTTAATAATTTTTCATAAATAACACTTAGAATAAATCTAATCTATATATTTCAAATTGTCAACATTATTTAAAATATTTTTCTGAATATATAGCATTGTTGATTGATGATACATTTATAATGAAGAGGAGCCTACCCTATTTGTGTTCCTATATATTCTTCTACTTTGGTGCAAACCTCATATTTTTAAGGCATATCCTTGTGCTACAATTTAGCAATCCTCTCAAAACTTTTTATTTTTATTTTTTTTGAGAGAGAGAGAGAGAGAGATGGAGTACAACGAAAATGGCTTCTTGGAGGAGTTACTAGCTCTAAGAAATGACTCTTGGGAACCAACCATTCCCAAAGGAACAATGAGTGAGTTCTCCAACAATGTCTGGAGTTCTGATTGTTTCAATGAAACCCTAGTTTCCAATCCTCCAAATTCTTCCTTTCACCAAGACTTCTCTTTGCCACTTGATCAAACCCTAAACTATTCACTCTCCGAGTTCTACTGCCCAATTCGAGACGAGTTTTCATCCAACACAAATCTTGACACCCCACCACCATCATTCCCTACTCAAGAGGACTACTCACTGCCAATCATAGGTGATGATGAAGAACCAAACCTAATAGGCAATGCCTTTCAAAGTTTGGATTTGGAGACAGTTCAATCAACCCAAGTGCCATCTTTCAACATGGGTTTGTGCATGCAGGAGAGAAAGAACAAAGTCAAGAAAGTAGATGGACAGCCATCAAAGAATCTAATGGCTGAGAGGCGGCGAAGAAAGCGGTTAAATGACCGGCTTTCGATGCTCAGATCAGTTGTTCCTAAGATCAGCAAGGTGATTGATTTCAATATTCTCAAATTTGTTCAATTTGTGTAATTATGGAGACTATTTTTCCTTTTTTGTTTTGGTCACGAGAGTGTCTGGGATGAACCGGTCTCGTATATACCATGTAATTATTGAGTCTAAGCCAAGATTTGTTTGTTTGAATGACTTGATATGTAACAGATGGATAGGACATCTATACTTGGAGACACTATAGATTACATGAAAGAGCTCCTAGAGAGAATCAACAATTTGCAAGAGGAAATTGAAGTGGGTAATTCAAATCAGTTGGACTTGGTGAGGATTTTCAAGGATGCAAAGCCTAATGAAGTCATGGTCAGAAATTCACCCAAGGTATATGATTTGTTAACTACTCAATCAAAAAAAAAAAAAAAAATTTCTATTTTGTTTTCAAAAGCATTAATTTTCTTTGCAGTTTGATGTGGAGAGGAGAAATATGGATACCCGGATTGAGATCTGTTGCGGGGGGAAGCCGGGCTTGTTGCTATCAACTGTGACTACTTTAGAAGCATTAGGCCTTGAGATTCAACAGTGTGTTATTAGCTGCTTCAATGATTTTGCAATGCAAGCTTCCTGCTCAGAGGTACTACAAACACCTACATTTGCTTTACCTCTAATTCACCTACTTTTTAGTACTTAAATGTCATTTTTGATACGAAAACACTATGTACCCAGAAAAATATTTGGAGAATTGCGCAAAACGAATTTAATACTCACATTTCGAATTTTGGGTATTTTTAAAAATATTTTTGTCAACACTAATGTTTTGTTGTGGTTAATTTGATGATGATGATAGGGATTGGAGCAGAGAACAATTATAGCTTCAGAAGAGATAAAGCAGGCACTGTTTAGAAATGCAGGATATGGAGGAAGGTGTTTGTAGAGTTGAAATTTGAGAGGAAAATATGGGAAAGCTAGTGGTGGATCCACATGGATATCTGTATTTCTTTTTTTTTTTTTGGAGAGGGGTTGTGGTGTTTTTATTTTCTAATAAATTCTAAAATAAGTGGTCTCTTTCTTATCAAAACCTTTCAAGAATTGTTTTATGTAATGTCAGAATCAAGTGCACATGTTTACTAGTGCAAGGTTTCTTTGTTCCTCCACATGCGTCCACAAAGGAAGGTGTCTATTTATTACATTTGTTTTAGTGAGGTGGGAATATTTTGGGATGTTCTGGGAATCTATGGGGGCATCAAAGTTTTTATTTGTATGCCACATTTTTTCATAGTTCACACTCTTAATCGGTTCATATATATATAATCTTGATTTTTGCTCAGTTCATACGACTTCATTCCCTTAATACTTTCCTCATCAAACTTCAAACCTTACTGTCCCTTTGAATCAGAAAATTTAAAAAAAAAAAAAAATTTGATTAAAAAAAAACCTTACTATCTCCACCCACTATCGCTATCCTTTCTGACCCACTCTCCATTGCCCCCTCGCTAGTCAATCCCTTCCATCTCCTCCTCCTCCTCCATAGCCCCCTCCCCTCCCCTAGGTGTCACTATGATAGGGGGTGGGCCGGTGGTTTTGGCAGGTGGTGGTGATTTGAGAGAGAGGGTTTGTACTTTTTGTCCTTATTGATAATTTGAATAGGTACACAGTAGTAATAAAAAAGGATAGATACACTAAACAAATTGTTGAAAGAATTAACAACAAAACACACACAGTGGGCTCCAGTGTGATGTACCAAAGTAAAGTTGTTTGAGGAAGCCAAAATGCATTGCCATTAGAAAAGGTTTATCAATATTCCCTCTTTCTAGTTCAAAAAGAAAATATTCCCTCCTTTTTGTTGTTCTTTACTTTTCCTTATCCACATTGGTTGTTTTTGAATTTATCCAGAAAGTGAACATATGGAGATTAAATTTAATGTGTTATGGATCGTATTAAGAATGAATATAATCCACATAATTCAAATTCTGAATAAATTTTTTTAATATTCTTTTTGAGTTTGTATCATTTTTTTAGTATTCTTCTATTTTAGACATGTTCCTTTGCCAAGTTTCTAAAACAACAATTTCCAAACTAAAAAGGAAGGCAGTTTCACCTTTCCTCTTTTCCAAACTAAAACACTAGCTAGTTCCTCAAAAGTAAACACATACCAAGCATTATGTACCTCCATATTAGTACTCTTAAATCTATATATTATATAAGATAGAGGGAATTTTTAACCCATAAGTTTTGTTGGAGTTCCATTATCTCAATCTTAATTTTTTAGTTTTTGAATTTAAAGAAAAAAAAAATCTCATTTATTGAATTCTTCCAACTTACAAGCTTTTTTTACTTTTTTCATATCTATTGCCGTACCATTTTCAACTGCTCCCATACACTATAGTTAGTGATGGAGTGTTACATTATTGTTATAAAAAATCTAAAAAAAATAATTTGTATATTAAAAAAAATCTAAAATAAATATAAATTCTTATTAAAAAATAAGAGGTTATAATTGTGAAAAAATAGAAAAAAAATAAAAAAATACAGTGTGTATTTCATTAATAACACTAAAAGAATGTGCTAAGTGCTTGTGTATAGACTTGACACGTGTCCACTCTCAAATTATCAAGTGAATATAGATGAAACCAAATAGCTTAGTTTTAATAGCTAACAAATATTAGAAATCCGACCATTGAAACTTAATAACTATTAATCATTAGAATTCAACAATTAAAAAGTCTCAAATCAGATCTCTTTGTTTTATCAAATATTCTTTTTTTTTTTTTTTTTGATTCATGCATTTATTTTAATATTGATAGAGAATTGGATGTGTGAAAGAGTGAGAGACATTAAAATTATGTATCGAGCTATGTAATTGTTGTGATGAAAAATAAAAATTGTCTTTTCCTTTCTATGACGATTTATCTGGTTATACATCTAATTAAAACGTCAGGTGTGCTTCTACATCATCATTGAATGTTGCTTTCATTTTTTTTAGATACTTTATCTTATAATTGTTTGTGTTATGAAATTTATTACATTTATGTTTGCTAAAGCTATTAGATGGATCTAATACAAGAAGTGTAGACTATTTCAATGTCATTCTCGGGATTAGAAGTACAAAAAATATACACAAAAAGTATATGAATAGATAAGATTTTACAAAATTTGTTTGTAAGTCCCACTTCTTGAAAATCCTATAATTCATTTATTTTTTGTATTATATTTTATTTTTGGTTTCTGTACTTTTTTATTATTATATAATTTTATTTGTTTTCTTTAAAATTTTATTTTTAAAAATAAATAAATAAATAAATCATTTTCTATTTTAAACTATTTCATTTTTTTTATTTTCTACTTTTTCTTAAAGTAGTTTTAGTTTTTGGGCAATTATTTACTTTTATATATTGTAATTTTGTGCATTTTAAGTGTATGATATTTTCACTAATGCACTCAGATATGCACTTTGAAATAAGTATCATGCAAAAATCAAGCAAGAATAAGAAAAATAAATAAAACAATACGAAGAATATGTGGAGCAAAAATC
Organism: Camellia lanceoleosa; assembly: GCA_025200525.1. Classification (NCBI taxonomy): domain Eukaryota; kingdom Viridiplantae; phylum Streptophyta; class Magnoliopsida; order Ericales; family Theaceae; genus Camellia; species Camellia lanceoleosa. The sequence goes on along the minus strand of CM045766.1, from coordinate 69,858,439 downwards.
AAAAATCAGAAATCAAAACTCCCAAAGCAAGCAAGAAAACAAAGATGCAGGTAGAATAAAATATTTAACAATAGACATTTGAAAATTTGTAATAAAATTTTATAACTTTCCTTTTTGCTAAGAAAATTCTATTTGGTACTAGTTAAATAAATGTTTTTTCCTTAATTTAGTTATAAATTTTCCCTGTACATTATTTTTAAATTTTGAATAAAAGCAAACATAAAATAATTGATTAAAATATGCTGCACTTGTTATATTCTCTTTCTGTGTGTGCCAACAAAAAAAAAAAAAGACATTTAAAAATTACAATTTACATATATATAAATAATTGTAAATACAACTCGTGTATAGCACAATAAAACACTGTATTTCATGAAAAGAAAATCACACAGCTCTATAATGAGTCCATTGAAAACTTGGATCCAAGGATTAATACTTCATTTAGGAGTTAGGTAAAAAGTTAAGTTATTAGTTAAAAATAAGGGATTGGAGGATAAAAGGAAATAAGCCTATAAAAAAAATAATACTAAAAAATTTGCTTGTTTGACACATTTTTATTAAATTTTTAGTTAATAAATTGACTTTTACACCATAGTCAAACGAAGCCTAAGTCATAGCGGGCTCTAGAATTTTGGAAAAATTTTATGCAGATTTTTTTTTTTTTTTGGAGAAACATTTTCATAGAATCAAAACTGGATTTGAACCTTACATTGTTGCACTTAAAAACCACAAACAACATTTTTTTTTTAATCAACAGAAGAAATAATTTTTTTGATGCAAAACAAAAATGCGAGGAGTTTATCCAAATTACATCAATAACGACAAAAGGCCTAGACAAATAATATTATTACTCAGTAAATAAATCCTAAGTTCGCATCTCTATTTAAAGATTAAATTTGATGAGCAATTTGTGGAAAGAAATGAGAAATTAAAACTTAAAAATTTTAATTTATATATTATTCATATTTTCTCTTTTTTATTTTATTTTATTTTATTTTATTATTATTTTTTTTTTTGGGGTTCCTTCTATAAATTCATTTCCAAATCTTAATCCAAATACAACAAAAAATATTAGATTAGCTGACACTATTATTGAGCCCATTTTGACGACTCTAGTTGATGTGAACCTTCTTATACATGTGAAAAAAAGCAAATATACATGAAGGCACAGAACAGAGGAAGAAGCCAAGAAATTTCCAAACCTAATCTACGAAGAGGCATTTTATGGTCTCATACAATGTTCAGAAATCTAAATTGTTGAACAAACTGGAAAAGAGACTGGTGAATCATCAAGTCAATCGAAATTGAACTGTAACTTTATAATTATCTCATATAACATTAACATTACAAGAATATTATGTATAACAAAATAAATAAATAAATAAATAAGTATTAAAATTATAATAAAAATTGTTGTATGGTGTTTACTAATAATATTTAGTGAAGTCATAATTGATAAAATAAAAATTGAAAGAGAGTCATTAGTTTTGATTTTGGAGGAAATTAAATTTTCAAGTACTCCCTCAGATTATTCTTGAGTTCTTGAATGTTTGTGATTCTCTCTATTACGTATACAAATAGGAATAAATTTTCACAATTTCAAAATTCCAATGGAAATTCCTCATAAGATAAGACTTTTGGAAGAAGGAGAATCTTATCAAAATTTTAATATATATATATATATATATGAAGGGGTTAAATATAAATGGAGCGGGTCAACCCTTGGGCTGATTCAACCTATTAAACCCATACCCAATTGACCATTTCATATGAGCCAAACAACCAACACGAGCCAATCATACTAAGCCCAAATCCTCATGGATCATTTGCAAAATTCATAAAACATGGGCCAAACATATCACAATATTGCCAACTCTGCATAAGGTGCTGAGATGGGTCGAACTCATTCAGAGGACTAATGTGGCACTACAAGAAATAACATTTTTAGTGACCAACTTTTTGGTTGCAGAAAGCGCATATCTGGTCGTTAATAGTATTTCTCGACTAAAATAAGCTAGTCGCCATTTAGTCGCCAAAAGCTCGTTAGAGAAGGTTTTTGACAACCAGAACTGAAGTTGGTTGCTAAAAGTTATCATTTGCGACCACATATCACTACAAGAAATTACACTTTCCACGACTAACGTTTTGGTCGCGAAAAGTATCATATTTGGTCGCTAAAATCTTTTCGCGACCAAAATGTGTTGGTCGCGAGTTGGTCACTAAAGCCTCATCACAAATAGTAGTTTTCTGCGACCAAAGTTATAGTTGGTCGCTAAAAAGGACCATTGGCGACCAAATAATTGGTCGCGGAAAGTCCAATCCATATTAGCCAAAAGGTAACTTTTAGTAACCAAAGTTATAGTTGGTCACCAAAAGTCAGCACCTTTACCCAAGGAGAAATATTCTTTTGCGCTGCCAAGGAGTTGAACTCCTAACCAAGGAGTCACTCTCCATGCGCCAAATCTACTCTGCCAATAACATGCTTGTTGTTCACCTTTGGCAGAGAAAATATATAACCCATAAAAATTAGGTTATATATTATTTCATAAAACCTTCAATGCCTAAACAGAAAAATAGAATGTAATTACAGTAGTACCCATTTTTTTTTTAATTTATCCCACCATAACTTTCCACGACCAACTTATTTTTTGGTCTCCAAAAGGTGATCTTCCGTGACCAAATTTGTAGTTGGTCACTAATAGTTAAGTCATTTGCGATCAACTTATTTTTTGGTCGCCAAAAGGTGATCTTCCGCGATCAAATTTGTAGTTGGTCGCCAATAGTTAAGTCATTCGCGACCAACTTATTTTTTGGTTGCCAAAAGACGACCTTCTGTAACCAAATTTGTATTTGGTCGCCAAAAATTAGCTATTAGCCACCAAAAAATTGTGGGTTGCGAAAACATACCTATCAGCGACCAAAAAAATTTTAGTCGCAGAAAGTGCACTATTTGCGACCAACTCAAAATATGTGGTCGGCAAAAGTGTTTTTTCTTTTAGTGTATTTTGGTTGCAGAAAGGATTTTAATTTGTCGAAAATTGATCCTTTTGCGACCAAAAAATTGGTCGCGAAAAGATATCATTGCACGACAAAAATAAACTTGGTCATGGAATATAGTCATATTTAGCGATGACAATATGTGGTCGCGGGAAGTTTGAATTCGCGGCCATTTATTTAGTCGTTGAAAGTACATGTTTTAGCGACCACATCCATGGTCACCAATAATTATTCCTATAACCTTCTCAAAGACCTACTGTGACTAAAATTTTATTTATTGCAAAAAATTTCAATTTTAGAAATTAATTTTTAAATGTAATACTAATTTTTTTTAATACCTATAATATTTGCAATTAATGCATAATTCATGTCCATCGAATCAATTTCAAAATACCAATCCATCAACAATCCAATCTAAAAAAAAAAAACCATCGATTATAAAGTCAAAATAGTAATTAATCTATCTAATTACTACTAGTTGTCAACATGAAAACATTACAAGTCCAAAATAACCATCTATTTGTTTAGTCTACAAAGAATTCACCACATCAAAAACAGATTTACCAAAACCATCAAAGATTTCAAAAACCAGTAATATTCAAATGCGTGCCATATTTGTCTGATGCGAAATATATCAAAAACTCCATGTATAAGCATGACTTAGAATTAATGCATTGACAAACTGTAACACCCGCCTCCTTAATTAACTGTTAAATCTGTGGCTTACCTTAATTATGTGTTTATATGTAACTTATATGTTTATATGTTTGTTAATTATGTGCCATGTTCTATTTGAATTTTATAATAGTCAATATATATGATAGAATGTGAAATGAACCTATTTGAATCGTTAAACCATACGATGAAAATTAAATATTTGAAATAGGCAATTAAAGCCTGATTCACAGTAGTATGGATAAATTTAGTGTACTTTGGGGGTGGTAAGAGATGAGAGTGGAATTCATTAAGTGCATTTGAATTATTAGGCTAAATTACAATTTAGTAGTGATTTGGCACCTTATTGGGTTAAGTCAACAAATAAGAGGAAGATATAGGGAGAGATATTTCGTAGAGACATATGAGAGAGTTCTAGAGAAAGGGAGAAAAAGAGCAAAGAGAAGAGAAAGAGAAGAGGAAGAGGAAACCTAGCTATCTTCACCAATTTAGCCATTCAAGTTAAGAATTCTTCTCTAAATACATGAGAATGAGTTAATTTACACATGGGGATTGTGGAATCTAAGTTGAATTAAAGAGTAGGGTGGTGTATGTTGAAGTTATAAACCCTAGAGAGAAAAATTGTAGGAAATAGCTTCAAATCTTGTCATATATGGCATATCTCATGATCAAACACTTGTTTCTTGCTTGATTCTTGAAGATGGAGGTTGAAATTCCGTGGATTTTGAGTTTGGAACTTAACAATTGCATGGTTTTGATTTTTGACCCACAAATTCTAAGTTTGTGATCTCTTAATGGGGAAATGAATTTTGGTAAAAGCTATGAGTTCTATTTGAAGTTAGAAATGTTGTATTCAAGTGGTTTGAAAGGGTTTTCGGCTTTGATTTGTCTAAAAATGGAGTTGGTTTTGGAAGAATTGCATTTCAAGGTATGTAATAGATTTTCAAATTCTAGAAGCCCAGAACCGCACTTGCTAAAGGAATCTTCCTACGTGCGGGAAACAGAGCAAAAGAAGCTACACCCATCAAAAAATTGCATCGCGTCAAGACGCATTTATGGGAGTTCTGACGCATTTGACTAAGACACATTGCATGTGCAATTTCAGGACAGGTCCAGTTTCATTTTTCCATTTTCCCGGGCTTCCGGGCTTCCGTTTGCATGGTTTCAAATGTTTTTCACATTTATATGCATTGTATGAGCATGAGAGAAACTAAGGAATAATAAAAGAATCGAGTAATGAAGAACCGAATAGATTAAGAACCAACTAAGTGATTAGATTGTGAATTGAATGTGTCATGCTTGCATGTGTCTATGTAGGTCAAAGGAGCCAACTGTAAGTAACAACCTCGTAAAGATATGTTTAATTATAAGTATTTTCTGACTCATGCTATACTGTGTTTCTAAAATGGTACCTTTTGTTTAAATGAATGATCGCCTGCTTTTGTGAACTGCACTCGTGGCATCCTTAGCATCTATTTATCGTAATTGTTACAGAGATCTCGCCGCTTTCAATTCTGAACTTCGCTATTATATTGATGGCACGCCCATGAATTCTCGTCCGGTCTTCATGACCGTCTATACTGTTCTGCTATTGGATGTACCACGTATGACTACTATGTTTTATGTATGAAATATAGATCTGCTGTGCAAATTATGCTAACTTTCCATGTAGTACTCTAATTCATCGATTCAGATTATAGTAAGGACATCATTCATAACCTCTTCACACTATTCTTATTCACCGGGCTCTCGCCATGCTTTTATATATTATGTAGGTGATCCAAAGGCAAGAGCGGACGTAATGGCATCGACCTAGTCTCCGTTTTGTCAAGCCAACTTTTGTGCCCCCCACCACGGGGCTCCCACCGGTCATGCTTCAAAGCTGAATGGGTGATTTGGGAGTCACCCTTTTGATATATGAACTAGTGTTGTGCAAATTCGTAATGAGATTGATTTTGTTGGCCGGGGTTAAGTCCCTGTGTTTTGATTATGAGTTGTAATTAAACTTGCCACGGACTGATGTGTATAGACTAATGTGGTTATGTGTATATGTATATATATATATGAAAGTTCATTTGTCTTATTTACGTCTTCACAGCTCATTGGGCGTCTATGTTCTCATTTAGTGGCTTCCACCAGCCCTGTTACTGTATTATTGCTAAGTAGGCCTTTGGTAATCATGAATTACTAGCCGGTTACAGCACTAAACCTAGAAGGGCGGGTTTGGGTTGTGACAGAGTGGTATCGGAGCACGAGTTATACCGCACACACACGTCCAAGTGAGCTATAGGATGTCCTAGAAAAGAAATTAGGGCATTTCAATTGCATGTGTGAGTGTGTGTGGATTTGTGTTGTGCCTATATGACGTAAATGTGAAATTGTACATCTCTCATGTCAATGTAAATTGTAAGAATTGCAATTCCTATGTTTATTATTACCATGTTTACATCTAGACCAATAAAGAATGCAAGGCACATAGATGAATCTGAACCTTCTGAGGCAAGAATGGATCAATTCGAAAGAATGGTAGAATTATTGACAGAATCTTTGAGACAACAACAGAAATAACCATTCCCACTTCTTCCTCCGCCACCTGTTCAAATGGAATTGATCAATAATGATGACAACATTCGTTAACCCAAAAGTTTAACAAGATGAAGCCACTAACCTTTCAGGGAGGTCTTGACCCTTTGAAAGCCAAAGCTTGGGTTTTGGAGATAGAAAAGTTGTTTGACGTTTTTCCGTGTTCAGAAGTACAGATGGTTTTATTGGCGACCTTCACCCTACAATAAGGGGTAAGACAATGATGGATGCTTATTCGTGAGCATAATGGTTCCATGACTTGGGTTCAATTTAAAGAAGCTTTCTATGAGAAATATTTTCTCTAATGTGTACATGACCGTAAAGTGACAGAATTTGAACAGTTAAAGCAAGGTACTATGTCAGTAGCGGAGTATGAAACCAAATTCATAGAAGTTGCGCCGTATGCGCCACACATGGTCGATACCGACTATAAAAAAGCTCAAAAATTTGAAGGCGGACTTAGTGTTGAAGTCATTGCCCGAGTACATGTATTGAAGTTGACAAAGTATGTTGACGTTCTTGATAGAGCTCTCATGGCTTAGGCGAATATTGCAGCATTAAAGCAAGCCAAGATGCCAGTGACTGAGTGCAGGGGTAAAAGACAAAGGTTTAGTTTTAAGAAGGGCCAGAAGGGCCATAACAACTCCAACAATTCACAGAACAAGAGACAGAACATGGGATTATCAAATAGTTCTAGCCAAGGGAATAGTATGCCACTTTGCCCGGAATGTGGGAAACGACACAAGGGTGTTTACTATAGGATTTTGGGAGGGTGTTTTTGATGTGGAAAAACAAGCCACTTGGTTAGGGATTGTTCTCTTGCATTACAAAGCATGACTAGACCCATGGCAAGTTCAGCTGCATCAGCCTCAACACCAAAGCCAAATCTGAAAGTACGGGGAAGGAAACTTTGAAGTAAGGATGGGTTTTTGCACTAAGACCAGGTGATATACAGAATACAGAGGTAGTGGTGTCAGGTATACTCCATAATTGTGCTTAGAATGCTTATGTTTTGATTGACTCAGGGTCTACGTACTCTTTTGTGTCATATGCTTTTGGTCCAAAATTAATTAGACCTTTGGAACCAATGAATTATCTGTTAGCTGTATCTTCACCAATTGGGGGGGTCTATGACTTGTGTGTATATGTATCTTGTATCACGTAAATTTCATAGGGGTATGATTTTGTATGTTGATTTGTTACCTTTAAATATCGCTCATTTTGACATAATCTTGGGGATGGATTGGTTATCTAAATATTGTGCTACTATTGACTATTTGACTAAACAAGTTGTGTTCACTACCTAAATTACCCGAATTTTCATTTAATGGCGTTGGTGTTGTATCTCCTCCATATTTGATCTCCTTCATAAAAGCAAATAAGTTGCTTAATAAAGGTTGTAAGGGATTTTATGCTCTATGTAAATGTGCCAACTGTTGATAAAACTAATGTGGATAGCATTCCTATAGTCAAAGATTTCCTAGATGTTTTTCCGATGATTTTTGGGGAATTTGATTGAAAGAGAGATTATGCTTACAATTGAGATAGTACTGTGCACAACCAATTTCTAAAACTCCATATCGAATGTCGACGATCGAATTGAAAGAGATGAAAATTCGCCATAAGAGTTCTCGGACAAGAAGTTTATCAGGCCTAGTACTTCATCGTAGGGCGCTCTAGTTCTATTTGTGAAAAAGAATGATGGTTCCCTAAGACTTTGCATTGACTATCGTGAATTGAACAAAGTGACAGTAAAGAACAAATATTCGTTGCCATGCATTGATGATCTATTTGCAAGGGGCACAAGTATTTTCTAAAATTGATCTTAGATCCGGCTATCATCAGTTCAAAGTCAAAGCCAAACATATGGAAAAGACTACCTTTCGAACAAGGTACGACCACTATGAATTTCTTGTTATGCCTTTCGGGGTTACTAACGTACCAGCTACTTTCATGAACCTAATGAATAGAATTTTTAAGTCGTTCCTAGATGAATTGGTTGTTGTTTTTATAGACGACATTCTAATTTATTCTAAAAGTAAAGAGGAACATGAACACTATTTGAGACTTGCTTTACAAACTTTAAGAGAAGAAATTGCATGCTAAATTTTCTAAGTGTGAGTTTTGGCTTGATAGTGTTATGTTTTTGGAGTATGTGATAACTAAAAATAGAATCTCTATTGATCCGCAAAAGATAGAGGCAGTTGTAAACTGGCCTAGACCAACCAATGTTATTGAAGTCCGCAGCTTCTTGGGTTTAGTCAGGTACTACTGTTGATTTGTAAAGGATTTCTCCAAACTTGATTTGTCACTTACTTAGTTGACTCAGAAGGGAGTACTGTTTGAATGGACTGATCAGAGAGAGTCAGCCTTTCAGGAATTGAAGACTCGGCTTGTAACGGCACTAATTCTCACCTTACCCTCAGGTACGAATGGTTTTACAATTTTTAGTGATGCATCTTATAAGGGTTTGGGATGTGTGTTGATGCAGAATGGAAAAGTGATTGCATATGCTTCATGCCAACTGAGATCACATGAAAAGAATTACCTGACTCATGACTTAGAGCTTGTCGCAGTAGTTTTTGCATTAAAGATTTGGCGCTACTATCTGTACAGGGCAAAATGCAAAGTGTATACGGACCATAAGAGTTTAAAATATTTCTTTACCAAGAAAAAGTATGAGAGAACGGAGGTGGCTGGAATTGATAAAAGACTATGATTTGCAAATTTTGTACCATCTAGGGAAAGCTAATACCGCTACCAATGCACTTAGTCAGAAATCAATTGGGAATTTAGCTTGTTTACTTATGGGGCAAAGAATGCTGCTACATGAACTTGAGAAGTTCGAAGTTGAAATTGTTTTGCAAGAATAAAGCGGGATATTAGTTGCTATTTTTGCTCAACCAGCGATCATTAAGGAAATTAAAGAGAAACAACAACAAGATGAGTTCATAAAGAAAATAATTGATGAACGGGAGTCCAAACTGAGGCCAGACTTTCCTTTTGACGGGATTGGGTTGAAATTCTAAGGAAGATTATGTGTACCAAATAATTCTAAGTTGAGGAAATGAATTATGCAAGAAGCACATACTTCGAAGTTTGACATCCATCCGGGGAACACCAAAATGAATCAAGACTTGAAGCAAAATTTCTGGTGGCCAGGAATGAAAAGAGAAATTACTGAATTTGTGTCAAAATGTTTACAATGCCAACAAGTCAAAGTAGAACATCAACGACTGTGGATTACTCCAACCATTATTGATACCGTAGTGGAAATAGGAGCATATTGCAATGGACTTCGTCGTTGGACTATCTCGCTCCAATAGAGGTATGGATTCAATTTCGGTGATTGTTGATCGTTTGACAAAATCTGCTCATTTCTTACCTGTTAAAACAATTTATAATGCGGATAAGTTGGCTACATTGTACATTAATGAGATTGTGAGATTGCATGGAGTGCCTATTTCAATTGTTTCTGATAGGGACCCGAAGTTTACTTCAAGATTTTGGCAAAGTCTATAAAAGGCATTAGGGATTGAACTGAGATTGAGCAGTGCATATCATTCACAAATAGATGGGCAGTCAGAAAGGACAATACAGACTTTGGAGGATATGTTACACATGTATGTTTATATTTCCAAGGGAATTGGGAAATTCATTTGCCTTTTCCTAAATTTATGACAACAACAATCGCTATTCAAGCATTGGCATGACACCTTACAAGGCATTATATGGTAGGAAATATCGGTCACTCATTTGTTGGGCTGAGGTTGGAGATAGACCTTTGCTTGGATCCAAAATTGTGCAACAAATGACTAACAAAGTAAGGTTGATCCAGCAATGGTTAAAAACTACGCAAAGTAGACAGAAAAGCCTATGCGAATGTGCATAGATGGGATAGAGAATATGAAGTGGGTGTAGACACCCCATTTTTGACCGACCTTGAGGCTCAGACGTCACCGGTTGAGCACCCTATGGGTGATGTGTGCTTGTTCAAGTCCCAGAGTCACTGCCGTTCGCCTCCCGACTTCCGAACCATCTTCTATCTTGTCTGGTTATAAACCGGTTCTGGTTTTCGCTTTTTCGAGGAAGGGAGTGATCCCAGAGATTATCTCCCCGTGGCCGTGAGCTACTTTTTCGTGGCGTAGGCCATTTTGCCCATTTCTCCGGTTCCTTGCTTTTGAGCCGCTAGGGCTGTCAAGGCGCTCGCCGACCGCCCAACCATCTCCGATTCATTTTCTGCTTTTAATGAGGAACGCGGGCCCTCGATGCACTTATTAACACCATGACCCATTTTCGGACCCGAACCGCGTGATTTGGGCCCCGAGCATTCATTTCAGATCCGCTTTCTCGCTTGAACCTCTGTTTTACCATCTCGAGGAACCCTGGGGTCCCCGATGCTCACTTGGTGGTCAGATGCCACTTTGTGCTCAGAATCGGTTTTCGGGACCCGAATTGGCGGTTTGGGGCATTGACATTTTTGTATCAGTTTTCCGTTTTTTGTGTGTACTGCTTTTGTCATTCCAGAGGACACTTTCGCAGATACATGATCGATCAACACCACTTCCGCACTGCACCCATTTCGGATCCCGATTTGCTCTGGCTTTTGGCCCCCGAACGCTCATTTCTCATTAGTTTTGTTCAAACTTGGGTACCTCTGCTTCAACATCGTGAAGATCATCGGGGGAAGCAAAGAATTATCCCAGATAAGCTCCGGAGCCGCCAATGTTGAACACCTTGGGGGTATTTTCTTCCAACCAAAGTTACATATTTGTGATGAGGGAACATGGGAGGACCTAAAGCCTCTGGTCGGCCAAACCGTGGGTTTCATTTTTGGGCCTCTTCTTCAAGCTCTATGTTGTGACTCTTGGTTCAATGTTGCCAAATTCTAACCTTGGATCCTTGTTCTACACATCCGGGAGGACACTTTGGTATGGTGGTCGCCAAGAATTGTGGGTTTCATTTTTGGGCCTCTCCTTCAAGCTCTATGTTGCGACTCCTGCTCCAGAGTTGCCAGATTCCAACCTTGGGGCTTTGTTCTACACACATGGGAGGACACTTTGGTATGGTGGTCGGGCAGAGTTCTTACTGTTCATTTGGGGGTGGTGGCCCATGGTGGTGGGTGGCCGATCAGGTGGTGGTGGCCACCTCCTACCACCTGGCCACAGATTCGCTTTCCACTGTCCCCAAATCCTGGATATTTTCCAACATATCCCGGGGCATCCGGGGGATATTTCGGGAGGGAAAGATTGGGTGCTTTCCCTCCCCTTTTACACCCCATTTCTTGCCTATTTGAAGGGCCCTCCCTCTCCTTCTTCAAGGTTGGAAAATTTGTCTTCAAGAACACTTCTCCAAATTCCTCCATTTTCATAGCTCAAAACCTCAAAAAGCTTCTAAGTCTCTAGGTCTTCCCTTCATCAACACCTAGCCTCACCATCCCTACTACCATTCCAGCAGCTAGGAAGTGAATTTCAGAGGTTGAGAAGCTACAAATCAAAGCCAAGAATCAAAGAAAGACAAGTCTTCAAGGGTAAGTCTTCAAAACCAACTTTTAGGGCTTTTTCTTGATTCATTTCTATACTCCAATTGGTTGAGAATTGGGGCTCCGACCCCTACTGCTTTTGTGGTTGTTTTGAGCCCCTCTACAACTTTGTAGAAGGGCTCAACTTCACTTGATGCTCCTATGATATACTTGTTTCAATACCTAGCTTTTATGCCATTATCTTGCATGCTAGTTTAGGCCTAGTTCCCTTTGGTTTCAGGGGGCCGACCCCCACTGAGTTTGGGCTCATTTTGATGCCCCTCTACAACATTGTAGAGGGGCTCAACCTCATTTGGTCATTGTATATACCACCTCCTTCAAATTTCATCAAGTGTTCCATTTTTGCATGCAATTTTTGACCTATTTGTGTTTGTTTTTGGGACTTAGACCCCTACTGGTTTTGGTCTTATTTTGACTCCCTTTACATATTTCATGAAGAAAGTTTTGTCATTTGGTGTGTGCATTGCATGTCTCATGATATAGCCTATTTGGAAGCCTACTTTGCATGGATTTTATAGCATGTTTGTATTCTGATTTGGAGGATGTCATCTTCTGAAATTGTGCTTATTTTTATCTCATCTTCAATGTTGTAGAAGAAAGTTTGTCCATTTGGGGTTTTCATATGTCACTTGTCTCAATACTCCTCTTTTGGCCACTAACTTTGCATGCTATTGTTGATCTATCTATGCTTGCATTTTGGCCATGTTTGTTACTGAAAAATGCCATATTTGGGACTGCCTTGCTACTGTTCTTGCTGCCATGATCATATTTTGCATGTATGGCATGGCTATAGGCCATTTCGGGGCTTAATTTCACACTTTCGGGATGAATGCATGCTTCGAGTGTCATTTCGATTTGTTTCGGGCTGTTTTCCCTTTATTTAGGTGCTGAAATTCCATTGCCATGCTTACATATCATTCCCTATGCCATTTGCATCATTTTTGCATTGCCTATTATGGTGTGCGTGCACGCCTTCGAGGCGCTTTTTATCCGCCAGCAAAATTTATGTGAGTGTGGTTGAGGCCCTCTCATGTCAGGCGTAAGCCCAATTGCATTTTCATGCTTACATCATTGCCTCGATTTGGCGTGTCCGGCACGCTTTGAGGCGCTTTTGTTTTATCCATTTTTCATCATCATCGCGGCGCTCACCAGGCACGCCGAGGCACTTTTGGCTTTTATCCGATTTTCATTTCTTCATCATCGCCGATTTGGCGCAGCCAGACGCGCGCTTTGGCATCACTTTTATCCGATTTTCATTCTTTCATCATCGCCACGATTTGGCGCTACCAGGCACGCATTTCGAGGCACTTCGATTTTATCCGATTTTCATTCTTTCATCATCGCCGACGGCGCGCTCAGGCACGCTGCTTGAGCACTTCGGTTTTATCCGATTTTCATTCTTTCATCATCGCCTCGACGGCGCTACCAGGCACGCTGCTTCGAGGCACTTCGATTTTATTCGATATTCATTCTTTCATCATCGCCGACGGCGCTACCAGGCACGCCGTTTTATTCGATTTTCATTTCTTTCATCATCGCTGACGGCGCTACCAGGCACGCTGCTTTCGAGGCACTTCTGCTTTTATCCGAGTTTCTTATTTCATCATCGCTTTGCTTTGCGTCAGGGCGCTGATTCGAGGCACTTCTGCTGTATCCGGTTTCCATTTTGTCATCGCTTTTTTATGCGTGCTGCAGTGCACGTATTTCGAGGCACTCGCTTTTATCCGCTTTGCATTTCATCATCGCCGACGGCGCGTCTGCGGCACGCTTCCGAGGCATCTTGTTTTCATCTCATTTTCACAAAGATTGTGCATACTAGGTTGTATCTTAGATTGCATTCATGCATTACCTCTTATGCATCTATGGACACGCATTTCGAAACATCTCATTTTCATGGCATTGTGCATGCTATATTACATGTTAGTTGCATTTCATGCATATCATGCATATCGCACGGGAAACGAGGCACGTTTTGTACTCCGAGTAACGGAATGAGTCTCAATTCAAGTCACCACCACCCGGATTACCCATGACGGAGTTAGGTTTTGTTGTCGATTCAGACGCATTCATCCCTATATTGAGTTGTGCAATCCGATTCCTCGGCCATCATGCATCGGTATGCGTGATTGGTGGCACGAGGATCGAGGCATGCATATATTTGTGAAATACATTGCTATGCCCTTTTCCTGCTCTCTGTTACAGCAAAACCAAGGATCAACAACTTTTCGGAGTTCGGCGCGTATTTCGAGAAATACTGCAAACAGAGGCTAATCAGGGCATTCCAGTGGATTTCCATGTTTCAAAGATACATCATCTATCGGTTTAGGCGCCCTCGGCTTGCACGCCAGTTTTAATTCTTTTGTAATTAATTTGTTAATTAATTAGAATTTGTATTATTTCGGACTGTATATTCTTTTATTCGGGTTTGTATTATTATTCATTCGGACCCTCTGCGCGAGGGCATAAATGTAATAAGAATGTGTGAGCGTGATGTATGTCTTCCAACCCCCATTTCTTTCTCCCTTTTATTTACCCGCTTTGAATGGTTAGATATAGGGCATATTTCAATTAGCATACAGTATGACAGCATGTTTGCATCATTCATCTGTTTTGCATGCATCGGGCTCGGCACATCATGCAAACTGCATTGTATTTCAATTCCAAGTTGAATATATGATAGCTGTTGCATCTCACATGCCATCTTTAGAATAGCCGAGCCTGCTATAGTTGCATTTTGCATGTGTTGCATTAGGCATTTCAGTATACTTAGGATCATGCATGATTTCTAATCGGTTTTCTGTTTTGGCTTGGAGTACTCGGTAAGTTTTATGCTTTAGCATCCTTGCATGCGTGTGAGTGTTGCCATGATAGCATGCTTACCATGAGGCTAAATGCTTATGTGATATAACTGCCTTGGATGCCTGTGGGTGGAGGTTGAGTTATCTGAATTGGGACAATACATTGACTGTTTGTGTTAAGCCCACTAGATTGTGGCAAAACCATGTTTTTCTAAGCCCACCCGAGGGTGGCAAATCAAGATTTTAGCCTACTCATGGGTAGCACCATCACACCATTTTCAAAAACAAACATGAAATGTTTAGTTCCATTCGAGAGGGCCCATTTATACTTGTTTGTCATGAGCATCACATAGTAACCTAGGCTAATAAAAATAAGAACTCACAATGTTTTCAAAAACAGATATCATGGTTAGTAGAGGCCGCTTTTGGGCGAGAGGGGGTGCTCACGATGTGACCTTCCCTAATCGTACCCAAGTTCCCGAGCCAACTTTGGTGATGACGGACACGTGGCCTTTCGGCACTGAGTTAGGGTTTCCTAAATTTCCCATTTTAAAATATTTAGGTGGCGACTCTGTTATCTGGCAAAGCAGTCCATGTTTGGCACTTCTTTCAAAAAAAATCTGTTTTCCTTCAAAACGATTTGCCGGATTTGGACTCTTTGGTTCAAGATTGAGAACCGCAACAAAAATCGAGTCCGAAGCTGTAGCGAGGCCCCCCGCGGGCGTTGTTACAGTGGGCAACCATGTTTTTGTCGAAGTTACCCCGATGAAAGGGCAGACTCGTTTTGGAGTCAACGGCAAGTTAGCACCTTGATATATTGGGCCATATGAAATCAATGAGAAAATTAGTCTAATGGCATAACGGGTAGCCCTACCTCCTGATCTGGAGCATATGCATAATGCTTTTCATATTTCTATGTTATGAGAATATCTTCGGGATCCTCTACATGTTATTGAGCGCACTCAAGTGCCTTTGAGTGATGATTACACATATGAAGAATAGCCCATTTAGATTGTTAACCGTCGAATAAAAAAGTTAAGAAATAAGTAAATCCTGTTAGTAAAAGTGGATTGGCAAAACCACGGTGGCATGTATGCAACTTGGGAAAGGGAGGACGATATGAAGAGAAGATATCTTGATCTCCTTCCTTTAGACCCTACATTCTTCACGGAAGAAGGTAATTGAGTTTGGAGGACAAAATGTCCTGAGGGGGAGAGACTGTAACACCCGCCTGCTTAATTAATTGTTAAATCTGTGGCTTACCTTAATTATGTGTTTATATGTGACTTATATGTTTATATGTGTGTTAATTATGTACCATGTGCTATTTGAATTTTATGATAGTCAACAGATATGATAGAATGTGAAATGAACCTCTCTGAATCATTAAACCATATGATAAAAATTAAATATTTAGAATAGGCAATTAGAGCCTGATTCACAGTAATATGGATAAATTTAACGTGCTTTGGGGGTGGTAGGAGATGAGAGTGGAATTCATTAAGTGCATTTGATTTATTAGGCTAATTTAGGAAAAATTACAATTTAGTAGTGATTAGACACCTTATTGGGTTAAGTCAACACATAAGAGGAAGATATAGGGAGAGATATTTTGTATAGACTTATCAAAGAGTTCTAGAGAAAGGGAGAGAAAAAGCTCAAGAGAGGCGAAAGAGAAGAGAAAGACAAAACCTAGCTATCTTCACCAATTTACTCACTCAAGGTAAGAATTCTTCTCTAAATTCAAGAGAATGAGTTAATTTAAACATGGGGATTGTGGAATCTAGATTCAATTAAAGAGTTCGGTGGCGTATGTTGAAGTTATAAACCCTAGAGAGAGAAATTGTAGGAAATCGCTTCAAATCTTGTCATATATGGCATATCTCATGATCAAACATTTATTTCTTGCTTGACTCTTGAAGATGGAGGTTGAAACTCCATGGATTTTGAGTTTGGAACTTAATAATTGCATGGTTTTGATTTTTGACCCATAAATTCTAAGTTTGTGATCTCTTAATGGGGAAATGAGTTTTGGCTTAAAGCTATGAGTTCTATTTGAAGTTAAAAATGTTGTATTGAAGTGGTTTGAAAGGGTTTTGGGCTTTGATTTGTTTGAAAATGGAGTTGGTTTTGGAAAAATTGCATTTCAGGGTATGTAACAGATTTTCAGATTCCGGAAACCCAGAACCGCACATGCGGAAGGGATCCTCGCACGCGCCGAAAACAGAGCAAAGGAAGTTGCACCTATTAAAAAAATTGTACGTGCTAGCACACGTGTGGAAAACAGAGCAAATAAAGCTGCATCTGCTGAAAAAAATTACGCATGTTGGCACACGTGTGTGGGAGTTTCGCACGTGCAGTTTTAGGGCAGGTCCAATTTCATTTTCTTTCCGTTTTCTCAGGCTTCTGGGCTTCTATTTGCATGGTTTTCAAATGTTTTTCACATTCATATGCATTGCATGAGCATGAGAGAAACTAGAGAATAAAAAAAAAAATTGAGTAATGAACAACCGAATAGATTAAGAACCAACTAAGTGGTTAGACTATGAATTGAATGTGTTATACTTGTATGTATCTATGTAGGTCAAACGCCACATCCCAACCGCGTAATTTGAGGAGCGAACTGTGAGTGACTATCTCGTAAAGATATGTTTAATTATAAGTATTTTCTGACTCATGCTATACTCGGTTTCTAAAATGGTACCTTTTGTTTAAACGAATGATCGTCCTGTTTTTGTGAACTGTGCTCGTGGCATCCTTAACATATGTTTACTGTGATTGTTACAAAGATCTCTGTCAGCTCCAATTCTTGAAACTTCTGCTTACTGTATTAATGGCAAGCCCATCAATTCTGACTGTCCGGTTTTCATGACCGTTTGTACTGTTTTGCTATTGGATATACCATATATGACTGCTATGTTTTCTGTATGAAATATAGATCTGCTGTGCAAATGATGCTAACTTTCCATGTACTGCTATAATTGATCGATTTGGATTACAACAAGGATATCATTCATAGCCTCTTTACGCTATTGTTATTCACTAGGCTCTCGCTCATGCTTTTATATATTATATAGGTGATCCAATGCAAAATGGGACGTAGTGGCGTCGACCTAGTCTCCATTTTGTCAAGCCAACTTTTGTGCCCTCACTACGAGGTTCCCCCGGTTATGCTTTAAAGCTGCATGGGTATGTAGACACCCAATTTTTGATCGCTCGCAAGACTTAGACGCTTGATTCAATGCACTCAATGATGAAAGTTGAATTATAAATTCGGAGCAATTTAGAATCAATCAGCCTCCCGAAATAACCTCAAATCTTCAACATATACCTTGTTGGAACCTATGAGCTTTATTTTTGGACCTTTTCCCTTCATGAGTTGAGTTTGAACCAAAAACAGGGGAGGCCATAAAGGCTCGGCCATGCATCAGTGATGGCTGGTTGTGGGTGTTAATGAGCGGCCCGCCTTCAATGGTATTAAACCTTATTTTGGGCGGGAGGCTACCAGCTATCCATTTTTGAAGATATTTACCACCTCCTGAGCTCGAATTCTATAAAAGAGGAGCTGGGATTGTTTTAAGGGCTAAACAAAAATCTAGAAGGGATATATACATCTAGAGAGCCTTGTCTCCTCCTACTTCCATTGCAAACAAGCTTTGAGCTAACCTAGCTTATTTATTTTCCATTATGCACACCATATACAACTTGGCCTTACCATCCTAGAGCCTTGGTTGAGTCTTGAACACCATAATTGAAGCTTGAGAGTGTGTAGAGATCAAGTTTGAATATCATCAAAAGCTTTCTCCATCTTTGAGAGGTATAAGCTTGCATTTCTTTCCTTTTCTCTTACTTGCTTCATTTATCTTTATTTCTCATACTCTTGGACTATTTTGTGCTTATTACAAGTGTTGCATCTTGGTTTTGTATAAGCCAACAAAGGTAGTGGGGTTTAATACCCTCTCTTGTATCTATTCTTATAGCTCAAAACCTTGTGTTTTTACACCTTTCTTCCTTGTTTCCAAACTGATTTTCAGAGTTAAAACAAGGCCAAAAATCATGTTTTGAAGCTTCAAAAATTGGAAGGGGGGGGGGGGGGAAGGGGGGTTAGCCACTCCCTCCTTGTTCTTCTTTATTAGCTTTTTTTTCCTTCTTTATTATTTATCTTTTCAAGCTCATTTCATGCATGTTCTACCTCTGTTTTTCATGTATTAAGGGTTGTTTTGAGGTTGTCCAAGCCTTTACAATTGGTTTATGCCTTGTTTAGTACATTTGTGATCTCATAAGTTGACATACTTGTTGCTTGTTATGCTTTCTTTATTCATTTCCAATAATCAATCAATCAACCATCTATCACTTGTATTTGAGAATGATTTCAACCGATCGAGGTTGCTCAAAACATGTAAGAATGGCCTACACTTAATGGCTTAATCTCTTAGGAGATTCATTGTCAACGGTGTAGCCTTTCTCTCATGTTTCAGAAAGACCTCTCGTTTGACATTATTTCTTGTTAGAGGACTTAATATCACATTTCAACAAATGGATTAATGAATGGCAATAACTAAATCAATTGGTTTAAAACTTGGCTCAACACACTTAAAGAAAATGGCTTGAATAGCTTGAACTTGGCCGGACGTCATGCCAAGCTTCTTGTGTCAAATGCCATCATGCATCAATCCATGGTGTTTTGATGTCCTTGAAGCGTCTCAACTTCCCTTTTTGAGTTCATTTCATGACAAAAAGGGTGGTGTGGTCATTTGCATTACATTTATTGATTTTGTCCAAAATTATGTCCTAAAGCATCGAGCAATCAATTGCTCATTGATGTCTTTAGAAATGATTCCACTCTTCTCTTGAGATCTCCCTATGACAGAGAAGAGAGAAAGGGCAAACAGAGCTTGAAAATGCTCTATCTGCCCTGTTTCACTTCAGAGCACAGAACAGAACTGTACACAAAATCAATGCACGACCGGCCCTCTGTAGGCCCTTGGTGTTTGGTCAGAAATGCAATTTTGCAGAAATAGAGGCAATGATTGAATGTGGAATAGAGGTAGTTTGGGATAGACAGAGCAGCTTTCAAGCGATGCATATGCACTCTACATCCATCTTCGTTGGAGTTCATATTAAATGCGTTGTTATTTAATTATTTCATTAGCATAGCAAATTGTGTTATAATATTTAATTAGTCTAATTAGTTGTAGCTAATTAGTTAATGTTGTAATATTTAATTAGCTTAACCTAGTTAATTTCTTTCAAATTAGCTTAGAATAGTTAATTAGTTTCAAGTGTTGTAATAGTTAGCTTAATTAGCGTAGCTAGTTAGCTTATTCATTTGGATCCTCTTTCTCGAGGGCATAATGTTGTAATAAGTGTGCGTGTGTGTATATATGTCTTCTAACCCCACGTCTTTCTCCCTTTTATTTAATTTCTTTTGATGGTTAGATTAGGGACATTTTCAATTAGCATACCTTATGCTTGCATGATTGCATCCATTCATTTGTCTTGCATGCACCGAGGCTCGGCGCATCATTCAAACTACATTGTTGTTTCAATATCTTCTTTGAAAACGTGTTTAAATCACATGTTGTTCAAATCGATTCATATGCCATATTAGTAGCCAAGCCTATTAATTGTATTATCGCATGCGTTGCATTAGGCATCTTGTATAGTTAGGATCATGCATCTTTCTAACTAGTTTTTGTTTTGGCTTAGAGTACTCGGTAAGCTTTTACGTTTTAGCATACTTGCATGAGTGTGATTGTCATGTTGCCATGATTAGCATGTTTTCCATGAGGCTATGTGCTTACTTGCTAAACTACATGAATGTTTGTGGATGGAGGCTTGTTGTTCGAATTGGAACAATTTAACAAATGTAAGCTTTAAGCCCACTTTGTTAAGTGGGAAATCATATTTTAAGCCCACTATGTTTGGTGGCAAAACCGCATCTTTTAAGCCCACTTAAGGGGGCAAATTCAAACCATTTTAAAAAACAAACATGAGTTGAATTGTTCCAAATTGAGCAAAGTAGTCTATACTTGCTTGTGCACATCACATAGTAAAGCTAGTCTAATAAACCGGAATAAAAACACATAACGTTTATAAAATATCATATCATGATTAGCAGAGGCCGATCTTTGGATCGGGCAAGCGGGGGTGCTTAATTCATGAATTTCCTCTCTCGTATCTCGCCCTCAGTCGACGCAACTTTGGTGATGACGGACATGTGGCCTTTGGCACGAGTCAGGGTTTTCTAAATTTTCCTAAAAATAAAATATTTAGGTGGTGACTCTGTATTTAGCAAAGCAGTCCAATTTTGGCATTATTTGATTTAAAATCGATTTTCCAAAACGATTTTTTGAATTTGGACTCTTTGGTGTTTTTCAATTTCACATTACACTTGTGAGACTAGATTCAGAACCGCGGGAGTTCGAACTGTAGGGCTTCTTTTAAACCTTCCGAAAGGGGGCACGAAAAAGCCAAGCTACAGGGTGATTTGGGAGTCGTCTTTTTGATATATGAACTAGTGCCGTGCTAATTCGTAATGATATTGATTTTGTTGGCCGGGGTTAAGTCCCTGTGTTTTGATTATGTGTTGTAATTAAACTTGCCATGGACTGATGTGTATAGACTTATGTGGTTATGTGTATATGTATATATAAAAGTTCATTTGTCCCATTACGTCTTCACAGCTCATTGGACGTCTATGTTCTTATTTAGTGGCTTCCACCAGCCTCGTTACTATACTACTGCTAAGTTGGCCTTTGGTAATCATAGATTACTGGTCGGTTACGACACTAAACCTATAGAGGCGGATTTGGGTCGTGACACAAACTTAGGTCCATAAACACGCATGAGTACACCTTTAGCTACCTGCAATAAAAAAAATGAAATAATATTTTTGCTTACATTTCTATTTAATTTTGTAAAAATATGTGGATCTAATTCCACTCCCAAAACTAGTAATCACACACAGCCTTACTGGCTAGTTCCAATAAATAAATAAAGAAAGAAAAAAAGGGGAATTAATCTAACTACAGATGGTGGCAACTATCAACAAAGTTTTTGAGAAACAATTATTAATTTTCATGACAGGAAACATGTAGAAATATTCAAATAAGTCACAAGCAACTTAAAAAGTTTGAAGCCATTTTCCCTAATGTCAATTCTAACTGGGGTTCTTACACTTAGAATTGGATTATTATAGTTATTTTCTAGTAGAACTAGGGTTTCTCTACCATTACAAATTTGGTTGTGATCCTCTTGACTAAGTAAAAATTAACTCAACCTACCAATTACATTCCCACTAAAATTAATCAACATTTGAAAAATATAGAACGAGTTAAGCTTGCAAAAATTCAGTAAGTGTGCGTATATATGTATGTATTCAGATGTTTATTAGTCTTATGAGAATTAGATCAAACTATCACAGAGCAATGGTATGAAAAGGATACAACAAGTTCAGCTTGCAAAACTGCATTCAAACCTTGTACTATCAAGTGTGGGAACCATCTCCATATGAATTTAGCAATGTATCAAGGTTGTGGAAAGAAATAATCCTACTTGCCTCATCTAGTCCTGTTTTGATTAACTTCTATCTAACTAATTTTAGGATTGAAGCTGGAGGTGGTAGGAGGATTCGGTTCTGGGTAGATAAATGGTTTGACAATATAAGTTTGACAGAGAAGTTTCCCAGGTTGTTTAGCCTATCAAATGAAAAAGAGGATTTACTTAGGCATTATTATCAAGGTGAGTA
The DNA here is from genome assembly GCA_025200525.1 of Camellia lanceoleosa. Taxonomy (NCBI): domain Eukaryota; kingdom Viridiplantae; phylum Streptophyta; class Magnoliopsida; order Ericales; family Theaceae; genus Camellia; species Camellia lanceoleosa. The sequence continues at coordinate 69,836,094 of CM045766.1, read as the reverse complement.
CTTGACTCAAATTAAGGAGATCACATATACAACAACTGAAGAACAAGTTTTAGATTGTTATCAAATTCTTGTTCAATGGAAGAGTACTTGACCCAAATTAAGGCGATAGCAGATCAATTAGCCCAAGCTTCTTCACCAGTTAAGGATGAAGACTTTGTTCTACTCACAGTTATTCGTTTTCTGTACAAATATAGTGCTTTGAAGAACACTATTCATGCCAAAAGTGAATCGATTTGTATGGAAGTCTTATATTTTTTTTTCTCTGTTTTAAGGTAATTCATATAGAGGCAAGTTCTATGCATTCTTTCATTGATTCTCATATTACATATGTTACAACTAAAGGCAAAACTATACAAGCCACCCCTTGTATTATGATGATGATGATGGGTGTTAATGATAGCAAACAAGTGTTTTCTTTGCTCATCTTCAAACAAATCCTCCATCAATTTAGATTTATATATCCTTAATGGAACAAATATTAACAATCACTTCAACAGCATGCAAAAAGGGAACAAGTGAAATTGGTTAGTTATAAAATATTACTATTTTAAAAACACTAATATATGTAATAAAATTTAACGTACTTACCCATCAAAAGAGTCTTATCCATTATGATCGCCCTGTATTTATCTAATAAAGTGTTCGAACTGCTTGAAGCGCCCTTCATATGAATGAATTATCCCTTTTAGTGATGCTACCTCTTCTTTAAGCTCTTAACCTCTCCATCATGTGCTTGTGACCTAGCAGTAGAATTGAAAGCAGAAGATGGCTTTGGACCAACCCCGAAACCTTTCAAATACCTTGACCTCTTCCCGACTTGAATAGAAATTTGCTCCTCTGTCATTGGGGTTGCTCCAAGCTGTAAAGCTTGCTCACAAAGTTGGTTCATCTTCTCCTGTCAGTTTTATTTTTTATTTTTTTATTTTTTAAAAAAAAAACAAGTTGTTAGTATATTTTACGAGTACACTAACTAGTTAAGCATTATATAGGAATATGAATAACAAATATAGTGAAGGTATACTTACATATTACACCCCACAAACTGGTTCAATCCAATCTTTTTTTTTTCTTTACTCCATTGTGAGGCCTTTTAAAAATCTACGATGTGAGGCTCCTTGCCATTTTCAATTCCCTACATTAAAAATATAAAATGCATGCTTAGCAATCCTATTAATTAAAAAAAAAATGTGCATGAACTAGTAGTTTTAAAACAAAAAATATGTTACCCCAATTGAGATTGCTACTAAAAATGACCTTGAACTCATGGTGTGATTATAGGGTAACTCTTTTTTTTTTTTTTTTTTTTTTTTTTTTTTTTTTTGACCATTTCTACAATGCAATAGAAATATTAATTTAAAAAAGCAGTATCCATGTCTGTTTCCTCTTTCTTTCCCTTTCTCTACAATTTCATTACTCTATAGCACACACATTTATTCATTATATATATACATACATATATAATTGCATGTATCAATAGCCATTTTTTGAATTTCAAAGAAACTTAGGAAGTTTGGGTTATAAGAAATTTAAACATCCATGAATTTGTAGTGAAATTAGAAGAAGGTATAATGGTGATTTGTGGAGGAATCAGAAGAAACATCCATGAGTGTTTAGTTAATTACGTTGTGTGTGTCACCAAGAAACACATGATCAATCATGTACCTCCAATCTTCTTGGCTCACCCCAACAAATGGCTTACTATAAGGATCTGTACATGCTTTCACCAACTCTTTGTAATGTTGATTCATATGATATCGCCAGCCTTTGAACAAATTTGTGGGCTTTGTGTCAATAACTTCTTGTACAAGTGGGCGCTCATCGTATTCTTCAATCTCAAACTTATCATGTCCTAATTAAATAATTACACAAGTAATCAGACCTCATATATATTAACCTACTTACATCAATAACTATAAAAATTAAATTAGCTGCAAGAATTATACAATAGCTGCTTGAATAGTTGGTAGAACATCCTCCTAATTTTCTGTTCCTTGCAATGAGGCTTGCAATTGAATTTGTGCCCCCAATTCATTAGTTGCCTTAGTGGGGCATTAAGCCCCATAAATGTTCTCCGCTCACTAGAGACTCTAACAAAAAAGATGGAAATCAATACCTCATTTATTAATCACATGAACCTTTATAAAAAAGTAACGAAAAATTAGAATTAACAGCATCACGGAGATTCTTAATAGCTACTAACTATAGACAAAGTACTAGATACAATGGCACATAAATTTCAACTAAATAATAATTAAAGGAGCCAAAGTTTGAGCCAAAGTTAGAGCCAACTAAATACATGTTGCCTAGAGTTTGAAAGGTTTAAGAAACAATAGAGGGAATCAAAGGATCATACAAGCAAATAATACAATAAAAATGGCACATTGGAAAATTTTCAAAAAATAAAGTGGATCGGTCAAATTTGAATTGAAAATGGAGGGTGTGATTATATCTTATTTAAATTTAAACACTTTTATCATGGCCTCATTTGAATTCAAATAATGGAGTAAGGGTTCTTATCTTATAAATGGCCCTCTAAAAATAAGACCATCACACAAAGAGTAAAGATATGCATAGAGGTAAACACAATAAAGTGAGATTTGATCCAAACAATTTAGTTTTTTGCAACCTTTTTGAATTTCCTAACATCCAAAAATTTATAATAACAAAAAAAATTAAAAAATAGGAATTCAATTAATTCAAATTTGTGCATCATAGCATCTAGAAGAGGTGAATGGATGAATGTTAACATGGGGTTAGTTCGAATAGATCCATTAACAAATATTATTGGAAGAGGAAATGACATGCGGAAAAAATAGAAAAAGATTTGGCCAATTTGTGGAAAAAGTCTTAAATAGCTCACACATGATAGTAGCTAAAGAAACACAAAAGAGACCACCTTAGAGTCTAATGATTTACATGCTTATTCTCTTTGGAAAAACACATTCAACTCACAGAGCATTGTTTGAACTGTTTCGAACAAAAGAGGTAATTACTATCTTATAATGGAAGATTGTTTAGAACAATGTCTTATATTAATAATGAGCAACAAGTGACTTCTTTTCTTGACAAGTAGAATAGAGGTAATTACCATAGTCTCTCAACAGCCAAATCTAATGTAAACATGTAATTATATTCTAGAATTACAAAAAAAGTTGTGCACATGTGGGGGGAAAATAAGAGAAAACAAAATTAAAATCACCTTAAGGTAGAGGCAACGCAAGAGAGGAGCACATATACTTTCCATAAACAATGGAAAACTCAACTACACTTAATTATTCAGCTTAACTGAAAATAAATCGTAAAGAACAATACTTTTCCTACATTTTAATTTAATTTTCTCAGAAAACAAACAAAGGGATTGTAATGCCTGCTTACAAAACGATGATTTTTAGAGTAGTTTTATTTGAAGACTAGAGGCACACAAAGGGGTAGGATTTAAAAATCACCTAACCCATTAATTGTTTTAGAAACTAATTGCATGTAGTGGGCATCCAACACAAGCTTTAAACCCAAATTACATAGGGTTTGCTACACAAATCAACAAACACTCCTTTGCCATAAATTTCAGAATGCATGTTCATGAGACATAGGGACAACATTTACATTAGCAATCTACCTAATAAACATATAAGCACAACCCATATGAAAATCCACGCAATATCATTTTAAATTACATGTATTGGATGTTGGTTATGTAAATCCGCTAATAACATTATAAGTTGTGTTGAAGAGGTTTTACTGAAAGTTTCATGAATCGTATAGAAATTAAGATTTTTCTTTCTAGCATCAGATTAATTGTTCAAAAGAAAAAATTATAAACATAACAAAGGATAACATAGTCAGACATACAAACATGTGCACATAAATAAGTTTATTTAATTGAAAACATCAAAAGTCCATTATAATATTATCAAATAATATCATTCTGGTTTTTCTCCACTTACAAGGTAAGAAGAATATTAACAAGTAGAGTAGAGACACAAGTTTGTTTTTCCTATCATTCAAAAACAAACTTTGACTCAAAAAGGTTGTAGACAAGTTGACTTCCATTAATTTATGACTAAATAATAATTTAATAAATAAACAAACAAAACAATTGACTATCTCCTATTGTAAACCTTGAGAAAAATTTACAAAATCTTAGAGAAGAAATATATAACATCAAATTCAACCCTTTAACTCCTCTAATCAATATATAGATAGATCCAATTTCCACAATTTAAAACATACATACACAAATAAATAAACATACATACATGATTCAATTACATATATGTATATATTGTATGTGTGTGTGTGTGTGTGTGTGTGTGTGTGTGTGTGTGTGTGTGAACATCTAAGTCTACATCAACACAAACTGTAAATTATAAAAAGGGAACCTAACCAAAAAACTATAGAAAGACGGCGATGCCGCTTGCATTGTAATGCGAGTTGGCAATCTCGTTCCAAAGACAAAATCATGATTTTCTGTTTACTCATTTTGGTTTCATTTGTTTGAATCAAAAGATCTTGTGCAGGAATGGTTTATGAAGTTTTGTCCCGGCATTGCCAAAAGGGAGATTGTTAGGATTTTTATCCTAAAAAATTTAATAATTTGTGCTTTGGCAATACATTTCTTGATTATTGATTCAAAGTGTTTTTCTTTTCATTATTTATTTTCTCATTATTTTTATTATCATCATTTCAGTAATATGTTGCAGGTGAGGCAAAAAGAAAGAATTGGTGGGTGATAGAGTCAAAAGCTGAGGCTAAAAAGCGAAAAGAAAAGTATATAAGTCAAAAGATAATAATTCCTTTTAGAACTTTTAGATTTGGCATGATTTTGTTTAGTATTTAGTTGAGAAAATATATCTTTTCTTCCTAGCCTAAAAGTGGGCTTCTTGTCTGCGGAATAACATGGCATCACATGGAGATGGCCGAAATTGTGGGAATTGTGGAAGAAAGTGAATGAACAAAAAGTCTTCAACAAATGGCTACACATGCACGCTTATTTGTGCTTGGGATAACATGAATCGTGCCCGTGACCGTGATACTCCAAAAATTTAGTTCATAGAAGTTTTGTCTGCATCCCGCAAAGGAGTCTTGCTCCCGTGAGAGATATGGTCACGGCCGCGGCCTAAAGGACTGCGATCGCAAGTTACTGTTGGCCTATGCCTATTTAAAGCAAGCTCAGATGAAATGTTTGGTATCTCTCGGATAATATTCTAAGTGCTCTCTCCGAAACTCTTCTGAATATTTCCTATCTTGTGAGAAAACATTGTTATGACTACGATACATTTTTGTAGAGATATTTTGAGAGATTTGTTTTTGTAAGAGAGAATTTGTTTTTGAGAGTGAATTTTGTAGTGAGATTTATTTGTAATGCTCTTAACTACTTGATGATTCATTAGTCCAAAAGAGCTTGAAGATCATCATCAAGCTTGGTAGGTTTGTCACACCTTTCCGAAAGTGAACCTTCTCGGTAGATTATGAGATTGTAGGCTTTGGTAGATTCTGGGGTCATTGGCGTCGTGTGATTCAACAAACCTTCTTGGCGAATTCCAAGATTGTAGATTTCGGTGGATTCTGAAATCATTGGCGTCATGGTGATTCGACAACCGTAGTGGATATCCAATGGAGATTGCGAAGGTACCTGTAAAGTGAGAAAAGACGTGTGTTAGTGAGTGGATTCGTGTTACCTAATTGGCTTTTGTAACAGATCTCTTGCACTACTTTTCATGCATAGTGGATTATTCGTTTGGCCAAGGGCTCATGGTATTTTTATCACAAGTTGGTGGATTCCAATTGTGATTTTTTAAGAAAAAAATGTTTTGCCTCGTGGATTAATTTTCTCTCTCTCTCTCTCTCTCTCTCTCTCTCTCTCACATTTACATTGATCATGTTTGCTTAATTTTTAATTGGATTACCTATACCGATAATTACGATAATCAGGATGCATCTAGATTTTCCAAAAGAGTTTTCCGCACTCAATCTAGATTTTTTCATTTAGTATCAGAGCAGGTCGCTCGTACTTTGTTTTTCAAAGCTATAGGAGCATGATCTTTTCGTGATTATTGATTATGGATTTAATCCAAGGAAATAATGTTTCAAATAGACCTCCTTTTCTTAACAGAACCAACTGCAATTTTTAGGAAGCTCGAATGAGGGCACATTTAAAATCTATCGATGAAAGAGTTTGGCAATCCGTTATCAAAGGTTGGAAAGAACCCATGATCAACGTAGAAGGAGTAAGTATCCCAAAACTTGTAGATGATTGAGATATGAATGATTTTACTAAAGCAAATTGGAATAGCAAGGCTATTTTAGCTATGTCACACAAGAAGAGTTTCGTCGTATTAGTACGTGTAAAATTTCAAAAGAAGCATGGGATATCCTTGAAACTATTCACGAGGGCACTAATGATGTTAAATGTAGAAAACTTCAAAGGCTCACATCTAATTTTGAAATACTTTTTATGAAAGATGATGAGACCTTTGATGAATTTTATGCCAAGCTCAGTGACATTGTTAATTCATGTTTTGCATTAGGAGAGAAAATTCCCGAGCCCAAGGTTGTAGCCAAAATTTTGAGATCATTACCCAACAATTTCCAATCAAAAGTTACAGCTATTAAAGAAGCTCAAGATATTGACAATTTAAAGCTGGATCAGTTGGTTGGAAACCTACAAACTTATGAGGCTAATATTTTTTCAAAAAAGAAACAAAAAGATACTCTTGCTTTTAAAGCTCAGTTAAGTTTGTTAATTCTCTCAAGGATGATAGCGATTTTGAATCCGAAATGATGGCTTTATTTGAAAAGCAATTTTAGAATTTTTTAAACAAGAAAACGCCTAATTTCAAGTATTCAAGTTCAAAGGAGAGAGGTAATGATGAGCAAAATTTTTGCAAATCCAACAAAAAGAAAATGATTTTTAAAGAAATACAATGTTATGAATGCCAAGGGTTTGGACATGTTTCAAGTGAATGTCCTTCCAAGAAGAATAGAAAGAAAGCTCTCAAAATCACATGCGATGAAGAGAGCAATTCTGAAAATGAGGAAGGAAATGAAGGTGCAAGTGAAGGTCCTATTATTGCCCTTTGTACAACATCTTCAACACACAATGCCTTAGTTGCAAGTCATGATCCCACTTCTGAAAATGAGGACACTTTTGAAAGTAAGGATGAGGACTTTCAAGTAACTTATGTGAAAATGTACAATGAGTGCCGTAACTTTTCTAGACAAAATCTAAATCTCACAAAAAATTTGAAAGAATGTGAGATAGAGAAAGATAAGCTGGAAAAGGAGCTCTTAGAAGCTCAAACAAAAATAAGCTCTCTCACCAATGAAAATAGCATTTTGATTGATGAATTCTCTATTTGCAAAAATGAGAGAGAGTTAATTCTTGGTGCACATGATGAGCGTAAAAAGAGTTGTGATCTCCTTAAAGAAAAAGCTAAAAATTTTGCCAAAACAAGAAAGGAGCTTGAAGACAAGTGTTGCCAAGAGGGATCTTGAATTAATTGGTGCCAATGCCACACTCAAGTTGTGGAACATGAGTTCAAAGAATTTAAATGTTGATCTAAATTCACAAAAATTGGCAAGTGACAAGAGTGGTCTTGGCTACTTCAACAATTAAGACTCCAAGCCAAAAGCATCATTCTCCAACAATGGAAGCACCCAAGAGGTAAAGGGCCTTGAAAAAGGGAAAGGTAAAACTTCTCCAACTCCTGTTTTATCTCATGAAATTTTTTTGAAGAAAACATTTATACATGTGTGTCATCATTGTGGGGTTAGTAGTCATATTAGGCCTTATTGCTTGAATTTGCATAAAGCTAACCATGGTAGGGGTCGAGGTGCTTCTAGACAACTCAAAGGCAATATGTATGCCCAACCAGTCACAACATAAGCACAAACGGAATGTTCAATGGGGTAAGCCAGCCATAAGGTATCCAAGGGATGGTAAGCTTGTTTATAGGTGTGATTTTTGTAACAGATTTGGCCATATTCATCCTTATTGTTATGTGCTTAATGGTTCCATTTTTGCAAAATAATCAAAAAGGTGCTAACTCTCCCAAATACCATATCGGAACTTGGCATGTTAAAACTAGAGTTGTGTGGGTGAGGAAAAATGATTTGGTCTGAAGGATTTTTTTTTTTTTTGTGTATATATATTGAGTTCTTTGAAATTTATTTATTTTTATTTATTTTTTTTTTTTATATTTGTGTTTCTTGTGAGTCTTTTAAGTGTGCTAAAGTCTTTTCTCTAACAGAATTTTGCTCTTCCAGATTGCTTGCTTTGAGAAAAATGAATTTTGTTTCTAGACTCACTCTTCAAAAAACATTATTCTCTTTCGCATGACATGTTCAGTTTATGTATTTCTCACTTCACTTCAAATACTTGAGGATTGATGAACATGATCTCATTGTGTATACATTTTTAGGAAGATTAAATGTTTATCCATAGCTCATGAGAAATCCTGAACAATGTGTAGATTTTTATGTGAGGGCCCTAATCTTTGTAAAACCTATTAAGTCCTTTACTTTTAAATTATTTCAATAAAGATCCTCAAATCCTTATTTGTCTTCAATATTAGTTATAGAGTCGAAAATGCATGCCAACCGAAAACTAGAAAGCCCTGATTAAACCCAGAGCTCAGGGATCATTTCCAAAACCTTAATAATAATTAAATTAATTTTCTTAGTATATTTTTCCATATAAGAAACCCTAGGTTTCTAGTTCTCAAAACAATTCGCCGTTTAATTCAAAACAAAGAAACTTTCACCGAATTAAATTTTCAGACCTTAAATAAATTAAATACTACACTTAATTAAATGTTCAAATTCATAAATTAAGATTTTGGCCGTTATATTTTTCTTGAATCACATGTTGAAGCCAAACTAGTACTATTATATGTATATATATGTACATACTTGTACCTTTCTTAAATAAATAATTTTGTCCACAAAATATCTTCAAATTGTACACAAAAAAATCAAAACAAACTCCCCAAAATTCCTTGCACAAGGGCCGGCCATCTCCTTGAACATATATACATATGTACTTTTGAGACAATTTTTCTTGATTTTAGGAATAATGTTTGACCAAGGAACAAATGCATTATGTATATGTCTTGTACTTGTAACCAAGTTAGTTTACTTAAGCCCTAACCCTAACTAGATCATGTTTTGGTACACAATTAGGCTTCATAATCATCCTACATTCCATTGAATTCAAACTAAATCCAAAATATCCAATACATTTCCAATCAACAGGCAATTTGGACATTACACACCAATTTTGGTATAAATACACCAACTCTCTCTACACTTTTGAGCACAAAACACACTCACACACTTACATATTCAGCTGAAAGAAAGAGAGGGAAAATGGAGTGAGGTTGGTGAAGGAAAGGAGAGAAAGAGAAGGTTTTGTCAGCAATTCAACCAAGTCTCAAGTAAACCACAACACAACTCTCTTTTTTGCTTTCCTTTTCAAATACATGTTTTTAGAGATTTAAAATCATATTTCAAAATGTGTTGTAATGGTGTTCATGTGTTCAAATTTGATGAATTGAACTTTGATCCTTCCTCTAATCATATTTCTTCTTAATAGATGCAAAACTAATCTTTTCTTCCTATATCTGACATTATTTCCACAGGCATATGAGTTATTGATACATTATTTAATATGTTTTCATCACAAAATAAGTGAAAATTTTCCTTAGTTGGCCTCTTTTCTCACCTATCTTCTTATTTTGAGTATTTTGCATGAAAAACCAATTTTACGGCCAAAATTCAAAAATTCTAGAAAAATATTGAAAAATCTCTTGGACTTCAATTTTATGCCCAAAACTTCCATAAAAAATTTAGATTTCAATGAAAATTGGTCTCATTGAAAAAGAGTGAGCGGTTTGAAAGAAAATCAGATTTTCATAACGGCGATGAATCTGGACAGCGTTAGAGTGTTTCATAAATAACTAAAAATATAGAAATGCTATTTCATTTCTGAAAAATGTTCTGAAAACTAGATAAAATTATTTACAAACCATAGGAAGGGTAGGCTTGGGAAAAATCTGAAATTGTCCCTTTGATTTTAATCTTTAAATGGTACTGAATTTGAAAATTTAGTTTTGCATTGGTATTCTAAGGTCTTGTCTTCATGGTTATGCTTATTAGTATATGATCATGTCTTTGTATGATATTGCATGTGTTACGGTTATGTTCATTGTCTTCTTCATTTTTTGATGCTCCTACTTATGTGGATATTACTATCTTGTTAAGTAATCTAACTTTAATTTAAGACATCTAGCTTAACGAAAACCTTAATTGGGGTGGTATTGGGTTTTCGATCACTTGAATAGTGAAGAGATGATAATTTGTCATGTATGGATTGAGAGGATGTGCTCCCCAATTAAAGGTTAAGTTTTGTGCAAATAGCTATCGCGTAAACCCTAGAATGAAACGGAAGTATTCGGACTCTTTGCGATGATTTGATTTGGTGAGATAAGGTTGGGTCCAAATGGGACATTCAGTAGGATAAAACTTTTTTTGGAAGGCTAATGTTGGATTTGGGATGATAAAACCTTTTTTTTTTTGCCGTCCCTTTTGAGGTCAACTGATGGCATTGTGCGATGTGTAACCATTACAGGCATCCGTGGTAAGGTCTGCAAAGCAACAAAAGGGGGAGTTCCGAATAGTCTGGTGTCCAATTCTTGCAGTTGGGAGGATGAAATCTCTTTGGGAGATTTCTAGATTTATAACATCTAACCTTGTAATCCTTTGTTATTGAATGATTATCATGCTTCATTATGTACTTGCTATAATTGTAATGGTGTATTGGATTGAGAAAATGGGATGGGGTGTGTGTGCATTTGCTAGGTATTCAAAGCTCATGGCATTCCATGCCAGGTATTAAAGACTATTAGACTGATCAAAAGCAAAGCTAATGTATTTGAAGACATATGGCTACCCTATGAGAGTTAGAAACTAGTTTTGTAAAAATGTTTTGAGATTGTAAGTGATTAAATCGTTTGTTGTATTTAAGACATGATTTTGTAATTATTGTATATATCATTTGTAACCTATCATTATGCTCCGTCAACTTATGTAGGCCTTGTGTTAATACTTTGTCAAGATCTATCAAAAATGTACCTTTGCTATCTAATGTGGTTGGACTTAGAAGGGAGTCTATATCGACTCCTTTGACGTTCCTGGGATCTTACTTGGTTATTAGCCAAAGGACTCACTAGTTATGTTTCTTAGTCTTGTAACCTTAGATAAACTTTGTATTTATTTGTTAATATATTCTTTGATGTTCTCGATTTTTGGGGCTTCAAAACTTTGGTATCAAAGCCTAGGTTCAACCCTTATCCATGTGTTTCGACCTGTGGTTAAAGACTAACCTGCCTCGACTATGTTATATTATTATAACACTATTTACTTTATCAACCAAAAGACATTAAAAATAAAAATTTGCTTAACTAACCTTAGGACGTTTCTTCAGATTTTAGGCATGGCAACGTCGGCTCATGAAGCTGTACGATGGTGCCCTAGTAATTCCAGCATCAGAATCAGGGAGCTGAAGAAAGCATTTTAAATAAAGACCAACAAAACCAGAATTTCATAATGAAGAAGGAGAACCTTGATTAATGAATCAAGACATGTAGTTTGTCCCAGAACGATTGAGAATGGTAATAGAATCAGTAGTTGAGTAGGATTGCATTACGAAGCATATTAGGAGTTATTTGAATTAGAAGCATTTCCCCTTAGTAATTCCCTTGACTGATCGCGTTAGCAAAAACCTAACCTGCACTTGACTGTACGTTGGTAAATGGTGAACCATACACGAGCAAACAATTACACTGGTAATAGCGATAACACTAAGCATAATGATGACGTCAATATTAATTGGAACGGGGCACCCGGGGTCAATAATCACCACCCTGCACCCACGGCCAACTTACTCAAGAATATTGGAAATCAATTTTTGGAAGAATTAGAAAGGCTAAGGAGAACACGTCAAAATGAGAGGACACATCTATTCTCTGAATTTCGCAAACAGCGACCATCGATCTTCACTGGCGAGCCCGATCCTAAGATCTTTGAAAACTAGATTCAAAAAATTGAGAAGATGTTGGAGATAATGGAAATAGTCAAGCATACATACAAGATCGCTCTAGTCGTTTACTAGTTAGAAGGTGAGGCAAACCGTTGGTGGACCTTAATCAAGGAATCTAAGGACATCACGACTATGACTTGGGTGCAATTTAAAGAATTGTTTATGAGGAAGTACTTCCCAAACACTATTAGATAGTAGAGAATTCGTGAGTTTCAATTGTTAGAGTACGGCATGAGACGGTGATCTAGTACATAGAGAAGTTTGAGGAGTTGGCTGGTTATGCGACTCAATATATAGCCGATGATGAAGAAAAAGTACAAAAATTTGAGTGGGGTCTAGACCATATAATTAGAGAAAGGGTTTTGCCCTTGTGACTTCCTACTTTTGCGGATATAGTGGACACAACACTAGATGCAAAACTGGAGATGGTAGATACGAGACGGATTTGAAGCCTGAAGAAAGAATGTCAATCCCATATAGGACCAAAAAGGAACAACCGAAGGCATGCAGTACAAAAACCGTACTCTAGGGCAGTACAACAACAACAGCTGTAACAGCAATACCAGAAGGAAAGCTTTCAGATAAGATCAGCTTGGCTGATCTAGTGTTACTATTACCAGCAACTAGGGCACAAGAAGAATGAGTGTCCCCAACTCGTCCAGTTAGGAAATCAAGGAGAAGGTATGAAAGCAAACGCGCAAGAGATTGATGGGTAGAAGCCATGGAAGAACAAGCCAGGACTAACCAGTCAACAATACCAGAGGGAATGAGGCAACAAGAGGCTTGGGCTCAATAATAATCAGCAGCCAACAGACAGAATAATTTCGCTACAAGGAGAAGAAGACAAAGGCCTCACTAAGCAGTACCTTGAGAGCAAGAAATACAACACATATGAACCCAAGGAAGTGCAGTACGAGCATTGGTTAACCTAGAAGAATGTAACTAAGTAGTTAGAACTCTTTTGGAATCACTTTTAGTAACCTGAACGTAGATGGTGTAAATTTTCTTTATTTAAACCAATCTTAGAATTTTAGGTACACATTTTATTCATCACATTCCTTCATATCTGCAATATGTGTTAGGCCATAGCAATTATTTGTGCAATTTCTGAGGTATGAAGATACTCGAATTCGACCTCATCTTAGAAATAGATTCGTTACTCATACCTTAGCAATTATTGATAGTTACCAAAAGAATGAGATGGCTCACCCCTCCAATGGAACACTTTTATTATTTAAGAGGGATAGATTAGTTTCCATGATTCAACAAATTGACAAATGTAATGGCATCAGCAAATCACCAAAGGATCAATTCTTAACAAGAGTGTAGATTCACAAAATCTGGAATTTGGCAATGCAACCCTCACACTGAAGTAGCAACAAACAGTTCAGAATTTCCATATAACATACAAGATTAATGCATCTCTTTACACCACTAATTGGGGAGAAATTCGATTCAAAACGCTATTTTTAGAACAAGACCAATCATGGCTTTGGACAAAAGGAGAAGAGCTTAAGAGATGAAGATGACCCGGCAGATTAATATACACTGGAAGAATCTACATAGGAGTGCAAGGATGCAATGTGGACCGATTACCTACAACATTTCAAGACATAAAGAATGTTTGAAATTTCAAGGACGAAATTTATTTAAGGGGGGTAGATGTAGCTCGGCTTTTCGTGTCCCCTTTCGAAAACTCGAAAGAAGCCCTACCGTTCAAACTCCCACGGTTCTGAATCCTAATCTCACAAGTCCAATGTGAAATTGATAAACACCAAAGACTCCAAATCCGGCAAATTGTTTGGAAAATTGATTTTGAATCAAAAATGCCAAAATTGGACTACTTTGCCAAATACAGAGTCGCCACCTAAATATTTTATTTCAAGGAAATTTAGGAAACCCATGACTCGTGCCAAAGGCCACGTGTTCGTCATCACCAAGATTGTCTCGGCGCGGGAACTTAGGTACGAGAAGAGAAGGACATGAATTGAGCACCCCCGCTCGCCCGATCAAAAATCAGCCTCTACTAATCATGATATGATTTTTATCAACATTATATGCTCTTGTTCCAGTTATTAGGCTAGCATTTGCTATGTGATGTGCGCACACAAGGTATAGACTAGTTTGCAAAAATTTGAACAATTCAATTTTGTGTTTTTTTTTTTATTAAAAGAGTTTGAATTTGCCACTTCACAAAGTGAGCTTAAAGTTTGAATTTGTCACTTGACGAAATGGGCTAAAACGTACATTTATTGAATCATTCCAATTCAAACAACAAGCCTTCATCCATAGGCACTCAAACAGTTCAACAAGTAAGCACTTAGCCTTATGGCAAGAATGCTAGACATGGCAACAATATCACACTCATGCAATTATGCTAAAACACTAAAAACTCACCTAGTACTCCAAGCTAAGATAAAACAAAAGAAGTTAGAAAAATGCATGATTCCTAACTATGCGATATGACTAATGCAACATACAAAGAATGCAATTAATAGGCTCGGCTACTTAACATGGCGTATGAATCGATTTGATAACATGCGGTCAAAGCACGAATTCAAAGAAGTATTTAAACGACAATGCAACTAGAATGATGGACTGAGGCTTGGTGCATGCAGCACAAGTGAATGCAAACATGAAGTATGCTAAACAAAACATGATGTCCCTAATCTAACCATCGTAAGCAGATAAATAAAAGGGAGAAAGACATGGGGTTGGAAGACATACACAATATTACATTGCGCTCTCACGAAGGAAAGTCCGAATAGATTAACTAATTAACTAACTAATTAAAGCTAAGCTGATTAAACTAATTATTACAACAATTAATAACTAGCTAAACTACTTAACTAATTATTACAACACTTGATTTAATTAACTATTCTAGTTAACTAATTAAATAATTTACAACACAAGCGCAATTAAAATAAGTAATTGAACTAGCTAACTAACTACTTCGCCTAGGGAAACGAGGGATGTGCATGCAGATGTTCAGATTCCACTCGAAAAGACCACCGTTTGGCTTCCAAATGTCTCTGTTTGCACAGTTAAACACCAACACTGCTGCTCACTCTGTTCTGCCTTACCAGTAGTCTGCTGAATTTTGCATCAGTGGCTGGCCGGCCACTGATAAAGGTTGCTAGCCACCAGCCGGCCATGGTTGAAGGTTGCCGTCCGTGAATGGTTGTCTGCTGGCCATGGAAAGTGGCACGCCAACCATCGATGCCTAGGTTCATCTTGTTGCAATAGCAGTACAAACAGAGCATATATAGGGTATTTTCAAGGATTGTCGCACAACTCACCCCTCATTTTCATGGGAAAATCAAAGGAGTAGCAAGCTTTGGTTCACAAACCATTAATGGATGCAATTTCATTGCATGATGGCTTGTGAAACCAAGTGTGCAAGTTCAATAAATGCAAAACAAAACACAAGCCTCCTCCCTTTCATGAATGATCAAGGGAACAAGTTGACCTTGGAGACTTTGAATCATTTCATCACTAGCAAGTATGAAATAGTTCAAGCTTCCATGTGTTCAATTAATGTCCGATTGAACACAACCAAATTATCTTGCTCACTTTTAATTCCAAGTTTTTAGTTACTTATTTTAACTTACCAACCATTCTTTAACCAATTAAGACCATTGGTGAGTTGAGTCCTCTAAAAGGAAAGGAAGTGTCGAACAAGGGGTAGTTTAAGGCAAAAGAGATGTGTCATGCCGTTGATAATGAACCCCCAAAAGAGAATTAAACCATTAAGTATAGACCTCAATCTCAAGCTTAAAACAATCTGAAGTTTAAAACAACCCTCAAAGCAAACAAATAGTGAAGAAAAGATGGAGGTTGCAGAGATTATTAATGTTGAAAATAAGTGAGAAAAGCATAGATAAATGTTATCAACTCAAAATAGATGGTGTTTAAGGCCTAGAACACCAAACTCGTGAGGACTATTACACTATAAACATGCAAAACAAAGCTCAAACACAAAAAACAAACCTAAAAATAGTCTTAAAACAGGTTTGAAACAACCCTAAAAATGCTGGAATTAAGCTAACAAAAACTAGAAAAATAAGCCAAAACATGGAGCATGTTAAGCTAGTAAAGAAAACACAAGGAGGGGAGGCTACCCCCTCAATTTTTAGACTTCAAAACATGATTTTAGCCACTGAAATAACTCTGAAATTCAGTGTTTAAAAGCTCAAAAAAAAAAAAAAAAAAAAAAAAAACAAACAAACAAACAAAAAAAAAGAAAAAGTAAAAGGATGTGAAACACGAGGGTAAAGGCCTTGAAAGGAAGGTGTTAAGAGGGTGAACCACCCATCAACCTTCATTGGCCTTAAACCACAAGTTTGACTCAAAAATCTGAGAGTTTTCACAACCCAAAAATAGTAAGAAAAGATGAAAAATAAGTGGTGTAGAGATGGTGCAAAAGCAAGAGAAGGTATACCTCTTGAAGAGGAATGAACCCCTAAGTCACAAACCACCAATTTCACACTCTCAAGTGCTTCAAGAGCTCAAATTCAAGCTCAAATCACCTTAGCAATAAGCTCTCTAGGCTTGGTTTAGAGTGTTTGGGCAAAGGCTATGCAAGTTGCAAAAGAGAGAGAATTGTAGAGAGAGAAAATTGTAGAGAGGGGATATTTTTTGCTCCCAAAGTTTTTCTAACATTGAATTATGAGAGATAGGTCATGTATATATAGAAAACATGTGCCTTAGATCGAAAATATCTATTTAAAAACAGCTGGAGCAGTGTGAAAACAACTGGTGGAAAATATCTGCAAAAATCTATTTTTGGTCACTAATGGCCAGCTTGGACACCAGTGGCTGGAAGGTGGCCGGCAAGCCAGAAGTGCTGGTTGGCCATCCACAAATGGTGATTGCCGGCTACCTACCGGCCACAAGGAAAATGTGCTTCTAGGCCCGACTTCAAATGGGCATATCTCTTTCATTTAGACTCGATTTTAGGTCATTCTTGAGTCTAAATTGAAGCCCCGGAAGTCTACTTTCCAATGATGGTAGCCTCACATATAAATTCTAAGTGTAGAAAGAGATAGGCCTAATTTAGTGTAGGCTGCTCAGTTTAACCTTACGGTTTCAAGCCTAACTTCTTCCATAACTAGTATTCTTCACTCTCCTCTTATTTTCTTCAACTCCAAACCTCTAAATATGATATTTACAAGATTTTTCAAAGAGTTCACATCTCTTCCCTTTATTTCCACTTTGTCCTTGCTTGTTTTACCTTAAACGAAATACGAGTCTCGGAACATCGTAGATGCTTTTCAAAAATTGGTCTAAAAAAGGTCTAAAAAAAGTTTTGGTCAAAAATTGTTTTGGTAAAAAATGGGATGTAAGGTTGGGATTTAGAGATCTTCTTGTTGAAGAAATCAAACATTTGCACAACATAACTTTCATCATCGAGTGATCAATCAGTGGCGCCTAAGTCTTAAGGGTGGTTAAAAATAGGGTGTCTACAATTACCTCTTTTTGACAGACCTCAAAGTCGTGAAATGACGTGAGTGAATGTCAAAACCCAAAGACGACCCATTTTGACAAAATCGTAAGACTTGGGCAAACAAACAAAATGCAAATGCAGATGGTTGAATCCGAGGGTTACCTACGCATCCCGTTGCAAGGAATCAAACTAGTATAGTTCAGGGGCAGAATGCAAAATGATACACAATGCAACAAAACAATATAAATGATATACAGTGTAACGAAATAATCAAACCACAAGCAGTGCAAAACCACACAAATACCATAAAGGGATGGTGATGTAAATCAAACTATGTTTTATATAGAAAGGAAGTGGGCATAGCCAAACGACGCCTAACACAGGCTAAGTGCCTATATCCTCGATACTGGCCTTAGCGCAACATGGATGCTTATACATAACAGAACCATGTTTCAACGTGAAAGGGATGCGAGCACATGTATGACTATGTTTTTCGTAGAAAGAGAAAGAGTAATTGGGTGGCATGATATAAGTGAGGAATGATCTGTTGAGGAAAGATAATGATCCTAAATGCTGAATGTAACAAAACAAAGTACGATGCAATAGATGCAGTGAATAAGGCGCAGGCCGAACTACGTCTTGTCGAGAAAAGGCATGGGCACAAAACAAACCACGTCTAACACAGAAAAGGTGTTGACACCCTCAATACTGGCCTTAGCGCCACATGGGTACTTACACATGATAGAACTATGTTCCAATGAGGGAAATGTATGAGCACATGCCAAACTAAAGCTTAACATAGAAATGATGTAGGTAATAAAATAGTATAATGTAATGGATGCAATAGATGTAATAGGTAATAACAGATATGATGTAGCAGCTAGAAAATGAAAGTACCTTATAGGGGCAATTGGCGATGACTCACCTCATACTGCTGGGGATCTTCCTCTTCTTCTTGGTTTATCTTCACACTTCCATACCATAGGTACTACTTTTCTTCCTGGCCATGTTTGCAACTTTTCCTATTATCTAACAGGGTGACAGACTAGGTTGGTTCAGTATCCAAAATTGAGGCGCATACAAGCTAGCTCAACCTATAGGGCTACCATACAGATTTCAAGCCTAGGATACACCCCTGTGTATTTAAACTAGACTTGAGTCTCAGAAATCCCAAACATTTGCGTTTTAGGCTTCAGCCATTCGAACTCTAGTTTCTACTATCTCAGTTGGTCTCCAAGAAACTCACCACAAACAGCCAGTGGCGTACCAAAAGCTGTGGAAGTCGTTTGGGCACACCAAACACCAAAGGAATTGCACCTTTAGAGGATTTAAGGTCTCCTAGACCAAGCAGTGCCAAAAACAATGCGATGAGGTGCAAAAAATAGTATGAGAAAGTGAATGCATAAAACAGTGCTAAATGGGTGCACAAGACAGTGGGATGTAAGTTTGAAATGCACTAGAAAGTGCGATGTAAGTTGAAATGCACAAAACAGTGCGATGCAAGTTGAAATGCACTAGACAGCACGATGTAAGTTGAAATGCACAAGATAGTGCGATACAAGTTGAAATGCACTAAACAGCACGATGTAAGTTGAAATGTGCAAAACAATGCGAATGAGGTGCACAAAACAGTGTGAGTGGTGCACGAAATAGTGTTATCCATAAGACAATGCAATGGTGCACAAAATAGTGCGATACAAAGTGAATAGGATAGTGTGATACAAAGTGCACAAAGTAGTGCGATGAAAGGTGCACAAAACAGTGCGATGCAAAGTGAAATTCACAAAATAGCACGATGCAGGTGAGCGATACATGGTATGTAGAGGGAAATGAGCAGTATTCAGAGTAATACATCATGTACCTTACGAAATGAGTGTAGGGCAACTTGCCATAGCTTAGTGAAATGCAACACAAAGAGAGGCAACTCTACAAAACTCTGTTTAAGTGTAGAACAGAGTTAAGAGCAAGAGCAACTAATCATGTAGTTCAACTTAACCAGAGTGTAAAAGCATGCAGGCATAATACAAAACACATGCATTAATCAGAGGGAAAATGGTAATCCTAAGAGAGTCTTGAAATGGTTGGAGACAACTTTCGAAAGCTGAATCATATCAGAATCAACATGGGGGTAAACCACCCTAATCCAGGGGAAAATGCCCAACAAATGGCTCTGAGTGGATGGAGAGAAAGGTTAGGTTCATGCCCCTTTGTTCAATTGATGGCTCAATCAGATACACTGAAAATTGCCCTTAGTGTCCAGTCATTGGCCATCGTTTTCAACATTATGTAGGCACATGTGATGGGGGTCATCAGATCCTGAAACAGTTGCCAACCAATCAAACTTATGCTTCTCTTTTGACATATTGAGAACTTACTCCAGTCCCCTCCGAAGCAGTGACAAACTCCTCATATACAGTTTGCAATGATCATGAATGTGATGCCCCTTGTATGGGCACTCTCAGCTCGTTTATGAATTCCACGCATGGGCTTGTTTTCGAGTTTGGAGCAAACATTTGTGTATGGAATTTTGACCATGACACTCTGTTGAACGTTTTAGCGATAGACTCGCTAGGGTGACTCGATGAAAAGCACTTTTGAGCGACATACATGCTATGATGACTCGATAAAGAGCGATATGCTATGGTGACTCGATATAGAATGACATGCTATGGTGACTCGATACAGAGCGCAGGCTAAGACAAACACCTAGCACAACACAACAGAACTCATAATTGACCCAAAAGCAGAAAAGGACTCAAGGTAACTAATCATTCATAATGTCCTTTGTACTACTTATGTTCTCTTTGGAAATCAATTTCGATTCCTTTTTTTTTTTTTATTTTTTTTTTTGTGCTCAAGATAGAGATTCTACTGATAAGTTCAAGTATTGAAAATTTCTCCACTTGTTGATTTAAGTTAGTTCTTTCTTACCCAATGTAAGTATGTGATATGTGCAGCAGTCAATGTAGCTCATGGATTGATACAAAGCTGACGACGTGAATTGGGCAAGATGATTGAGTTGAGATGGATGAGATAGATATGGTTAAGACCATACTTCAGGATGAAGTTCCCTACGTATCCCAAGAATGGGAATCAGGTCAACGTAGTTCATGGCTAAGGTTCACTCGGGTGTTGACACTTATCTTTTACGCTTTGACTTTTGCCAAAGTTGTCCCTTCGGGGTTTGTTTGATTTCTCATTTTTCATGCTCTAACTTTTGCCTCGGTCGCCTATTCGGGTTTTCGTCCTAGCGAGCCTTTCAAGGATAGCGTTACAACACTTGTGGTAAATTTGATCAATAGTCATTCTTGCTCTAACACTGGAACTGGCTTCACCTTAATTTGACCTTAGTTCTCCATTCTCTTATGTATGTCTTCTTCCTTTCTTTTCGCCCCATTTTCAAAGCTGGTTCTTCTCGCAATGTGGTTCTTCCTTGCATTGGCTTCCCCGAATTTAGACAGAAGTTCCCTTCCTCACAGTTGATTGGATTTCATTCCAATGGGTGCCCCTGGCTTAATGGTTGACTTCTTTCTTTTTCATTTCTTTTCCTTTTGTTTATTTTCTTTTTCTTTTCTCTTTTCTTCTTTTTTTCCCTTTTTCTTCTTTTTCCTTTCTTTCTCTTTGAAGTAATGGAAACACCAGGGGAGAAATTCTATGATTTGTGAGGTCTAAAAGCCGCCTTGTACTTGTAGGTCTGAAAGCCGCCTTGTGCTTGGCAAAATGATCGCCTAACGGCGAAGAGAATCCCCAGGACAATATAAAATACCACGCACAATTTTGAACCTATCTTCGCAAGTTTTGCAAAAGAAACAACCTAAAATTTTTGAAATCATGAATGACTTTGCGCCGATAAGTAAGAATTCACTCAAACCATTCGAGGAATCCTTCTCAATATTTGAGCTTATTAACAAAATCTCATTCAAAAAACAAATTCAAAAACAAATTCAAAGCCTTTTTCTATTTGCAAAAGGTCACACATGCATCACTATAGGCACAATAAAAATGATAAAAAACTTGACTCTCACTTTCTTATAAAGATGAAAACCTGAGGGTACAAGAGAACGACTCATAGGAAAAGACTCAACTGACGCAACAACGCAAGAAAAGACAAAGAAAATAAAACTCACAACATAACTATTTGCAGAACATAACTCAATCCAAAATAAGCATTTATGAGACAAAAATGGGGTTTTCCTTCTCCAAGTCCATCTGCAAAATTTCAAAAACAACTTCAAGTGGCCCGCGGGAAGGTCCAAACCTACCTTCAATTCAGTAATACACATCTACACCCAGAAGGATTGATTTCAGACTTTTAAATTGAGTCTCACAGACTAAGCCTCTCAATTATGTTATCCCCACACATCTTCTTGACCGAAACAATTGTTGTTTCACACCATGTCCCTAGTTTAGAAGGTCCTTCCTAAGTGCTTTCGACAATTACCCTAGCTAAGACTGAGATTCATCATTCCAACCACTAGTCCCGGTATCACTACTTCATCAAGCTTGAACTCGCCAAGATCGAGTAAACTTTCCATCTCTTCAAAGATTTTGTTCCTTTTGCTTAGATCAGAATCAGAAGATTCATGAATGAACACAATGGGTTTGAGCTCAGTGGCAGGTATGCTGTGTTGGCTAGGGTAATGGTTGGTTGGTGGCAAGTTGTGTATGGGTTTTATGTTATGGAATGGCAATCTATTGTGGTCAGGGAGAGGGTTATTGACAGCTTTGGGATTTTCAGGTGGGGTGATGACCTTTTTGTCAATTAGGTCTTGAATTTCATGGTGATGGCAAAAGGAACAGTTAGCATGGTGACCGTGCTGCTGATAGAATGTGCAATATTTGGCAGAGTCGTGTTTAGGTGGGAGAAGATTAGGGAGAGGTCGGGGATTGAGAGGTTTAAGATACCTTTTCTCTATCAGTACCCGCAGTGCACAGGTTAGGCTCATATGGAGTTGGGTGAAGGTTCATTTTTGGGAGGAGGAAGCATTAGGTTTAGAAATATTGGCAAATGGAGTGGCAGGTGGTGGTCAAGTATTCATAGGCTTGGGATTGGGATTAGGATTAGGATTAGGATGGGTGTTTCGAGTAAAGCATCCCTTTTCATTGTTTGCCATCTTATTCAAAATGCTCTCATCCTGAACGATAAAAGTGTTATCTACAGTCTTTGCAACAACTTCAAGAACTTGCTGCTTGTTCAACCCTTTGACCTTCAAAGTCTTAATAGTCCACTGAAGTTGTACATAGGGATCCATATTTGTCCCAAGCTTGTTCTTGCCACTTGTTTCAGCTTAGCCAAGGGATTGGGTGGCTATATCGAAGCGAGGACCATTTGTTGTTGATCTGTCATCACCCAGACTTGAGATAGTTTCGGGTTAGCCCATTTCAACTGTAGCTCGCCCCAGGATTGGGGAGCTTTGTAACGAGATCAAAACAACAAATGTTAAATCTGCCACCGTTCCTTGAAGGTCTTCAATTATTCCTAACATCTTAGCGGCAGTGGGTTCACCCATTTGGTGCCCTAGGTGTACCCGAACCGGATTGGGTGCATCCATCATGCATAAATCAGTGCTTTCGGGAATGAACACCTCAGGCTTCAGTAAATGGGTCGGGGTGATGTATGTGCTGGGTTTGAAAGTAGATAGGAGTATATGGATGAGGTTAAGGTGGGTTGGTGCTAATATTGGGGTCTTGAGGTGGAGCTATTATTTGGTTGTCGATGAGATTCTGAACCTCATGACAAAGGTGGTAGCAACGATCGGTGCCATAACCACCTTGCAGATGATACATGCTGTACTTGGTGGGGTTATATCTAGCAGGGAGTGGGTCAGGCAGAGGTTGAGGATCAAGGGCTTTAAGATACTCTCTTTCTATCAGGATTTTTAGTGCCCTGGTTAGGCTCATATAGAAGGGGGTGAAAATTCTGCCTTGAGCTCGGGTAGGGCTGGCTGTTTTTGGGCTTAGATTGGCAAACGGGTCGACAATTTTGGGATTGGCGACAACGGTATTGATTTCAATGGGTTTGGAAATAGCATTAGTACTCCCAGAAAACACCCTCCTTGTTGGTTCGCTTGTTCTGTGGATAATCCCTTTGTTGAATACAGTCTCAATCTGAACCCCCAATTCATGCAAAGTTTTGAAAGTGAATAGTGGAGTGACTATTAACTTCTGTAACATATCAGGCTCAAGGTTCTGCACCACTATCCGCACTTGGTCTCTCTGAGAAGGCCAATCTGTCATTTTTGCTACCTTTGCTCTCCACCTTGCAACAAATTCCACAAAATGTTCTGTAGGATTCTGGTGGGTTGCTTTAAGCTCTTGAGTGGTCATTTCAACTTGGGTATTGTAAGAATACTGATCGAAAAATGCCTCAGCCAATTCTTCCCAGTTCTGCTTCACTACATCCTTCAACTTGGCATACCAAGTGGTTGTTATACCCAATAAGGTTCTTCCATACAGAGCGAGTTTCTGAGGCTTAGTCAAACTAATCGGTTTCAGAATGTCCAAGAAAAGCCGGATATGTACCATAGGATCTCCAGACCCGTCAAAACAGTCAATGTGTGGCATTTTGAATTTGTCTAGAAGTCTTACGACAACCTCGATGTACCCATCCTCAATGTCGAGAATGGAGTTAATTCCCTGTGCCTTTTTGAACTGCTTCTCAAGGTTAGCAATTTTTAACGAGATCGGGTCGAGATCATCAATGTCAAGGGGATAAAGCCCCTCATTCGGTTGCACCAAGGGTCTGAAAACTCGAGTTTGAGCCAATCCTTCTTAGGGATTTAGACCTTGCAAATCTTCAGTTGGCGGAAGTGGATCAATGTTTAGCTGGGGGCCCGAGATTGGATATGTGGTAGATGCCCCAGATGGGCGTTGCATTTCAGCATTGGTCCCATCTTGCATAGTAATTCCCTAGTTTAACACCGCTATCATGGCCACAAATTCTTCTGCACTCTGTGTCATCACAGTTCTGCTGAGTTGGCAATCGGGGAAATGGATGGGTGTAAGTTGAGAGCTGACTAACAAGGATTTCAACTCGGTTATTTTTGATGGATTTGAATTGGATTGGTCTAGACATGTTTGACTGGAGTGGCCATTTTTAGAGTGGGTGTTTTGGCATTGGTTGGATCTTTTCTGAGTTGGCTTTTAGGGATAAGATGGACTAGACCTTTTTTCTTTGAGTGGGGTTTTTTTTCTGCGATTGGATGGACTGTGATGGTTTAAGGCTAGCACTGCTCCTTCTTCGGCTCAGACAAACCTGGCATTAAAAACAAAATGCCTTATTAGATCAGGATACCAGGTGTGCTTGTCAAAACAAAGCAAGATACAATTTTACAGTCTTTGGTTTTGCTAAAAATTCAACGATATCAAACACAAACCCACGGATTTCAAATCGAATTACGATATGACTCTCAAGGTTTGAAAGGAACCTCTTCAAGATTAAGACTCTCCCAGGATTGCATTACGCATTTCCAAAGATTTCACATTTTGCACAAAAACATTCAAAACACCCCTATGAGAGGATAGGGTTACCCAGTCCTAGTTTCGTTAAGTACTAGGGTTCATTATTCAAATAATGCAATTTCACGCAATCCTGCATTCGGGTGAGCATCCTGTCCTAATTTGGAGCAGTCTCAATGATTTTTGGTATGCAACTAGGCCAAATGGTCAAAAAGGGTATCTTAGCAAGACTACCTAGTATACCTCTCACACCTAACACCGAGAAGTGAATGGAGGATCAAACGGTACAGGGGTAGTCTAGATCCAAGGGTTGTGCTCCCATCGTGGCAGAGCCTGCGACCGATCAGCCTTTTGGCAAGCTTTTAGGCAAGCCTCCGACAAATCATCCATGAATAGTAAATGGCAAACACAGTGACTTAAGCGCACCAATGCAAATGCAATACAAAGAAACATATAAGTGTAGACAAAATTTCATATCATGAATTTCAAGTCAAGTTCTCTAATTTCTCCAGCAGAGTCACTAGAAACTGTAGCTCGACTTTTCGTGGCCCCTTTTGGAAACTCGAAAGAGGCCCTATAATTCGGACTCCCACGGTTCTGAATCTAGTCTCACAAATGCAATGTAAAATTGATAAACACCAAAGAGTCCAAATCCAGCAAATCGTTTGGAAAATTGATTTTGAATAAAAAAATGCCAAAATTTGACTGCTTTGCCAGATATAGAGTTGCCACCTCAATATTTTATTTCAGGAAAATTTAGAAAACTCATGACTCGTGCCAAAGGTACGTGTCCGTTATCACCAAGATTGTCTCAGCCCGGGAACTTGGGTACGAGAGGGGAAGGTCATGAATTGAGCACCCTCGCTCGCCCGATCAAATATCAGCCTCTACTAATCATGATATATTTTTTACCAACATTATATGCTCTTGTTCTAGTTATTAGGCTAGCATTTACTATGTGATGTGCGCACACAAAGTATAGACTAGTTTGCAAGAATTGGAACAATTCAATTTCATGTTTGTTTTTTGAAAAGAGTTTGAATTTTCCCCTTAACAAAGTGGGCTTAAAGTTTGAATTTGTCACTTGACGAAGTGGGTTTAAACGTACATTTATTGAATCATTCCAATTCAAGCAACAAGCCTTCATCTACAGGCACTCAAACAGTTCAACAAGTAAGCACTTAGCCTCATGGCAAGCATGATGGACATGGCAACAATATCACACTCATGCAATTATGCTAAAGCACTAAAAACTCACCTAGTACTCCAAGCTAAGATAAAACAAAAGAAGTTAGAAAAATGCATGATTCCTAACTATGCGATATGACTAATGTAACACATACAAAGAATGTAATTAATAGGCTCGGCTACTTAACATGGCGTATGAATTGATTTGATAACATGCGGTCAAAGCACGTATTCAAAAAAGTATTTAAACAACAATGTAGCCAGAATGATAGACCGAACCTCGGTGCATGCAATACAAGTGAATGCAAACATGAAGTATGCTAAACAAAACATGATGTCCCTAATCTAACCATCGTAAGCAGATAAATAAAAGGGAGAAAGGCGTGGGATTGTAAGACATACACATTATTACATTACGCTCTCACGAAGAAGAGTCCGAATAGATTAACTAATTAACTAACTAATTAAAGCTAAGCTAATTAAACTAATTATTACAACACTTGAATTAATTAACTATTCTACTTAACTAATTAAATAATTCACAACACAAGTGCAATTAAAATAAGTAATTAAACTAACCAACTAACTACACTACCTCGGGAAATGAGGGATGTGCATGTGGATGTTCGGATTCCACTCAAAAAGACCACTGTTTTGCTTCTGAATGTCTCTATTTGCATAGTTGAACACCAACACTACTGCTCACTCTGTTCTGCCTTACTAACACTCTGCTGAATTTTGCATCAGTGGCTGGCCAGCCACTGGTAAAGGTTGCCGGCCACCAGGCGGCCATGGTTGAAGGTTGCCGTCCGTGGATGGTTGTCTGCTGGCCATGGAAAGTGGCCTGCCAACCACTGATGCCTAGGTTCATCTTATTGCAACAATAGAGTACAAACAGAGCATATATAGGGTATTTTCAAGGATTGTCTGCACAACTCACCCTTCATTGTCATGGGAAAATCGAAGGAGTAGCAAGCTTCGGTTCACAAACCATCAATGGATGCAATTTCATTGCATGATGGCTTGTGAAACAAAGTGTGCAAGTTCAATAAATGCAAAACAAGACACAAGCCTCCTCCTTTTCATGAATGATCAAGGGAAGAAGTTGACCTTGGAGACTTTGAATCATTTCATCACTAGCAAGTATGAAATGGTTCAAGCTTCCATGTGTTCAATTAATGTCCAATTGAACACAACCAAATTATCTTGCTCACTTTTAATTCCAAGTTTTTAACTTACCAACCATTCTTTAACTTATTTTAACTTATCAACCATTCTTTAACCAATTAAGTCCATTGGCGAGTTGAGTCCTCTAAAAGAGAAGGAAGTGTCAAACAAGGGGTAGTTTAAGGTAAGAGAAAGGTGTCATGCCATTGATAATGAACCCCCAAAAGAGGATTAAACCATTAAGTATGGACCTCAATCTCAAGCTTAAAACAATCCCAAGGTTGAAATAACTCTCAAAGCAAACAAAGACTGAAGAAAGAAAGGAGGTTGTAGAGATTATTAATGTTGAAAAGAAGCAAGAAAAGTATAAATAAATACTATCAACTCAAAGGAGATGGTGTCTAAGGCCTAGAACACAAAACTCGTGAGGACTATTACAATATAAACATGCAAAACAAAGCTCAAACACAACAAAAACTTAAAAATAGTCTTAAAACAGGTTTGAAACAGCCCTAAAAAATGCTGGAATTAAGCTAACAAAAGCTAGAAAAATAAGCTAAAACATGGAGCATGTTAAGCTAGTAAAGAAAACACAAGGAGGGGTGGCTACCCCCTCCATTTTTGGACTTCAAAACATGATTTTAGCCACTAAAATAACTCTGAAATTCTGTGTTTAAAAGCTCAACAAAAAAGAAAAAAAAAATTAGTAAAAGGTTGGAAAACACAAGGGTAAAGGCCTTGAAAGTAAGGTGTAAAGATGGTGAACCATCCCTCAACCTTTATTGGCCTTAAACCACAAGTTTCAGCCCAAAAATACAGAGTTTTCATAGCCCAAAAATAGTAAGAAAAGATGGTAAATACGTGGTGTAGAGATGGTGCAAAAGCAAGAGAAGGCATACCTCTTGAAGAGGAATGAACCCTTTAAATCACAAACCATCAATTTCACACTCTCATGTGTTTCAAGAGCTCAAATTCAAGCTCAAATTATCTCAACATGAAGTTCTCCAGGTTTGGTTTAGAGTGTTTGGGCATAAGCTATGCAAGTTGCAAGAGAGAGGGAATTGTAGAGAGAGGGGATATTTTTTGCTCCCAAAGTTTTTCTAACCTTGAAATATGAGAAATAGGTCATGTATATATAGAAAACATGAGCCTTAGGTCGAAAATATCTATTCAAAAATAGCTAGAGCAGTGTGAAAACAGCTGGAGGAAAATATCAGCACAAATTCTGTTTTTGGTCACTAGTGGCCGGCTTGGACACCAGTGGCCGGAAGGTGGCCAGCAGGCTAGAAGTGGTGGTCGGTAGGCCAAAAATGGTGGCTGGCCATCCACAAATGGTGATTGCCGGCTGCCTGCCAGCCACAAGAAAAATCTGCCTCCAGGCCCGACTTTAAATAGGCATATATCCTTCATCTAGACTTGATTTTAGGACATTCTTGAGTCTACATTGAAGCCCCGGAAGTCTACTTTCCAATAGTGGCAGCCTCACATCTAAATTCTAAGTGTAGAAAGAGATAAACCTGATTTAGTGTAGGCTACTCAGTTCTCCCTTATTGTTTCAAGCCCAACTTCTTCCCCAACTAGTTTTTTTCCTTCCCCTCTTATTTTCTTCAACTCCAAACCTCTAACTAAGATGTTAAAAAGATTTTTCAGAGAGTTCGCGTCTCTTCCATTTATTTCCACTTTGCACTTGCTCGTTTTACCAAAAAGTGCAACTTTTAAACAAAATACGAGCCTCAGAACATCGTAAAAGCTTTTCAAAAATATTTTGAAAGAGATGGTTTTAAGGTCTAAAAAAAATTTTGGTCTAAAATTGTTTTGGTAAAAAATGGAGTGTGAGGTTGGGATTTAGAGCTCTTCTTGCTGAAGAAATCAAACATTTGCACAACACAACTTTCATCATCGAGTGATCAATCAGTGGCCCCCAAGTCTTAGGAGCGGTCAAAAATGGGGTGTCTATAGTAGGCTGTGAGGCACCTAACCTTTTTAAAACCTATTAAGTCCTTGACTTTTGAATTATTTCAATAAAGACCCTCAAATCCTTATTTGTCTTCAACATTAGTTATAGAGTCGAAAATGCGCGCTAATCGAAAACTCGAAAACCCTGGTTAAACCTGGAGCTCAAGGATCATTTCTAAAACCCTAATAATAATTCAATTAATTTTTTTAAGTATATCTTCCATACATGAAACTCTAGGTTTCTGATTCTCAGTACAATTCACCGTTTAATTCAAAACAAAGAAACTTTAACGGAATTAAATTTTCAGACCTTAAATAAATTAAATACTACACTTAATTAAATGTTCAATTTCATAAATTAAGATTTTGGCCATCATATTTTTCTTGAATCACATGTTGACCCCAAACTAGCAACCGTTATATATGTATATACTTGTATCTTTCTTAAATAAATAATTTTGTACACAATATCTTCAAATTGTACACAACAAATCAAAACAAATTCCCCAAAATTACTTGCACATGGGCAGGCCATCCCCTTGAACATATATATATATATATATATGTACTTTTGAGACAAATTTGCTTGATTTTAGGAAGAATATTTGACCAAGGTACAAATGCATTATGTATATGTCTTGTACTTTTAACCATGTTAGTTTACTTAAGCCCTAGCCCTAACTAGATCATGTTTAGGTACACAATTAGGCTTCATAATCATCCTTGATTCCATTGAATTCAAACTAAATCCAAAATATCCAATCCATTTCCAACCAATGGGCAATTCAGACATTTCACACAAATTTTGCTATAAATACACCAATTCTCTCTACACTTTTGACCACAAAAGACACTCACACACTTAAATATTCAGATGAGAGAATGAGAGGGAAAAAAGAGTTCGTGAAGGAAATGAGAAAAAGATAAGGTTTTGTTAGCAATTCAACCATGCCTCAAGTAAGCCACGATAAAACTCTGTCTTTTATTGTCCTTTTTCAAATACATGCTTTTTGAGATTTGAAATAACATTTTCAGATGTGTTGTAATGGTGTTCATGTGTTCAAATTCGATGAATTGAGCTTTGATCCTTCCTTTATTCATATTTCCTCTTAATAGATGCAAAACTACCCTTTTTTTCTCGTATCTCACATTATTTCCAAAGGCATACCATCACTCTAAAAATATGAGTTATTGATACATTATTTAGTATATTTTCATCACAAAAGAAGTGAAGAATTTCCCTTAGTTAGCCTCTTTTCTCACCTATCTTCTTATTTTGAGTATTTCGTATAAAAAACCAATTTTACAGCCAACTTTCGAAAATTCTAGAAAAAATGTATAAAACTCTCTTGGACCTATTTTTGTATGTCAAAAACTTCCTTGAAAGAGTTAGCTTTCAAGGAAAATTGGTCTCATTGAAAAAGAGTTAGCGGTTTGAAGGATAATCTAATTTTCATAATGGTTGACGAATCTAGATAGTGTTGTAGTGTTTCTTAAATAACTAAAAATCTAGGAAAGCTATTCCATTTTCGAAAAATGTTTTGAAAACTAGATAAAATTCTCTACGAACAATAGGAAGGGCAAGCTTGATGAAAATCTGAAATGGTCCCCTTTGATTTTAATCTTTAAATCGTACTAAATTTGAAAATTTAGTTTTGCATTGGTATTCTAAGCTCTTGTCTTCATGGATATGCTTATTAGTATATGATCATGTCTTGGTATGATATTGCATGTGTTATGGTTATGTTCCTTATCTTTTTCATTTGATGATGCTCATATCTATGTGGATATTACTATCTTGTTAAATTGATCTAACGTTAATTTAAGACATCTAGCTTAATGGAAACCTTAATTAGGGTGTTATTGGGTTTTTGATCACTTGAATAATGAAGAGATGATAATGTGTTATGTATGTATTCATGGGATGTGCTCCCTAATTGAAGCTTAAGTCTTGCGCAAGCAGTTATCGTGTAAACCCTAAAATGGAATGGAAGTATTCAGACTCTTTGCGATGATTTGATTTCATGGTTGGATCCAGATAGGACATTCAGGAAGATAAAATTTTTTTTGGAAGGCTAAGGTTGGATTTGGGATGATAAAACCTTTTTTTTTCGCTGTCCCTTTTGAGGTCCACCGATGGCGTTGTGCGGTATGTAACCATTATAGGCATCTGTGGTAAGGTCTGCAAAGCAACAAAAGGGGGAGTTCTAAATAGTCCAGTGTCCAATTCTTGTGGTTGGGAGGATGAAATCTCTTTGTGGGATTTGTAGATTACTAACATCTAACCTTGTCATCCTTTATTATTGAATGATTATCATGCTTCAATACTTACTTGTTATAATTGTGATGGTGTATTGGATTAGGAAAAATGGACGGGGTGTGTGTGCGTATACTGGGCATTGAAAGCTCATGGCATTCATGCCAAGTATTGAAAACTATTAGACTGGTCAAAGGCAAAGTTGAAGTATTTGAAGATGTATGGCTACCCTATGAGAGTTAGGAACTAGTTTTGTAAAAGTGTTTTGAGATTGTAAATGGTTAATCACTTGTTGTATTTAAGACATGATTTAGTAATTATTATATATATCATTTGTAATTTATCCTTATACTCCGTCAACTCATGTAGACCTTTTGTTAATACTTTGTCAAGATCTATCAAAATGGTAGCTTTGCTATCTAAGGTGGTTGGACTTAGAAGGAAGGCTATATTGACTCTTCCAACCTTCCTGGGATCTTACTTGGTTATTAGCTAAATGACTCATTAGTGATGTTTTCAACTGCCGTGAACTGTATGCTACCACTTTCCCTTCTTACATCAATACACAACCTAACCTTTCTTGTGACGTATCACAATAAGCTGCATAGTCCAAACATCTCTTCTGAATAATCAATACTGAAGTAGTGGTGAGTCTAACCTTAAGCTCTTGGAATGACTTTTCAGAAGTCTCACTCCACACAAACTTTACCCATTTCCTCATCAATCTAGTCAATGGTGAGGCCAATCTAGAAAAATCTTTCACAAAATGTCGGTAATACCTCGGTTAATGAAACTCCATATCTCAAAGGCGTTCTTAGGTTGTTTCTAATCTTGCATTGCCTCTATCTCGGAAGAGTCTACTAGCACTCATTCCCCAGATACCACATGGCTTAAGAACTTAACTTCTTTTAACCAAAACTTGCACTTTTCGAACTTAGTGTATAGATGGTGGACTCTAAGCAACTCAAGTATGACCCACAAGTGTTCCTTGTGTTCCTCTTTAGAGGTTAAGTAGATGAAGATGTCGTCAACAAGGACAAACATAAAACGGTCCAAGAACTGACAGAAGATTTAATTCATCAAACCCATAAACGAAGCCAGTGCATTAGTTTACCCAAAAGACATCACCAAGAACTCGTAATGGCCATACCACATATGGAATGCTGTTTTTTGAATATCCTCCTTCTTCACCCTCACCTGGTGATGACCCAATCTCAAATTAATCATAGAAAAGCAACAAGTTCCCTTCAACTGATCAAACAGATCATTTATATGAGGTAATGCATACTTGTTCTTAACAGTTACTCGATTTAGTTTCTGGTAATCTATACATAGAATCAAAGTTTCGATAATCTATACATAGTCTCAAAGTGTCATCCTTCTTCTTAGTACAGAGAGCTGGTGCTCCCTAAGGCGATGTATTAGAGCAAATGAAGCCCTTATCTAATAGCTTTTGGAGTTGAATCTTTAACTCATGCAACTCGGTAGGTGCAAATTTATATGCTATACCATCCTTCTTCTTAGAAAAGAGAGTCGATGCTCCTTAAGGCGATGTACTAGAGCGAATGAAGGCCTTATCTAATAGCTCTTGGAGTTGAATCTTTAGCTCATGCAACTCGATGGGTGCAAATGTATACAGTGCCATGGAAATCGGTACCTTGGCAGGCTCCAAGTCAGTGGAGAACTCGACCTTCCAGTAGGGTGGCAAACAAATAAGATCCTTAGGAAAGACATCCGGGTATTCACAAACTACCCTTGGCAGCTCAACTTAGACCACATCACTCTCACTACCCAAGAGTGTTGCAAGAAGACAACTAAACTCGCCCCTACTACGACGATCATAAACTGGCGATAAGACTTTATCAGCTCAGTTCTTCAAAAAATAAAAAGTCATCGCCCGAGGTGCACACAGTAACTCTCCGACGGTAACAAACTATAACAACATGATATGAGGATAACCAATCCATACTTAAAATGATATCGAAACTCAACATGTCTAGCAATACAAAAGCAAAAGAAAATTAGCAACCGGCAACCTCAATCTCACAACTACGACATCTCTGGTCCAAGTCAACCTTACCACCAACTGAAGACTCTACCTTGAGTGAAGATGCTAATTGAGCCACTTCTAATCCCAAATTTGATGCGAATGTAGACAAAATAAAAGAATGTGATGCACCAGTATCAATCAACACATTGGCAATACAATTAAACAACAAGAAGTTGCATCTCAAAACAAAGGGTGTTGTCAACTGATCTGGCATGGTAACAATATACATACGTCCCGTAGGTCTCTCTTCCACCTGTTCACCCTTCAGAGCATAAGACTGATAAGTTGATTGAGTTGAAGAGGCTCCCTGAGTGGCCTTCGAGACTTATACCGATTGGGTAGGCTGATGGCTCTGTGTCTGCCTCAAACCAGATGCACTAGGTGTGCCGCCTGTCTGAGGGCAAAACCTCCTCAAGTGCCCAAATTGTCCACACTGATAACAGGTAGGCGGTTGCCCTCTCCCCTCACTTTAGCTCTGAGAACGAGCTGCAAATGGTGTAGATTGCTGCCCTTCTCCTCTCTGCGGGCAGAGTGGAGACTTGTGGCCCAGCTGACAACACTTAAAGGAAGTAATCCCATCCTAACTACTCCTCCCTGAACCAGAACTCGATATAAGAAAAGTGGATATGAACTATGCTACCTGGGACTACTATGGGGTGGAACCCCTTTGCTTCTTATTGTCCTTGAACGTCATGACTCCTCTGTCTAAAGCCCCTCATCCTCTCCTCCTCCGCTTGAATCCTGGTCTCTAAATAAGTCGCCGCCTCCACAAGACGATTGTAATCCCTAATTATAGACCCGACCACCTTGAAAAGGAGTACGGTCCTCAGCCTCTTCTCAAAATCAACACAATAGAGTTCCTCCATCGCCACAAGCTCCTGTGCAAATCTAGAGAGGCTAGTAAAAGCTACCTCAAACTCTGCTACAAGTGTGTTCAACTGCTTGAGCTTCAAGAATTGATCCCTCAACTTCTCCTTAGCAGTGGGAGGTAATAACTTGTCCTGGAAAGCGTTGACAACGGCCTCCTACATCACCCTAATGTGCCCACTTCCATACTTCCACCATTGACCCGCATCTTACTTCAGTTAGAAGGATGCCAAGGTCACTCTCAAACTGTCGTCCTCGATGCCAATCTCGAACGTCTTCACCATCTACTCTAGCCACTCATCTGCCTTCGATGGCTCCTTTAGATCCCTTGAAAACTCATCTAGATTCAATTGGAAAAACTTCCTCTTCAAAAAGAACGACCATGTCTCGGCAACATGGGCCTGGACTTGATTCTCAACTTTGAGAATGTCCATAGACTCCCGCAAAGCACCAGACATTTCTTAGGCTAAAGCACCCATGGCTTGCTAACCTACTGGCTCAGCCACATTGGCCTGACCAACTCCCTCCTCCTATGTCAGAATATCATCCGATAATTGCACCTTCTGCCGCCTAGGCCTACCACACCTACCACCACCACGTCCATGTCCTGACATCCTAATAACGGTAACACAATAGATTAGCACATTCACAAACATGCCAAAGCTAATTCGCTCTCATCCTAATGCGATGGACAACGAATAATTCACTCAACTTAAGCATTTAATCACATAAACGCAAATAAATTTCCTTTCCAGATAGTGACTGTCCCGCAACATCGCCAGACTTCCAGTTAGAAATAGTAGTGATCAAGTGCTCTTCTAATAGGACTTCTAGAAACTCATAGACCCAACAATAGCTAAGAAATTAAATCTCATACCCACTTAATCACATAAGTATGATATCACATAGCATACTGGGTCTATTTCTAATATCATGTAACAATAGAACCCATTGTAGTAAAACCCACATCCCACGATCCTAAAGTATTCTAACTTGGTTGCTTTGATACCAAGTTGTAACGCTCCAAAATAATTAACGTTAACCCATCTCATAATAGTGCTACAATTGATCAATAATCTCAGCACATCTATTCATTATATCTTTGATCATTACAAAAGATGACATATGCAATATATATTCACCAATTCTAGATTCTGAATCTATAGCATATGGCATGGATGCAAGAGTAAAAAGAGAAATAAAACCAAGTAATGAAATGTCGTAATGGTTACAACTTTCCCAGGCAATGCTTGGTTACAACAAAATGAGTTTAATCTCAATACAAGTAAAACCCTGGGCTTATACAAAATAATTACGTCATGAAACCAAAAATGAAGCATTATGCTCCAAGTCCTTCTAAGCTATGTCCTTGATGGAGGTGTGTAATCAACACCTGAAAGTTGTTTTCTACATAAGGTGAGCCAAAGCCCAGTAGAGATAGTCTAACACAGTATATGAATCTTAGAAAAATTAGAAGATGAATGCATATACATACCATTTATCAAACATTCCTCATTTTTCATCTCAAAACAATATAAGGCCAAATTATATATCAATTCATGAAAATAATCTTTTTGTACAGAAAAAAGGGTAGTGGATACAACAAACTGGGAATCTCTAGATACATGTTTGCTAGGCTATACAAGCACAACCAAAGTCATTTTACCGGTACTAACCGAAAGGATCTTTCATGACCCAAACCCACCCTAAAAGTTTGGATCATAACCGGCCAGTAATCACTTGATTACCTTCGGCCTCATACAAACACATGGAATAATTATAATAATGGGGCCATAAGCGGAAGTATATAACAAATGAAGAAGTCCATTGAGCAGTGCTAATATGAGCAAAATTATAAAACTTACACCATAACACATTCATACATTAACATGCCCATACAAAAATTTAAATACCGTAGGAAATTTTATACATATCGTTTACATTAGGGGTGGTCGTGTAGACACCCCATTTTGACCGGCCCTAAGACTTGGGCGCTTTCTTTTGATTACCCGATAATGATGATCAGAATGTGTTTCTCACAGAATCCTCAGTAAGAGAGATGTAATTTGAATTTTAATCCCAACCTTCACCATTATAGCCAAATTGTTTTAAACTATTAAATATTTTATTAGTTTAGTATTTTGTAATTTTGTATAATTTATGTGTTTGTTCATATTTTTGGTGTTTTTATATAAATTGGTATAAATTATATATTTTTGTTATTATGTATTATATTATATATATATATTATAAAAGAAAAATAATAAAAAAATTTATGTCGGTCAGCCCTTGGCTGCCGACATCCAAATCCAAGCACATAATGCATATTGTGACGCCCCGAATCTACACTATTGGTTACAGTCAAGGGAGAGTCACTAATGAGTCCTATGGTCAATAACAAAGTAAGATCCCAGATCGCCGGAGGAGTCAACTTAATCTCCCTTCTAAGTCTGGCTTTCTTAGGCAGCGCACTACTCTTTTGATAGATCTTAAAAAGTATTGACACAAGGTCTCATAAGCAATGATAAGGTGTATACATATATACATAGAATATAAGTACATAACAACCAAGAATATCCTTAATTTCAAAAGCTTGTTCCATTACATTACATCCCCAAAAGAAATTTAAATCTTCATATGAGTCTGACAAAATATCAAAAGGAAATTTCTAACTTTCCTAAGATAGCCAAAAGTCTTCGAAGGTTTCAGGCTCGTCGTCTCCAGCTATAAGTTCCTCTTCGGCACCTGGCATGATACGCCGTGAGCTTTGAATGCCTAGTAAACACACACACACCCCGCCCCTTTTTCCCAGTCCAATACACAATCACAAATATAACATCAAGTAGTAAAGCATGATACTCAACTAAATAAATAAAGGGTTATAAGTTAGATGTTAGTAAACTAGAAATCCCCCAAAGAGATTTCGTCCTCCCAACCACAAGAATCGGACGCAGATTATTCGATATGCCCCCTCTTTTGCTGCTTTCTTGCAGAACTAACCTCGGATGCCTACCAACGGTTATATACCGCGTAGTGCCAACCGCAGGGCCTAAAACGTGACGGTAATAATGGGCCTTTCCCAAATCCCTCCACACACCAAACCACCTAGGGTCCGAATACAACCGCTCCATTCAAGGGTTTCGAAAACCACTTGCGCAAGACTTTAACTTCCGAATAGGGAACGCATCCCAACAATCCATACATCACACATTATCATCTTTTCACAACTCAAAGATCGAAAACCCAATACCATCCCAATTACATTTTCCGTGGAGTTAAATGTTTTAAATCAAGGTTAGACCAACTTAACAAGATAATAATATCCGCATAAGCATCCATCATTAAGATAGAGGAGATAAAGAACATAACCATAATGCGTACACTATCATGCCAAGATATGATCATAAGCTAATAAGCATTTTCATGAACACAAGAGCATAAAACACCAATGCATAACAGAATTTTCAGATTCGATATCACATAAGGATTAGAATGAAAAGGACTATTTTAGAATTTTTACCGGACTCAACCTTCCTATGATTTGTAGAGAATTTATTCTAGTTTCTAGAACATATTTCGGAAATGGGATAGCTTTTCTAGATTTTAAGTTATTTAGAAAACACTCCAGCGCTGTCCAGATTCGTCAACTGTTACAAAAATTTGATTTTCTTGCAATCCGCTCACTGATTTTCAATGAAACCAAATTTAGTTGAAAGATAACTCCTTAAGGAAGATTTTGACATACAATGGTGGTCCAGAATAATTTTCTACATTTTTCTAGAAGTTTTGAAAGTTGGCTGCGAAAACAGATTCTAAGGCACAATACCCAAAACAAGAAGATTTCTGAGAAAAGGGATCCACTAAGGGAAAAGTTTTGTTTCTTTTGTGATGAAAACATGCTAACTAACATATACTAAACTCAAAAATTTTTCTTGAAGGTGTGCCTTTGGAAAGTTTGAGAGATTGGTATGAAAAAGATAGTTTTGCACCGAAATGAGGGAAAATACAAGAGAGGTAGAATCAAGGCTCAACTCTTATCATTTTTAACACAAGTAGCTCATCAATAACACATCTGAAAACATTATTTAGAACCCTTAAGAACATGTATTTGAAAAAGGAAAATGAAAGAGAAGGTTGTGTTGTGGC
Organism: Camellia lanceoleosa; assembly: GCA_025200525.1. Lineage (NCBI taxonomy): Eukaryota > Viridiplantae > Streptophyta > Magnoliopsida > Ericales > Theaceae > Camellia > Camellia lanceoleosa. Next base: position 69,797,459 of record CM045766.1, on the reverse strand, counting down.
TTACTTGCTAAGCTTTGAACAAGATGGCTCTCCTCTTCCTTCCTCTTCCTCTCAAGACTTCTCTCTTGCTCTCCTTTCTCTCCTCTAGGTTGAATGTGTGTGTGAGTGTGTTGTTTGTGTTTGCCATGCTAGGGAGTGGTAGTATTTATAGGCAAATTTTGTTGTAAAAAGACATAAAAGCCCACTAGTTGGAATTGGATGGAAAAGTTAGGATTTACTTGGAGTCTAATGGAATATGAGTGATTAGGGAGCTTAATCATAGGATTAGACAACATCTAGTTAGTACCTAGTTGAAATCAAACTAGTATTGGAAACAAAACCCTAGGTCTAGGGGTACCAGGTGTTAGGGTTTCTAGAATACCATGATTACAATTCTTGAAAATAGGCTCCTCATATCTTCCTAGGGTGGCCGGCCATTGGGAAGGGTGATGGGGCTTTTTTTTTTTTTTTTTTATTCAATTTAGGTACTAGGAACACATCTCTCAATGTATATATATAGATCTCAATTTGATTGATGATACCTATAGTATAAAGTAAATGTACTAGTTTTTGGGGTAATTCTTGAATTTAAATAAAGAGTGAGGGCTTTGAATTAAACTCATGTATTGGAACCTTACTTATGTAGAATTAAATTAAATTAGGCTAAGGAACCTAATTCGGCTAGGATATTCCTGTTTTGATAAAAATAAAGTAAAAAAATGCTAACCGACAAGATTCGAAATAATTCAAGGAACTGAGGGGCTTTAAGAAAATAATTCAAACATTAGGGTTTTTTTAAAGAGAATACATTTTTCAGGGACTTCACAACCTATCCCCCTTAAAACAATTTCATCCCTGAAATTCAACTACATACTGCCTTCGAAATGTTCGGGGTAGTTTGCCTTCACCCAATTATGGCGTTCCCAAGTAGATTCCTCAATTCCCGATGATGCCATAGCACTTTTACCAAGTGAACCGTTTTGCCTCTTAAGGTTCTTCTCTCGACTATCTTGTATTGCTACCAATCCTTCTTTAAATGTAACATCTTTGTCAAGACTGATTTCTTCCCATTTGAGGACGTGTGACGGGTCGACGATGTACTTCTTCAACATAGATACATGGAAGACAATGTGTATCCCTGCTAATTGCGAGGGTAGAGTTAGTCTGTATGCTACTTTGCCCACTCTTTCCAATACCACAAAAGGTCCAATATATCGTGGTGATAGCTTCCCCTTTCCCCCAAAACGTACGATTCCATGCCTAGATTGCACCTTTAGGAACACGTGTCTGCCTACTTCAAACATCAATGCTCTTCTCCTTCTATTTGCATAATTCTTTTGACGGTCTTGAGCAGTCTTTAACCATTATCGGATCAATTTGACCTTCTCAGTAGTTTCTAGAACAAGTTCGGGTCCTATCAGAGTTGCATTACCCACTTCAGTCCAACAAATCGGCGATCTACAAGGTCGTCTATATAATGCTTCAAAAGGCGCCATACCAATGCTAGCTTGAAAGCTGTTGTTATAGGCGAATTCAATTAAAGGTAGGTGTCGTTCCCAAAATCGGGAGGTGAACCGTGGATCACGATCTAACACAATAGATACCGGAATTCCATGTAGTCGAATAATCTCCCCAATGTAGAGCCTGCACATAGACTCTAAAGTGTCGGTCATCCTATAGGGTAAGAAATGTGCTGACTTGGTGAGGCGATCCACTATTACCCATATAACGTCGCGCCCTCTAGGTGACTTAGGCAACCCTATCACAAAGTCCATCGTCACATACTCCCACTTCCATTCGGCTATTGGTAGAGGTTGCAACATTCCCCCTGGTTTTCGATGTTCTGCCTTCATTTGTTGGCATGTTAGACATTTTGCTACAAATTTAGCCACTTCCTTCTTCATTCCATTCCACCAATACTGCCTCTTCAAGTCTTGGTACATTTTAGTCCCTCCTGGATGTACTGCAAATGTAGAATGATGACATTCCTTAAGTACCTTCTCTCTAAGCAACTCGTCACTTGGTACAAACAATCTACCTTGGTATCTTAAACTCCCATCGGGGCGAATTACCCAGTCGGGCATTGGTTCTCCTACTTCCAGACGTCCCTTGATATAGGCTACCTCTTGATCGTGCTTCTAGGCCTCCATGATCTCATTCATCAACTTAGGCATCACCTTCTGTGCACTAAGATATGCTTTTGTATCTTGAGATTCTACTTGGATCCTGAATTCATTGAGTGTCTTAACCATATCCCATTCTTTGACGAAAATCTCAGCCATCACTCCTCTGCTCTTGCGACTTAGAGCATCATATACTACATTGGCTTTACCGGGATGATATGAGAGAGTGAATTGGAAATTCTCAAGATACTCCATCCATCGCTTCTGTCTCAAGTTAAGGTCCTTCTGAGTAGACAGATACTTCAAACTCTTGTGATCTGTGAAAATCTTGAATTGTTCTTGTAGATACCCCATTTTTGACCGCCCTTAAGACTTGGGTGCTACTGATGGTTTACTGGGTGGTGAAAGATGTGCAGGGCAAATGTTCAATTTCTTTGGCAAGAAGAGAGTCAAATCCCTCAACCTTACACCTCATTTTGGACCAAAGCTATTTTGAATGGTTTTAAGACCTTAAAACCCTCTCTTTCAAACTATTTTTGAAAGAAGTTTCCACGATGTTCCGACGCTCGCATTTTGTTAAAAGTTGCGCCTTTCGGTAAATCGAGCAAGGACAAAGTGGAAATGAATGAGAGAGAGGTGAACTCTTTGAAAAATATTTCAAAACACCTTAGTTAGGGGTTTGGAGTTGAAGAAAATGGGAAAAGAGTGAAGAAAACTAGTTTGGGAGAAGTTCGGCATGGATTCGAGTAGGACCAAAACTGCGCGGCTTCACCAAAATAGGCATAACTTTTTGCATAGTTGGAATTTTGATGCAAGGCTGCCACCATTGGAAAGCTTACTTCCGGGGCTTTCATGTTCACACAAGAATGACCTAAAAAGGCATCCATATGAAAGAGTTAGGCTTTCTTCAAGTCGGGGACTACGACTGATTTTTGCTGCTGGCCTCTATGGGAGTGTGTCGGCCATGAATGGCCAATTCCGCCCCTATGCCGTCCAAAAGTGACCCCCTGCCGGCCAAAAATGATAAGGTGCTGGCGAATGATGCCAGAAAGCAGATTTTAAGAGATATTTCATCTCCAGCTGGCACAACTGTCTCTCTAAAGATATTTTCGACCCAAACCTCCCTTTTTGCTATATAATGAAGCCTTATATCTCATTTTTGAAGGGTTAGAACAGTTGAGAACTTTTTGATCAAGTCTTGAGAGCTCCTCTCACTAAAACTCCCTCTCTCTCTCTACAATTTTCAGAGTTTGATCTCTACCTCTCTCTCTAAAGCCTCTCCCTCTTGCCTTTTGTGCATGCAAGTAGAGAAATACCTCTCTTTTGCCAAGACATCCTTGGTGAAAGTGGTCCATCTTTGGGAGGAGGTTGCTTGAAGCTTACTTGGGACTTTGTTGAAGCTCTAAAAGGTGTTTTGGCTCAGATTTTGGGCTGGTTTTGCAGCTGTGCATCAAGGGTAACATCTCTCTCCCTTTAAGCTTGTTTTACACATTTGCTTGGCCATCTTTTCATACTACTTTGGGGCTGTTTTGGGGGTGGTGTTGAACTACAAAAACCTTTGTTTTTCCTCTGCTTTTCAGTCCTAAAAGTCTTGGTTTGTGCCTTGGTTGGCTAGGGGGTTGTCCTCCTTTATGCTCCTTAACTTGTAAGGCCATGTGAGCTAACTTTCAAAATTTTCAAAAAACTTCTTTTTTGCCTTAGAACCACTAAAATACAAAGGATTTTTAGTGGTAAAAACCTTATTTTGAGGGCCCAAATAGGAGAGGGTGGTCCCCTCTCCTCTTGTCTTGCTTGCTAGTGTTATTGGCCTATCAAAGGAGCATGCATCCCTTTACTTTTGAGGCTTAGTTCAGGCACTTTTTTGTGGCTTTTAGGACCTGCCTTAAGTCTGTCCATGGCTGGTTTGGTCACCTTTTGCATGCATCTTTTATGTGCAGTGTAATCCCATTTGTGGCCCATCAAAGTAGCATGTCTTGCTAGCATGTATTGACTCCATTTAAGTGGGTTTTTGACCATCATTTGGCATGTCATAACTCTATCTAAAGCTATTTTGGTTGTCTATTGAGTGGCTCATATACTTGTAGAACAAATCTTGCTTACTAGCCTTGTGTGCATGATGTTTTGGCTTATCATTCTAGCATATTTTGGCTTTGCTCCAGCATGATTTTATTCATATTTTGGGTTGTTCTAGGACTGTTTTGGGCTGCCATGGTCATATGACTCATGTTTAGTATAGCTATAGAGCAAATGCTTTGACTAGCGTTGAGTTTTAAGGGAGCTTGCATGCTTAACTTGTGATGTTTGTATGCTTTGGCATCATTTGAAGTGCTATATCAATGCATATTTCATGGTCATACACTTGCCTTTGTCATGCTTTCAATGCCTTGAAGAGTTAGTGTTTTATGCCTCATGAATCGATCATTATGCATGCCTCTATGCTTAGGTCTTTAGGATGCCATCTCAGTAGGTTTTTAGGCTTATTTTGACATGATGCAACTCTGTTTTATGTTGTTCAAGTCATGCCATGTTTGGTTTTAATAGGTGTAGTATAACACCTCTTTTGTAGCCTTGCATGCTTCATGTTTTGGCCCTTTGTTCTAGCTTATAATGGGCAGGTTCAAACATGTTTTTAGACTCACCTTGACCTACCTTGGGACTATTTTTGATGCCCTTGCCCCTTTGGGGCTTGCTTTGTATAGCCATGGCTTAAGTCCGTTTGCTAATTTCGAGCTTTGAGCTTTCTCGCATGCTTTGTTCGTCTTGTTAGGGTGATTTGGCACCATTCCATGCATGTTTTTAGAACTTGTGGTGCTGTCATATATCCATGCTTGTCACTCTCTAAGTGTGCTTAAGAGTCGCATCTTTGTGCTTTGATCTTTGAGCCAATTGGCATGCATGTTTGCCTTGCCTCTTCATGCTTCTCATACCATCTTTTCATCACTAATTGCCACTGATTTGGAGCATGACTGAGGTCTACTCTTTTGGTTTAAGTCCATTGTGTATGCTATGTATATTGCATTGAGTGTGTGTAGACACCCCATTTTTGACCGTCCTCAAGACTTGGATGTCACTGATTGAACACTCAGTGATCATCCTTGTTCATGTTCGTTTTCAGTTCCCGAAGGACTCGGCTGCGCGCCTTGATTCAGGATCTCTTAACTCGTTCGTTTAGTGTTTGGTTTTGCACCAAACACTTATGTTTTTACCTTGGAAGGTAGGGAATGGCTTGTTGGTCATCCCCTCCCTTTATATCACCGGCCTTTCCTTATTGCCACCGGCCATTGTTGCTTGTTATAAATGGCCGGTCGGCACTCTGTGTGGCCGGCCGGCATCTTTTTTGGCCAATGATCTATTTGGCCAGCCGGTGACCCTTCTGCACCCCTTCAGGCTTGGTGCATGCCAGCTGTGCCAGTTGGAATACACCAACACCACTCCCCATGCACGGGGATGGCTGTTTTGAGCCCTTAACCCCTTTTTCCTTCTAGAAGGATGACCCCTTTGGCCAAGCTTCTTGGGGAAGCTTGGCCAGCTGTCCTAGCTTCTTTAAGAAGCCATGAACCATTTGCCTCTTTGACCCTTTTAATATAGCTTCTTGGAGAAGCTTTGGAGCCATTCCTTTGCCTATATAAGGCCCTTCTTCCTCCTTTGTCTAGGGTTGGAAAATTTTGAACAAAAAATCAGAGGATATATACATATACATCTATCATATACTCCCTCTCTCTATATTTCCCTCTCTCTCATCCTTTGTGTGTGTTTTGTGGCCTAAAAGTGCATTTTTACCTTAGTTTTGCACTAACACACTACTACACCTTACTTCGACCTTGAGGGACTTAGAGGGTTTGTTATTGAGTTTTTGGACTGGTTTTGATTAGAGGAGAGTGGCTGGACCTACTGTTCTTGAGGTGTTCTTCAAGGGTAATCACTTTGCTTTAGATTCCCCATTTTTGCAACAACTTTTTACCTATCTTGCACGATGATTTGAGGTTCGTGTATAACTAGAAAAAGTCTTATTTTTGCATGCTTTAAATACTTCATTAAGGTCATTTTGTGGTTTGGGGTCGAACTCACCCTCTTAGGCCTTATTTGGCCCTTTTGGTGCTTCCATTGTTAGGCTTTATTTACTTGAGTGTTTTGTTCTTTTCACCACTAAAATCCAGTAGATTTTTAGTGGTAAAGAAGAGGGTTTGAAGTCTTGTATAGGGGAGGGACACCCCTCTCCCCCCTTGTCCCTCTTTGATCCTTGTTTTGGCTTAAAAGGGAAACATGCATGCTTGGTTTGTTTTTGGCTCCATATCAGATGTTTTCGGTGCTATTTAGGTCACATGTTGTCTCTGTTTTTGGTCAGATTTGAGGCCCTTTGCATGCTTAACATACTTGCCTTGTATTCCCTTGTTTATGCCTAGAAATGCATCATGCATGTAACTTACCATGCTATCATATTTTGGCCTTGCTTTGTGAAGTACTTGGCCATGTTTTATCATGCTTAAGGTCTGTTGGCCACTGATTTGGTCATGTTTGGCACGTTTGATATAGTTGCTATGCATTATGGCTTGTAAGCCTTGAGTGTGTGAGTCACTAACATGCCTAGCTTAGCTTATTATCATCATTTGGCATCATTTGAGATCATATTTCAGTCCATGTAATGTGGTCTTACATTGTCATTTGTGTCTCTTTCAATGCCTTGAAGTGTTGTAGTTTTGTGCCTTAAGAGTTGGTCATTGCGTATGCTACCATGTCTAGACATTTAGGCCGCTTTTGGCCACTGTTTTGGGGTGAAATTGCCCTTTTGTGGTTTAAGTCCACCATTGCATATTTGCCACATGTTTGTTGCATGTTTGATTCATGAGGTGTTGTCGCATGCTAGTTCTTTTGCATAAATTGTCCATGTTGCATTGCATTTGGCATGCCTTGCATCTTAATCTTATGTTACATCTTCGAACCATGTTTGCATAACATGCATTACATTGCTTGGTTTGGGGTGTCAAGCCAAGTGTGAGGGTTGAGAAGTGTTCATACTCCAAGTGATGTAACACGTCTCAACTCTCGGTCACCGAGGCCCTTGACTTTGGTATGATAGGGTCTTGGTATTCATTTGTGTGTTGCATGCATTCCCATTGAATTGCAACCTTGGCCTCTTAGGCCATCATGCATCAAAATGCACAATTGATGGCCTAAGGATCGAGGGCCATGCTCCCTTGAGTCCACTACATGATAGGGAGTGTGACCATGCCTATATTTGCTTGAAATTCCATGCCATACACTGTCTGTCCTTTGTTGCTGTCAAAAGCCAGATTCTGCAGGGAGTTTTGGCCGGTCGGCTGAATACAGTGCCGGCCGGCCATTTATTTTGACCGACAATATAAAAAGGTGGCCGGTGGTCTCCCCCTTTGGCCAGTGGCATTTGTGTCTGGCCGGTGGCATTCCTCAGCACCCTTAGATCATGTCCCAAGACTTTGGCAGTTTTCAGAAAAATAGGGCAGTGTAAACAGAGGCAGCGGTGGCCTGGTGCGGGTTTTTCGGGCGAAACGGATTCAAGCATGCATCATTCGCGTATTCCAAGGCGGGCCTGTGGCCTTTTCCCTTCCGCATTTATTTTGTTAAGTAATTAGAAGTTTTGTAATATTTAATTAATTCAGTATTATTTGTTCGGACTGTAATTTTTATTCAGACCCTCCGAGCGAGGGCAATTGTGTAATAAGTGTGCGTGAGTGTGTGTATGTCTTCCAACCCCACGTCTTTCTTCCCTTTTATTTACTAGCTTTTGATGGTTAGTTTAGGGCATATTCAAATTAGCATACAGTATGATAGCATGTTTGCATTCATTCATCTGTTTTGCATGCACCAGGCTCGGCGCATCATTCTAACTGCGTCTGTATTTCAATTCCAAATTGAATACGTGTTAGTTCTAGCATTTCACATGCCATGTTTAGGATAGCCGAGCCTGTCTAGATTGCATCTTTGCATGTGTTGCATTAGCCATTTTAAACATGAACTAGGATCATGCATATGATTGCTAACTAGTTTCTATTTTGGCTTGGAGTACTCTGTAAGTTCTTTTGCTTTAGCATCCTTGCATGCGTATGAGTGTTGCCATGACAGCATGATTACCATGAGGCTAGTTGCTTATGTGATTTAACTGCTTGGCTGCCTGTGGATGAAGGTTGAATTACCTAAATTGGAATAATGCATTAAAACTGTGAGTTTTAAGCCCACTAGACAGTGGCAAAACCATCTTTTCTAAAACCCACTTGTGGGTGGCAAAATCTGTATTTTAGCCTACTTGCGAGTAGTAAATCATTTTCAAAACAAACATGAAATGTTTTGATCCAATTTAGGCGATTTGGTCTATACTTGTTTGCTGTGCGCATAACATAGTAAATCTAGGCTAATAACTGGAATAAGAACACATAACGTTTTCAAAATTGGATATCATGGTTAGTAGAGGCCGGTCTTCAGACCGAGCGAGAGGGGGTGCTCATAGCTGACCTTCCCCAATCGTACCCAAGTTCCCGAGCTGAGACAATTTTGGTGATGACGGACACGTGGCCTTTGGCACCGAGTCAGGGTTTCCTAAATTCCCCCCATTAAATAAAATATTTAGGTGACGACTCTGTATCTGGTGAAGCAGTCCATGTTTGGCACTTCTTTCAAAAATCTGTTTTCAAAAACGATTTGTCGGATTTGGACTATTTGGTTCAGATTAATAACCGTGACACAAATCGAGTCCGAACTGTAGCGAGGTCCCCCGCGAACTTGTTACAGTGTGCCACCATTGCATTGAGCATGCTAATTGACGTTCGTATTGAGTATGCTAGTTGTTGTAAACATTAGCATTGTGCATGCCATTAGCTTTGTTAAGTTAATAATACTACCTTGCATTGAGTATGCCATGTAGTTACATGTTTGCATGCTTAGGACATATTGCATGTTTGCCATGTTTGTGTTGCATTCTTGTTTGGATTAAGTATTAATTCGAGCACGAGAAACGAGGGATGTTTCATACTTCAAGTGATGAAACGTGTCTCAATTCTCGATCACCGATGCTCTTGATGATGCATGATAAAGTTTTAGGCATTTATGTATTTTTGTGCATTCGTTTTACATTGATTTTCACAAGTTGGATCTTTGGCCATCATGTATCGAGATGCGTGATTGATGGTCTTGGATCCAATTATGCCTCTCCCTTGATGTTTCGAGGTGATATGGGGTGGCATAGTGAGTACATATCCTTGGGAGACCCTTCATTTCCTCTGTTTTGTACTCTGTTGCAGCTTGGTGTCATAGCACACCAGTGGCCGGCAGCCTTTCATCCTTGGCCGGCAAGGTGGTCGGCAGTAGCTCCTCATGGTCGGCAGGCCACTGGTGCACTCCCCAGCATGTTTTTGGTAAGTTCCAGCAGCAAGTTCTTGAAGACACCCTGCAAACAGAGCCTCAAGAGAGCATTCGGAGAGCTTTCAGGACGGGAATCGAGCATGCATCTCCAACTTCTTCAAGGCAGAGCTGAGGCGGCCTAGCAATCTTATTTTTAATGCTTACTTGTTAGTTAGCTTTTAATTTGTAATTTAATTAGTTAATTGTTGTAACAATTAGTAAGTAGTTCGCTTATTAATTCGGTTATGTAATAATTAATTAGCTTGTTTGTTGGTTAGTTAGTTGATTTGTATTATTTATTCGGACCCTCCGTCGAGAGGGCATATCTAGTAATAAGTGTGCGTGAGTGTGTGCATGTCTTCCAACCTCACGTCCTTCTCCCTTTTACTTAATCGCTTTCAATGGTTAGTTTTAGGGCATGTTTCAGTTAACGTCCTTATGCTATGCATGTTTGCATCATTCATCTGTATTGCATGCACCAGGCTCGGCGCATCATACTAACCGCATTGTACTTCAATTTCAATTTGAATACATGTTATCAAATGTCGCATTTCCTATGTCATTTTAGGATAGCCGAGCCTATCTAGTCGCATTTTGCATGTGCTGCATTAGCCATCTCAACATGAACTAGGATCATGCATTGATTTCTAACTAGTTCTTTATTTTGGCCCGGAGTATACTGTGAGTGTTTATGCTAATACTGCATGTGTGTTAATGTTGCCATGAAAGCATGCTTGCCATGAGGCTAACTGCTTATTTGTTATAACTGCCTGAATGCCTGTGGGTGAAGGTTAGATTATTTGAGTTGGAACAATTTATCAAAATCCTCGATTTAGCCTACTTGCAAGTAGCAAACTTCAAACCATTTTTCAAACAAACAGATATACAATGTTTTGTTCCAAATTAGGCGATCTAGTCTATGCTTGTGTGTTGTGCGCATCACATAGTAAGATTAGCTAATTAACCGGAATAAGAACACATGTGTTTTCAAAAACAAGGTATCATGCTTAGTACAGGCCGATATATGATCGGGGCGAGCGGGGGTGCTCATAAATGACCTTCCCCAATCGTACCCAAGTTCCTGAGCCGAGGCAACTTTGGTGTTGACGGACACATGGGCTTAGGCACGAGTCAGGGTTTCCTAAATTTTCCCGAAACAAAATATTTAGGTGGTGACTCTATATCTAGCAAAGCTGTCCATGTTTGGCACTTTTTTACAAAAATTAGTTTTCCAAAACGATTTGCCGAATTTAGACTCTTTGGTGATTTATCAGTCTTGCATTGCACTTTGTGAGATTAAATTCAGAACCGTGACATTTGAGTCCGAACTGTAGCAACAAAGCCAGATTCCCAAGCGCGTCTACAGTTCCCCATACAGGTAATGTCTCCACTGCTTTAAGGCAAAAACTACGGCCCCTAACTCCCAGTCATGTGTTGGGTAGTTACGCTCATGAGGTTTCAACTAACTGGATCCATACGCGACTACCTTTCCATTTTGCATGAGCACGCAACCTAACCCTTCTTTAGACGCATCGCAATACACAGTGTACCCCATTTCTCGTTCTGGGATGGTCAAAATTGGCACACTAGTTAATCTCTTCTTTAGCTCTTGGAAGAATTTTTCGCAAGCTTCGTCCCACTCATACTTTACTCCTTTTTGCATCAAACGAGTCATGGGTTTAGCTAGTTTGGAGAAATCTTTGATGAACCTCCGGTAATAACCAGCCAATGCTAAGAAACTATGGATTTCTGACACGGTCTTCGGTTGTCTCCAACCTAATACTGCCTCTACCTTGGTTGGATCCACCACAATCCCATTCTCCGATACTACATGGCCTAAGAATTTCACTTCATTCAACCAGAACTCACATTTGCTTGCCTTGGCATATAACCGATTATCCCTAAGAACTTGAAGGATAGTCCTTAAATGTTGCTCATGCTCTTCTTCAGACCTTGAATATACCAAGATGTCATCAATGAACACTACTACAAACTGGTCAAGATATGGTCCAAAAATCTTATTCATTAGGCTCATGAATACTGCCGGTGCAGTGGTTAGTCCGAAGGGCATTACTACAAACTCATAGTGGCCATATCTAGTACGAAAGGCAGTTTTTGGTATATCCTTCTCCTTGACTCGTAGTTGATGGTAACCTAACCTAAGATCGATCTTTGAATAGCACCTTGAACCTCTAAGTTGGTCAAAAAGGTCATCAATCCTTGGGAGTGGGTATCGGTTCTTAATCGTGACTCGATTGAGTTGACAATAATCGATGTATAGCCTCAACGACCCATCCTTCTTTTTAGCAAACAACACGGGTGCTCCCCATGGCGAAGTACTTGGCCTAATGAATCCTCTCTCGAGCAATTCCTGTAGTTGTGTCTTCAATTCTAATAGTTCTGCTGGTGCCATGCGATACGAGGCCATGGATATTGGGGTAGTTCCAGGTTGTAGCTCGATACTAAACTCTATTTCCTGGGTTGGTGGCAATCCTGGTAATTCCGTAGGAAACACATCTGCATATTCGCATACTACGCACGGAAGTTCTAATTCTCCTTGGCCCTCCTCATTTAAAATCATACTTGCTATCCTACCTGCAAGTTGATCGCGCCACTGCGTCCTACGTTTCGTTGAAGCCGTGGGGTCTTGTCTATCCCTCTTAAACTAGAAACGTGTTTTGTTATGCATGTGAGCTACCACTTTCCTCTGAGGACAATCGATCACCGCTCGATGGACAGACAACCAATCCATGCCCAAAATGATATCGAAGTCCGACATCTCCATGACACGAAGGTCGCAAGTTAAGCGTAGGTTCGACATTCCTATCTTACAGTCCTTACAGATCAATCTTATCCGAACGCATTCTCCCATAGGTGACATTACATTTAAGGCAGTTTCTAAAGGTTCACATACAAGTTCTAATGACTTAACACAAGCAGAGGATATAAAAGAATGTGATGCACCAGTATCAAATAAAACATGCACCCACAAATTGTATAGCACTAAATTACCCTCAATTACAGACGGGTCTGCTTCTTTCTCTTGCAAGGCAAAGACTCTGCCGGTTGCCTTCTGGTTGCCACTGGTCTTGGCGTTTTGAGTTCCCCCACTTTTCTGGTGTTGCTGCCCGGTAGATCCTGTCTTGTTCGTCCAAGGCTTCTGCCCACCTAAAGCCTGGGTATTTGCTCCAGAACCTCCTCTTTGGTATCCAGATGGAGGGAGTTGGGGACATTCGCTCTTTTTGTGCCCTAATTGTTGGCAATGAAAGCACTGGAGTTGTCCCACTAGCCTTTGTTGATAGCCTCCTCTCTGGATCTGTTGCTGCAGCTGCTGTCGTTGCTGTTGTGGTTGTGGTCTGGAGTAGGGCTTTGAGGTCATGTTTCCTTTCTGGTTCCTCTGAGGTCTAATAGGTGCCTGACTCCCTCTCTTCTTGTTGCAAGCCTTCCTGGCGTCAGTTACTTCCCTTTCAGACTCTAATGTCATTTCCAACACCTCAACATATGAGTGGAGTCGTTGCGGAAGAACTCTTCCCCTAATTGTAAGGTCCGATCCCTACTTGAACATCCTTGCTTTCTCTTCATCATTTGCTGCGTATCTAGTTGCGTAACGGGCTAACTCTTCAAATTTTGCAACATACTGGGTCACGGTCATATTTCCTTGTTCCAGGTTTTGGAATTCCTTGACTCGCTCTTGGTGGATCGTATTTGGGAAATATTTATTTAGGAACAGTTCCTTGAACTGGTTCCATGATAGGCTCGCTACGTCATGAGTATTCTTGATTAACACCCACCAGTGGTCAGCCTCATCATCAAGCTCGAATACTGCCAAAGCTATTCTATCAACGGCCTCGGTTATGCCCATGGTGTCTAGCATTTTCTCTATCTGCCGAAGCCAATTTTTTGATACCATTGGGTCCAGTACACCTGTGAACTTTGGGGGCCTCTGTTTTCGAAACTTAGAAAAGAGTCGAGTCCTCTCATTCTGCCGATTGTTCCTTACTTGCCCTAGTTCCTCCAAAATTTGATGACCTAGGTTATTGGGGATGTCAGCCCCTACGGGGAGGGGTCCGTGTTGGTTTCTAGGGCGGTTCCGTGGATTATTGTTGGTTTTGGTATAGCCATTAGCTCGCGTATCCACCATTCTGTTCATGGCACGTGGTGAGTTGGTTTCCATTTTTAGAGAATCTTACTACTTAGATTTTAAATAAAGGTTCAGTTTCCTTAGGGTGTACTAAAGCAAGTAACAGTCAACAACATAGATCAACACATCATTCATATATTATAATAGGCATCGTTACAAAAGGGCTCCTAAATTGGAGTTACATTCAAAGGGCATCTACGCATTACAAAGTTCAGGCTATCTTATTCTAAGGATCCCCATCGGCAAATCTTACAAAAGTCTAGTTTTACTATTCCTCGAACTAGTTCTCGTTTCCCGACCAATCAAAGTCTTCTTCTGGGTCTTCCTCAGTGGAGTCAGTTTCTTGGTTCGGAGAGCAGGGGGTGTACATTAGTGAGGGGGGATTGTGTTCAGATGACACCTCTATAGGGTAGGCTTGGGTTACCCCTTACTGTTCGGGTGGCTGCTCCATATCCATTAGTTGATTGTCGCTTGGTCCCTGATAACAAGATTTGTAGCTTTTGGCCTGAGTCGGTGGTCGATGGTATGCTATGGTGGTCAAAGCTCGGTGTATCAATGAGTCCATCCTCTGATCATCTTGCTTCATTCAGACCGCCTTCTTCACTGCCCGACATAAAAATTGTAGGCAGCGTTGTACCAGGGACCTCTTCTGCTGCCTCGTATAGCGAGAGTACTCCGTTTCCACCTTACATATCTCTGTTTTGATCATTTCCTCGGCGGCACTTGTACAGCGTTGGCGGCTAAAGTAGGGGCAGACAGACATGGCCCTCATTCCTTACATACGGAAAGTACCCCACGAGTCGAGACTGACGTCGTGTCCTGGATAGTCTCCCAATGACATCCTAAGGTGGAAAAGATTTTTATTTGTTAGTCTTCTTTAAATATGATAGCGTGATAGAATAAAATAAGATAAAGGGGTAAGGGCTTCTAGAGTCGCATATTGGGTTGCGCAGGTTCAAGGTTGAACCTATGCTCTGATACCAAGTTGTGACGCCCCGAATCTACATATTGGATGCAGTCAAGGGACAGTCACTAATGAGTCCTATGGTCAATAACCAAGTAAGATCCCAGATCACTAGAGGAGTTAAAGTAGTGTCCCTTCTTTTGCTGCTTTTTTGCAGAACTAACCTCGGATGCCTACCAACAGTTATATACCGCATAGCGTCAACCGCAGGGCCTCAAAAGAGACAGTAATAATGGGCCTTGCCCAAATCCCTCCACACACCAAACCACCTAGGGTCCGAATACAACCGCTCCGTTCAAGGGTTCCGAAAACCACTTGCGCAAGACTTTAACTTCAGAATAGGGAACGCACCCCAACAATCCATACATCACACCTTATCATCTTTTCACAACTCAAAGATCGAAAACCCAATACCATCCCAATTACGTTTTCCGTGGAGTTAAATGTTTTAAATCAAGGTTAGACCAACTTAACAAGATAATAATATCCGCATAAGCATGCATCATTAAGATGGACGAGATAAAGAACATAACCATAACGCGTACACTATCATGCCAAGATATGATCATAAGCTAATAAGCATTTTCATGAACACAAGAGCATAAAACACCAATGCATAACAGAATTTCCAGATTCGATATCACATAAGGATTAGAATGAAAAGGACTATTTTAGAATTTTTACCGGACTCAGCCTTCCTATGGTTCGTAGAGAATTTAATCTAGTTTCCAGAACATATTTCAGAAATGGGATAGCTTTTCTAGATTTTAAGTTATTTAGAAAACACTCCAGCGCTGTCCAGATTCGTCGACCGTTACGAAAATTTGATTTTCTTACAAACCGCTCACTTTTTTCAATGAAACCAATTTTAGTTGAAAGTTAACTCCTTAAGGAAGATTTTGACATAAAATGGAGGTCCAGAATAATTTTATAAATTTTTCTAGAATTTTTGAAAGTTGGCTGCAAAAACAGATTCTAAGGCACAATACCCAAAACAAGAAGATTTCTGAGAAAAGGGATCCACTAAGGGAAAAGTTTTGTTTATTTTGTGATGAAAACATGCTAACTAACATATATTAAACTCAGAAAATTTGCTTGAAGGTGTGCCTTTGGAAAGTTTAAGAGATTGGTATGAAAAAGATAATTATGCACCAAAATGAGGGAAAATACAAGAGAGGTAGAATCAAGGCTCAACTCGTATCATTTTTAACACAAGTAACTCATCAATAACACATCTAAAAACATTATTTAGAACCCTTAAGAACATGTATTTGAAAAAGGAAAATGAAAGAGAAGGTTGTGTTATGGCTTACTTGCTAAGCTTTGAACAAGATGGCTCTCCTCTTCCTTCCTCTTCCTCTCAAGACTTCTCTCTTGCTCTCCTTTCTCTCCTCTAGGCCGAATGTGTGTGTGAGTGTGTTGTTTGTGTTTGCCATGCTAGGGAGTGGTGGTATTTATAGGCAAATTTTGTTGTAAAAAGACATAAAAGCCCATGAGTTGGAATTGGATGAAAAAGTTAGGATTTACTTGGAGTCTAATGGAATAGGAGTGATTAGGGAGCTTAATCATAGGATTAGACAATATCTAGTTGGTCCCTAGTTGAAATGAAACTGGTATTGGAAACAAAACCCTAGGTCTCAGGGTACTAGGTGTTAGGGTTTCTAGAATACTATGATTATAATTCTTGAAAATAGGCTCCTCACATCTTCCTAGGGTGGCCGGCCATTGGGAAGGGTGATGGGACTTTTTTTTTATTCAATTTAGGTACTAGGGACACATCTCTCAATATATATATAGATCTCAATTTGATTGATGGTACCTATAGTATAAAGTACATGTACTAGTTTTTGGGGTAATTCTTGAATTTAAATAAAGAGTGAGGGCTTTGAATTAAACTCATGTATTGGAACCTTACTTATGTAGAATTAAATTAAATTAGGCTAAGGAACCTAATTCGGCTAGGATATTCCTGTTTTGATAAAAATAAAACAAAAAAATGCTAACCGACAAGATTCGAAATAATTCAAGGAACTGAGGGGTTTTAAGAAAATAATTTAAACATTAGGGTTTTTTTAAGAGAACATATTTTTCAGGGACTTCACGTATATATATATATTAGATAGTTATTATATTATATGTATATAGTTTGTTTGTGGAGAGAATTTAGCTCGCCTACTGGATTCAATTGCATATCGATGTATATTATATAATATTTATATTATTATATTATATTTTGTTCATTTGTTTCTTCCTAGTTTCTACTTATATAAAGCAATCAAAGGAAGAGGCTCAGGAAGGGGCTAATCTGAAAAGTCTGAGAGAATTAGATTAGAGAATCAGAGAGGAAAAAAGAAGTGGTGCAAGAGAGTTTGAGAGAAAAAGAATTAGAAAGAAGGAAAATTATGTTTTGAGAGAGAGAGGGAAAATAAAATATTTTCTTTGATATTTTTATTTCCATTTCATCAATACACCATTCAAAAAACAACCACTAAAGCTGTAATTCTAAATTTTGGACTAAGAATTGAGAACACATTCTACAGACTTAAGGATAATCAAAAGAAAGTGTGTGACTCAGAAAATTCATCATTTCCCCAAAATGTGAGTTTTCGCAAACTTTCATTTAATTTAAAAGTGTGATATAATTTGTCTAAATACTTCATTTACTGCTTTTTCATAACTGTTTTACTGCTTTAACGGGAAAGCTGCACTACCCACATATCTATTGTAAATTACTTTTTTTTTTATATAACTGTTTTACTGCTTTAACGAGAAGGCTGCACCATCCACATATTTGTTGTAATTTATAAATTGTATATAAACTATTGTAATTTATTACTTTAAATAATTTACTCCACCAGATAAATAGTAACCTTCGGCGGTGAATAGTAACCCCTACGATGAATAGTACATCCGGTAATGAATAGTAACTGCGAACGAAAAATGCCTTATAAGATGAATAATGATCAAAAAGGATAAATAATAATTATCGTGGTGAATAGTACTGTCAGCAATGAATAGTGCTCCTGCAAAATAAGTTTCCCCAGGCAGAACGGAGCAGTCTTCCCGTGTCAAGCAGAATATTTTCTGCCAATCCCCAAAGCACATGAAGTTTCTTTATTTTTATTATTATTATTTTTTTATTTTGAGAGTTTGTAAGGTTTTTATTTTGTTGTAATACTCCCTTCTCTCTTTTATTTGGTTTGTAATAATTTATTCAAAGTGTTGTAATAATTCCTCACCTCGTTTCTTTCTATCTCGTTCTTTTACTTGCTTTATTTATCTGTGAATATGCATCGTATTTCATCTTTCATTATATCCATGCTTTGCATCCATGTTTCATGCATCTTGATTTGGCTAATTTTGCATTTGTGGATTTAATCAATTCCTGTGTGAATCTCATGTTCTTGAGATGATTCACATGTTGTATCTTAGAAGCCGAATCTTTAGTTACATCTCATGAGTGAATTGCATTAGGATTTTGTATATAAGATATGGGAGCCGAATATTAGGGGACGCAGATAGGCCGAGTACATATTTACAAAATCAGGATATATACTATATTCGCCCCCGTCATGTATCTCCTAGATGTCGAGTATCCTAATCGGCCATAAAGCCAGTTGAGCGAGGAGCCGAGTGAAAGCTGGAATACGACAAAAAGAGGGCCGAGTGAACAATCACACGACGGATTAAGAGTGGGTCCTACCCTGAGGACGAGGAGTGTATATAAATAGAGGAGCAATAACCAAAGAGGGTGGTGAGAAAAAATCTAACTTGTGATATAAGCAACCAAAATAGTATATACTGACTTATCCGTCAAAGTGTTAATTCCGGCACCCCCAACCGGAGTGTTCATTTCTTTTCAGGTGGCTAGCTAAGGATCACGAGTGTCTTACAAGGTCCAAAAAGTATGTTCGAACCACTTCCCCACAATTGGCGCCATCTGTGGGAATATTCCAGCATATCCATGGCGAGCGTGACGAAAGATCCTCCAGTAATTGCTGATGACCTTACACCACGAGATGATACCACTCCAAGCAATATGCTTTGACCAGAGAACATTACCGCACGAAGGGCCTTGAACTTCGACACACCTTCGACTTCAGCGCATGAGACAATGCAAGCGATTATGGACCAAGTGAAGCAAAATGAACAGAGGTTGGAAAACACGATGGCTGAGAACGAACGCCTTTGACAGGATTTGGCCTTGGAGGTGGCAAAATCCCAACAGGCTGTACGCCAAGACCCGGGCCGACCTTTGAGGAAGGACGGTCGACAACCTTGAGTTCAGAGACACGATAGTGGCAATGATTCTGACTCATCATCCCCAGAACCTGCAAAGAAGGGATGAGTAGAAATCTCCACCTCTTCTGAAGGAAGTCCGCTTGCATGGAATAAGCGAAGAAGAAATGATTCAGATGAAGAGGATCGACTTGACCCCTTTGTGCGATGGATTGCAAGGGCAGTACTTCCCAAAAAGTTCAAAGCTCCATCGTTCACCCTATACGACGGGAAGTTGGATCCCACTGATCACATCCGTCATTATAAGCAAGCCATGACGCTACATGCAGACGACGAGGCCCTCATGTGCCAAATATTTCTGAGCAGTTTGGGACCATTAGCCGTCAGATGGTATTATAAATTGGAACCGACATCAATTAAGAGCTTCCATCAACTCCAAAAATCCTTCAAGGCAAGGTTCATTACTAATGAGGTTCAGCCGAAGCAAGCCGATTCTCTCTGTGCAATGCAAATCCAACCGGGGGAAACCTTACGTGCGTATTCGGCGCACTATTGGAAATACTTTAATCTCGTAGAGGATGCCTGCAATGACTCCATGGCCATCACCGCCTTTAAAATGGGGTTGCATCCCGATAGTGCCCTCTGCAATTCCTTTACCAGAAGGCCCCCTAAAACAATCTAGTCGTTAATGAAAAAAGTCGAGAAATACTGCAAAGTGGAAGATGAAGCTTTACCGGTCAAAGCCGAGCACAAGGCCAAAAAGATGGCCCCATCTGAAATCGTTCAACCAATAAATTTTGTACCATCACGGAGCCCTGAACCATAGAATCGGACTAAACGAGACAGAAGACAAGATTCACATCGATCAAATGACCAATGTCCACGCCGGTCTAATGAACAACTTCAAGTGGATAGCAGGCACATAAGGCACGCGAACAAGAAATATACGGAGTTATCGGAGCTGATCAACATGGTTATGTTTAAAGTTCAACATCTGTCATTCTTCAAATGGCCACTCAAGATGGTGGGACCTCCCAACACGAGGAAACGAGATAAGCGGTGCAAATATCACAAAGACCATGGTCATGATACCGACAGCTGCTACGCTTTAAAAGATCACCTTGAGGAGTTGGTACAACACGGTCGGCTTAAGCAACACGTCCGAAAGAACAATTCAACCAAAACAGTTGCTTTACGGTATAATTCACCTCCGCTCAGCGTAATCCACATGATATACAGCTTGCCAACAACATCCATCGTACACACAATTCAGTCGCATCCCAGTCCCCATAAGCAAATCACTCCAGCAAAACGGCCCCATGGAGCCACGAGTATTACTTTCGATGATTTAGATTTGGCCCGTGTAACGCTCCCCCACATTGATCCCTTGGTCATCGAACTACGTGTGAACCGATTCACCGTTGAACGTGTTCTCATTAACCAGGGAAGCACTTCGGAAGTTATGTACTACAAGACCTTTATCAAACTCGACTTCACTGAGTCAGACCTGTCACCAGCCCATTATCCGTTATTCGACTTCAACGCTAATCCGGAATATCCATTGGGCAAAGTCATGCTTCTAGTCCGAGCAGGCTCCCGATCAGTAGATGTGGAATTTTTGGTTGTCAAGCTTCCTTCGCCGTATAATCTTATCGTGGGACGAACTTGGATGCATATCATGCAAGCTATGCCAAGCACCTATCATCAACTACTTCGCTTCCCAACTGAACGTGGCATTGAACAAATTCGTGGTTCCCAGAAATCGACACAAGCATGTTATCTTCTTGCCTCAAAAATGCCAAGAGAGCTGGAAGTGAATTCTATTGAGATGCCGAATCGAGAGAGCCTCGACGATGTTGGGTGGCTCCCAAGTGAAAAGGCAACCGAAGCCCTAGATCGAGTTGAAATTGACGGGAATCTTGACAAGTTCTTCATGGTCGGCGCTACCCTGAATAAAGTCGACAGGCAGCAGCTAATCTCCTTCTTACTCGGCAACCTTGATGTATTCGCGTGGTTGCCGTATGAAATGCCAGGGATGGATCCATTTGTTTCTCAACACCGTTTAAACATTGACCCCAAATGTAAACCGATTATTCAGAAAAGTTGGCGGTCAGCCGCAGAACACACTGCTGTCGTTGTTGAAGAAGTTGACCGGTTGCTTGATGCTAGGGCGATCCGAGAAGTGACCTATCCCACATGGCTGTCAACTACTGTGGTTGTAAAGAAGAAAAATGGGACATGGCATGTTTGTGTGGATTTCACGGACTTAAACAAAGCATGTTCCAAGGATTGTTTTCCCCTCCCTAGAATAGACCAACTCATAAATGCCACCGTACATCATCAACGTATAAGCTTCATGGATGCCTACAGAGGCTACCATCAAATTGCCATGCATTCGGAGGACCAAGAGAAGACTGCATTCCTCACCCCGAGAGGAACCTATTGCTATAAGGTTATGTTTTTCGGACTGAAGAATGCAAGGGCAACTTACCAAAGACTATTTACTACTATGTTCAAGGAGCAGCTCGGCCGTACTATGGAAGTGTATATTGACGAGATGGTGGTCAAGTCCAAAGAAGAGCAAACTCACCTGGCCGATCTGGAAGAGACATTCGGCGTTCTACGTGTAACAAGCCCGCGGGGGACCTCGCTACAGTTCGGACTCCCCTTTTTGTTTGTTGCGGTTCTTAATCTGAACCAAAGAGTTCAATTCTGGCAAATCATTTTGAGAAAAACAGATTTTTGAAAGAAGTGCCAAACATGGACTGTTTTGCCAGATACAGAGTCGCCACCTAAATATTTTATTTTGGAAAATTTAGGAAACCCTGACTCGGTGCCAAAGGCCACGTGTCCGTCATCACCAAAGTTGCCTTGGCTCGGGAGCTTGGAATGCGATCGGGAAGGTCACTATGAGCACCCCTTCAAGACCGATCTACTAAGCCTCTAACCATGATATTCAAATTTTAAAACATTATGTGTTCTTGTTTCGGTTATTAGCCTAGAATTACTATGTTATGCGCACAGCAAACAAGTATAGACTAGATTGCCTAATTTGGAAACAAGCATCGCATATCCATTTGTTTTGAAAATACTTTGAAATTTGCTACTCGCAAGTAGGCTAAAATACGGATTTCAATGAGTTTTTCCAGCTCAAACAGTCCAACCTTCACCCACAAGCATTCAAACATTTTATCTCATATAAGCACTTAGCCGCATGGTAAGCATACTGTCATGTTAACATTCACACGCATGCGAGATGCCAAAGCATAAATACTTACATCGTACTCCGTGCCGAAACAATAAACTGATTAGCGAACATGCAAGTCCTAGTTCATGTTAAGTGGCTAATGCAACACATACAGGATGTGATTAGGATGGGCTCGGCAAACCCTAAAGTGGCATGTGAAATGCTACAACTATCACATATTCAATTTGGAATTGAAAATACAATGCAGTTTGTATGATGTACCGAGCCCGGTGCATGCAAGACAAATGCATGGATGCATGCATGCATTGCATGAGATATGCTAATTTAAACGTGCCCTAATACTAACTATCAAAGCAGGTAAGTAAAAGGGAGAAAGAAGTGGAGGTTGGAAGACATGCACGCACACGCACCCACGCTTATTACAGATTCGCCCTCGTCCGGAGGGACCAAAAGAATAATACAAATTAACCAACTACGCAAGCTAATTAATAATTACAAATTGCCTAATTAGTTAACAACTAACTAAACTAGGAAAACAAGAAACCGCCTCGAGGAGAGCACGATGCAACGCATGCTTTCGTCTGCTCGGAATTGCACCGCCATGCATGGTGCGCCTCTGTTTTCCTGCTCGCTTCTCCAAAGACTGCCAAAGCCTCAGGGATGTCTCTCTAGACATTAGGGGACACCACCGGCTGCGTAGAATTACCACCGGCTGCTAGATATGGCCATCGGCTAGAAATGAGGCTATCGGCCACCAATATATTGCCGGTCGGCACTAAATATTGTCGGTCGGCAAATAATGCCTGTAGAACCTGCAATTGACAACAGCATAGGGCAAAACTTGCATGGCAATACAATTCAAGCAATGTATGCACCAATCATGCCCCTTATCATGTTTGTGACTCAAAGGGGCATGTGCCTCGATTCTTGGACCATCAATCACGCATTTCCATGCATGATGGCCCAAAGAACCAAGTTGTGCACATTGATTTCAAATGCAATGCAAACAATCAAACCAAGGCCCAATCCCTATCACTAAATCAAGGGACAAGGTATGCATGCAAAGTACAATGCATCCTAGGCATGTTAGCTAATATGCAACATGATCATGAGGGCAAGCATGCAAGCATGAACATGGACAATGTACAAACATGTAAGGTAAGCATGCAACCAAGCAAATGATGGTCTTAAACATGAATTAGGCAGCTCTAATTAGGACCAAAACAGTGGCCAAAGTGCTCAAATATGAAGGCTAAACACACATACACACATGCACATGTTATGGTCCAACGCTTAAGCATATAAAGGCAACTTTTAAACACATTCAAAAGAGGCCTCACATGAACATATGGCATGCAACATAAGCCCTGAAAATCATGTTATAAGAGGTACCAAACCAACTTAAACAAGACAAATACTAGTGTGCAAATAGTCCAAATTCTTGAAGCAAGGTAATGAAGCTTTGAAACACACTTAGCATAACAACCATGGCATGCATTAAACAACTAAAAACAGATTTTTAGCATGTTAAAACAAGGCCAAAGGACTACTTAGATGGCATCTAAGTGGCTCTAATATGAAGGCATGCACAAATGCACTTTCAAGGAGCATATAACACATGCTCAAGAGGCAACAAAGAGACAACCAAGGCAAGCATACAAGCATGTCTTAGGGACTGAAATGATGTTACAAATGGTGCCAAACCACTTAAATGATGCAAGAAACACATGCTACACATTCTCATACTTGAAGCATACAAGCTCAAATACAAAGGAGCTATACCAAGCATGCCAAAATCGACCCAAACAATTATGGACAGACCTTAAACATGGAAAAATAAGCACAAAACCTTCACAAGGTTAAACCTAAAACATGCTAGAACAAAGGCTAACAACCTAAGGCATATTAAGGCAATAACAAGGCATTACATGGTAGGTATGCTAAGCATGCATGGTGTACCAAAACCAACTTAATACAAAGCCAAATCATGACAATATAAGCATAAAATATAGCCATGGGATGATCAACAAACCTTTAAACATAATGCTCCCTTAAGAGGCCAAAATTGGTCCTTTTCAAGGACAACAAGGAGAGGGGGTGGCCCTCCCCTTTTTGAGACTTTAAGGCACCATCTTCACCACTGAAATCCCTCAAGATTTCAGTGGTGAAGAGGCCCAAACACCAATGTCCCGAAACTTGCACAAAATAGCACAAAAAGGAGCCTTACAAGGCCTAGGAGGGGTCAAACAAACCCAAACCACAAAATACTCTTAACAAACAATCAAGAGGGCTAAAAAACAGAACTTTTTTATGTTATACACTAAACACAAAAACAGTTCTAAGATAGGTAGAAAAGCAATGCAAAAATGGGGAATAAAAGGGAAGTTTCTTACCTTTGAAGCCTTTTTTCACAAACAATGCTCCAACAGCCTTCCTTGGCTTTAATCCAGCTCCAAAACACTAAAACAACCCTCCAAAGGTCTCAAGTCCAAGAGATGGTGTGTTGGTGTGTGTTTGTGAGCAAAAGTAGGACAAAACACACACTTATAGAGATAGAATATGTATCTAACCCTAACCCTAGAACTCAAGCTTTACAAAAGCTGTCTAAAATTTCTAACCCTCGGCCAAAGAGAAGAAGCTCTCCTATATAGGCAATTCCCTCTTGTAAGGCTTACAAAACAAGCCATCTAAGAGGGAAATCCCCCCATACACGTGTATGGAGGGGAATGGGGTGGGTGCCAGCTATCACAGCTGGCACAAAATATCTACAAAAAGTAGATGAACAGTGGTCGGCCACTCAAAATTGCCATTTTGACAAAATGGACTGCCGATCGGCAACAAAGAGTGCCGACCGGCAATATACATTGCCGGTGACAACAAAACACCAGCCGGTGCCCTCTAGCCATGGTCAGTGATGTGTGGGGATGCCTCACAAGGCATTCCCTGCCCTTCCAAGGCAAAACACAAGTGTTTGGTGCAAAACCAGACACAAAACAGTCAAGTTCGGAGATCCTGAGGCAAGGCGTGTAGCCGAGACCTTCGGGAACTCCAAACGAACACAAACATGGATGATCACCGGGTGTTCAAACGGTGACGTCCAAGTCCTGAGGATGGTCAAAAATGGGGTGTCTAGAGTTGCCCCTCTTTGACAGAACTCGAAAGTCATAACAATGACGGGAGTGAATGTCAAAGCCCAGAGACGACCCATTTTTGACAAGGCCGAAGACTTGGACAAACATGCAAGACAAACAAGGTATCTTGAATCACGGGGCAAAATGCAAGACAATGCAAGAAGCCGAGCATAACTTATGGTCATGCAAAGAAAGCTGTAACGAAGCACACATGCAACAGTTTTAAGCTAGCATACACCAAACTACACTACAATGCAGAAAGGATGTAAGAGAATTATGCAATTCTCAATACGTCTCACACGGAGGATACAATACCTGTCCGGTTCGTCCGGTTGCACCGGCTTCAAATGAGCCGTACATACAATATCGTGCCTGTAAAGAAAACAAACTTAACAGGGACAATGTCGTTAGCAACATGTATGACAATGCAAGAATGAATGCAAAATGATATGCAATATATACAAAACTATGTATGAACAATGCAAATGATATGGAATGCAATTGAAACAATGCAAACTACATGCAAAGCAATTGAATCATGATCCAATCATGAGCGGTTCAAAACCACACATATGTCAAATAGATTGATGGAGGTAACAAGTCTGTTTACCATAGAAAAGGTGCTGCAACCCTCAAACCAACATACCAGCGTGGAATAGACGCGTACACATGCAGAACTATGAGTAATGTAGACAGACACAAGAACGAGTATTGGGTGGAATGACATAAGTGGGGTGACAACCCGCTGGGGAAAGAACAATGATCCTAATGCCGGATGCAAAACTTACACTACAATGTAATATCTACAATGGATATGGCGTGCAGCCAAAACTGTATCTTGCCTAGGAAAGGCATGTAGACGTACAAGCCATGTCTAACACAGAAAAGGTGCCGTATCCTTCAAACCAACATACCAACGTGGAATAGGCGCGTACACATGCAGAACTTGACAACACTTGAAGACTTACCTCCAATCAGTTCCACACTTGACAACACCTTCGGTAGGTAATTCGCTCATTTTATATCTGGCAGTTTCTGACCAGGCTGTCAGCGCCGTATTGATAAAATAAGAACTTAGGGAGCAGCGGCCAGTCTATTATGTGAGCAAAGCAATGGTTGACGCCGAAACATGTTACCTTCCTTTGGAGAAACTCATCCTTACTCTTGTCATGGCAATAAGAAAACTGATGCATTATTTTCAGGGGCATACCATTTGGGTATTCACGGACTACCCCCTCCGGTCAGTACTCTATAGTGCAGAAGCATTAGGGCACATTTCGAAATGGGCTCTGGAACTCGGCCAGTATGATATCCAATTTCTGTCCAGAACCTCGATCAAGGGGCAAGTGCTCGACGACTTTGTGGCCGAATTCATTGGATGCCTCGCTGACTATAAGTCTGATCAAATTCAACCTAAGCCAAATTAGAGAATTTATGTGGAGGACATTTGGTAGTTGTACTGTGACGGATCATTCAAACAACGTGGCAGTGGGGCGGGTGTAGTGATCATGGCTCCTGACGGGGTAATAATCGAGCAAGCAGTCAAACTCGGCTTTAAAGCATCAAACAACAAGGTCAAATATGAAGCACTGCTAACCGGCTTATGGAATGCACATCTCTTGGGTGCTCGGTGTCTGCTTATCTTTTGTGACTCATGGTTAGTCATCAATCAGTTAAAGGGGGAATACGCGACCAAAAACGACTGTATGGCAGCTTACATGAAAACAACGAGTTCCTTGCAGGGAAAATTCGACCATCATAAATTGAACCAAATAACCCGAGATCAGAACACACATGTAGACGCCCTAGCTTGCTTAGCCTCAGCCATCAACTCAGAGATTAAGCAGACAATTGAAGTAGGGTTCATCCCTAAACCGAGCATCGGCCCTTTGGAGTCAGTCCAGATCAATGTTATAGAATCAAGGCCGAGTTGGATGGACCATAATGCTGCATTCCTATCTTCCGAACAGCTCTCCATGGATAAGAAAGAAGCACACAAGCTGCGAAATAAAGCCCTGCAATATTACTTGGATCCGCAAGGAAAGCTCTACAAGGAATCCCTTTCTGGTCCATACTTAGATTGTGTTCATCTAGATAATGTCGGGGAACTCCTGACTAAAATACATGAAGGTAGTTGTGGAGCCCATTCTGGCGGACGCTCTTTGGCACATCGAGCTATGTCACAAGGATATTACTGGTCAACAATGAGAGCAGATGCTGAGTGTTACGTCAAGAAGTGTGAACAGTGCCAGAAGTTTTTCCCTTTAACCCATTTTCCTGGTGAAGAGTTAAGCTCTATAACCAGTCCTTGGTCGTTCGCCCAATGGGGACTTAACATCGTCGGACCATTACCTCTCACCTCGGGCAACAAGTGATTTTTGATTGTCGTGACAGATTACTTCACAAAATGGGTCGAAGCGGAGGCACTAACACACATTCGAGATACAGATATGAAGCATTTTCTATGGAGAAATATCATAACATGATTCGGCATTCCAAGAGCACTGATTTCTGACAACGGCACCCAGTTTGATTGTGGCGTCTACTGAGAATTGTGCAGCAAGTATGGTATTCGGCCCTATTTCACCACTCCGGCCTATCCACAGAGCAATGGTCAAACTGAAGCCTCCAATAAAACCATTTTGGGCGGCATCAAGAAGAGGTTGGATCGCACTACTCCGAGGTGATCCATTGGCAAAACGCCGATTGTTTTATGCTTCAGAACCCAGGCAATCATCCCCCTGGAGATCGGCCTCCCAACCATGAAATCAAAAGTTTTTAATATGGGCCGAAATGACATGATGTTGGCTCTAGATTTGACACTAATTGAAGAACGAAGAAACTGTGCCCTAGCATCCGTGACACGATACCAGCAGATGCTTGCTAAGTCGTATAATTAGCCAGTTTAGCTACGCCGCTATGCACCAGGAGGATTGGTCCTGAAAAAAGTACTTTCAGCTGCTAGAAAGCCGACTGACGAAAAATTGGGTCCCAATTGGGACGGCCCCTATCAGACTGAGTCAATCGCCGATACAGGGGCATATCGGCTCAAAGACATGTCTGGGAGAAGTCTGCCACGTCCTTGGAACTCCACGCACTTGCATAAATTCTATTATTAACTCGACTTATGTGACATGATACTTGTTTTGAATGTTCACCGTGGACAAATTTCACTTTTACAATGCAAAGTTTCTTATTCCCTTACCAAGAAATTCAATGCACCAAGTTAAAAGCCTCCGGATTCGAAGCCCCATCTGTGCAAGACACGCTTGGGCCGAATAAGTCTCCGAATTTGGAGCGTCCTTCGTGGATATCACGATTGGCCGAGTTAAAAGCCTCCAGATTCGGAGCCCCATCCGTGCAAGACATGCTTGGGTTGAATAAGTCTCTGAATTCGGAGCGCCCTTCGTGGATATCACGATTGGTTAAGAGATAAGCCTCCGGATTCAAAGCCCCATCTGTGCAAGACACACTTGGCCTGAATAAGTCTCCGAATTCTGAGTGCCCTTCGTGGATATCACAATTGGCTAAGAGATAAGCCTCCGAATTCGAAGCCCCATCCGTGTAAGACACGCTTGGACCGAATAAGTCTCCGGATAAGCCTCGAGATTCGGAGCGCCCTTCATGGATATCACGATTGGCCAAGAGATAAGCCTCCGGATTCGGAGCGCCCTTCGTGGATATCACGATTGGCCAAGAGATAAGCCTCCGGATTCGGCGCCCCATCCGTGCAAGACACGCTAGGGCCGAATAAGTCTCTGAATTCAGAGTGCCCTTCGTGGATATCATGATTGGCCAAGAGATAAGCCTCCGAATCTGGAGCCCCATCCGTGTAAGACATGATTGGGCCGAATAAGTATGCAAATTTGGACCGCCCCCTCGTAGAAATCACGATTGGCTGAGACAAGATGCCTCGGAACTCGGCATTTCTTTCATTTGTATTAAGATTAACGAGCATAGACGTAATAGACGAAAAATGGTAAGTAACAGAAACAACATTCTAGCATTTAAAATGATACATTTTATTAAATTGATCGAGATTACCTAATTTATGTTCAACTTGCATTAAAAATGCTGCAATAGATACGTTTTTACGCAGCGTCACCTTTATCGTCGCCCGTTTCGACTTCGTAAGCCGCAAAAGGAAAATCTTTGCTCGGGTATAACGGCGACGCCGAGTCAATGCCTGCTGCCAGGAGAGCCTCCGAGGCACGGAGGGCCTTAACCCACTCGTGCTTGAATCCCCGATTCTCGTATCGACAAACTTCCTCGGCGAGTTTTTCCTTCGTCTTGTCTATCCCAACTTTTCGGCCGTCGTGAAAGCCTCGTTCATAGGCCGTGGCTTTCACAGTCTCCATTGCAAACATACTTGCCATATCTCGATCGGAAATCGCATGACTTATCAGTCGTTGGATCACCCTTTCCTCCACAATTGGATTAGTTGGGTCGGCCGAATGTGCCTCGACAGTCTTGGCCTTCCTCAGTTCACTCTCAGCCTTCTCCGCGCGAGCTTCTAAGTTTTGAATACGTTCATCCTTCTGCTTTATCTCCCGCCGTGTGGCACGTAGACGCATGCCGACTTCATAGGCAGTATACAGCCCTTTCACCACTCCATGGATGCCTTCCCGAAACACTTCAAAATCCCATCGGCCGACCATCAACTGCTAGACTTCTGGTGGAAAAATCTATCGAGCAAACTCGACTACCACATTTGGGTCGTGCACAATTGAATCTGCCTCCGTCATCGGTTTGTTCCTCACAAAAACCGCAAAACTCAACGGGCGCGATGTCGCACAGAATTCTCCCCTCGAGCGCGGTTAAGAGGAGTTGCCCCATTGCTATTTTTCCCTTCTGGGTGACCTACTTCGACGACGTGGGGACTGGCGTCTCTCCCACTCCCTCGACATCCAATTGCCCGTGTGCACAGGCTCGCCGCTTCGATTCATCTCTGCGTCCAGCTCAGCCAATGTCCTCCCCTCTCCTCCGCTGTTGAAGAATAGTCTATTTGACATTCACAGTTATCTGTTGAAGAATAGTCTATTTGACATTCACAGATATCTAACCTTCGTCAATAGACTGGGGTAAGTTGAGTTTGAACACACTAATGAGACCTACATGCACAAAGCATTCACCCCACTTATTCCCTATGAGTGCAGCATCTCCAAGGCGATCTCATTAATGCTAAAACTTCAAACGCCTGGCACCGATTGGATCATGTGCCCCAGCCATTCGATGAGCCATCGATATTCAGCATCCCAGTTCAAGCACCAGCTAGGGTAAAGGTAGATTCATTAATCTAGTCAGCCATAGGGCAAGCCCCTGTGCTGCATAGATTCAGTGCCACAGTCGCCCCATGAGCTAATATCATTCGGTGCCCTAGTTCATGCACTAGCCGGGGCAAGAGCAGATTCATTAATCTAGTCGGCCATATCGTAAACCCTTGCACCGCACAGATTGAGTGCCCCAGCCGCTCCATGAGCTAATATCATTCGGCGCCCCAGTTCATGTACCAGCTGGAGCAAAGGCAAATTCATTAATCTAGTCGGCCATAGGGCAAGCCCTTACGCCACACAGATTGAGTGCCCCAGCCGCTCCATGAGCTAATATCATTCGGCGCCCCAGTTCATGCACCAGCTGGGGTAAGGCCAAATTCATTAATCTAGTCGGCCATAGGGCAAGCCCTTGCGCCACAGAGATTGAGTACCCCAGCCGTTCTATGAGCTAATATCATTCGGCACCCCAATTCATGCACCAGCTGGGGCAAGGGTAGACTCATTATAGGGCAAGCCCTTGCGCCGCACAGATTGAGTGTCCCAGCCGCTCCATGAACTAATATCATTTGGTGCCCCAATTCATGCACCAGCTGGGGCAAGGGTAGACTCATTAACCTAATCGGCCAGATGCCGAAGTTCTTAAGCCGTTTTGCTTGTTAGTCTATTGAATTCTCATGCATCTTTACAAATTGTTAACTGCTGATTCTTTTAGTTATTCGGCTAAAGAGCAAAGAGACAGGATGTTTAATTGATTCGATTAACCTACTGGATATACTATTTACGCATATAACAAACAAAAGAGCATACAGGATTGTCATTAATGAATTAAAAACAAATAGTATATGCAGTAAACTCGAGAGCATAGACAATTTTCATTAATAAATTGAGCACTAATAGCAGTCATTTTACACATGAAAATTAGCTTACATTTAAAGAAATGAAAATCTACTAACAAAAACCTACAAAAACTGTGTATCTAAGATGCCTACCAAAAACCAAAATATGCCTCAATCAATCTTCAGGGCTAAACGCCAGCGGCTCAACGTCCACTTGCTCATATGGAATCGGTTGCGCCAATATCACATTCGTAGCATTGAGGGCTTTGACCCAACCATGTTTGAAGCCTCGATTCTCGAATTTCGACACTTCTTCCACATTGCTTTCCAAGGTGGCATCCTTCCCAGCTTGGAACGCTTTGGAAGTCTTGGAGTCTGCTATTTCCTTTGCCTTATTCGATTCTTCCAAGTCGGCTTCCAGCTTGGCGATTACCTCCTGGGCTAACTTGAGCGCATCCTCGCTCGCCTTTGCCCTTTCCTCGGTGGCAAGCCTTAATTGGTCGAAATTCCTCACTCACTCGACCTCAGAGTCGGCTCTTGATCGTTCTTCTGCCACTAGTGGTGCCTCATAATCGGCCCTTTCAGAGGCTACCATAACCTTGTTCTTTTCATTGTCAATTTCGGCTTTCAAGAATCCGATCTGTTCTATCGCATCATGTTGACGGTGGCCGATCTCAGCTATCCTGCCCACCGTCAACAAAACAAGGAAATAGAGTTACAACAAACAAATAATAAGAAAAACAGTTATATATATACATGTATTTAGACAGAAGACCACAGATAAGGCAAGTAATGTACCGATAAGGCCGATTGAGCGGCCAAAGCAATTAGCATTAGATCTGGCTCCGCGCAAAATGTGGCTCTATCAACCGGCAGGGATATTGAGGAGGCCACACTTAGGGCCACAACCGGGTCTTTCAAAGCTAACGCATCAGAGGCAATCGGCATGTTCCTTATCCTCGGTTAAATAGTGAACGGAACAACCAAGTCCGATTCCTCAATGCGTGGCCGTTTGTCGCTTTGGTCCTCATCATGCACGGCTTCTTGCTCGGCGGGGCACTTTTCTCCCCTTTACTCAGCCTCATCCGCCCGTTCTACCTGCTCCATCTCGGCGGTTTTGGTATGAGCTGTTTCTTCCGTAATAACAGGCGGAGATGACTCGACCGTAGTGGGTGGAGTTTCTGATCGGATGACCTCGGCTGTCCTCCTGGCGGTCATCCTTTTGGCATTTTTCCTTCGGGCAAGTTACGTAAGCGAATCCCCGGCCATATCCTCAGGGTAAGCACCGGGAAGGTCTCCCGAGTTCGTAAAAATGTCTTCGAAGGAGACGTCCCCTCAGGCTGATGTGGATGGAGGGTCGAACGAATTGAGTCTGGCTTCCTCGAAGGCCGAGTTAAGAGCTTCATTTACCTCGGCTTCCAACTAGTTCGAGTCCTCGGCGACCGATTTGGTTGCTTGTTCTTCCACGTGTTCCGAATCAGAAGCTTCTAGACCAATCTGTCTTAGGTTTTTGAAGCTAGAGAAGATAAGGGCTATAAGATGATCTTTTCCTCTCGGAATTGGAATGTTGTCTGCCGCCGAAAACGTTGCGTAAGTCGGCTCATACCGCAAGAGAATGTGGGCCGCCCCCCTTGTTTCTAAAGGTTTGGACGGCCAATGAACTGTAGTGCGATTTTAATTTTCGCAAGTACAGCGTCGTCGGCTGAAGCCAACACTTTCTTCAAATCGTTGCCTGCATAAACAGAACGGTAAGTACATGGAAGGAGAGCCGAATACATATATGGTAATAAAAAAAACGAAAGTGAACTATACGGTCACCTGGTTCACCTTTTCGCCTTGGCACAGGATCTGGGTGATCTTCACCCTCGCTGAATTCCTAGTTACCTCGGACAACGACCATCACGTCGTCAACACGCTTGCCAGAGATGGCAAGCATAGTCACTAGGTGATGATCGATATCCTTGGCCCTAAGAAAGTAGCGTCCCAGCCGGCCAATAGATTTGGCTAAGGCATAACAATGCCAAATTGTAGGTATACCTAGATTAATCCTAA
Organism: Camellia lanceoleosa; assembly: GCA_025200525.1. Taxonomy (NCBI): domain Eukaryota; kingdom Viridiplantae; phylum Streptophyta; class Magnoliopsida; order Ericales; family Theaceae; genus Camellia; species Camellia lanceoleosa. The sequence continues at coordinate 69,764,142 of CM045766.1, read as the reverse complement.
GACGTCAGTTCAACTCTATAATCCCAATTATGATGCAGAAAAAATTCACGTTAGGGTGGGAAGGAATTAGACCCCAGTGTCGAAGGACGGCCCTTAAAAATGGGTGAAGGGGAAAACAGACTCCGCCCTCAGCAATCGATAGGAGAGGAAAGACGATTGTACTCTTATCAGTCATCTCCATATCAGTGGTGCTGTCTCCCAAGAGTGACAAATGGATGTCATCAGGGATAGAATAATGGCGTCGGAAGCCAGAAATTCAATCCGCAGAAAAGAGCTCTTTTAAATGTTTTGCCATCCTAGCCAGCCTAAGGATTATGAAAAACTACAAGTAAACAAGGAAACGGGATTGGAGGTGAAGGAGAAGAAAACTTACAGGAAGTAGAAGGGAAAATGAGAAACAAGAGGAAGTTGCAGAGGTCGCGAAGTGAAGGAGTTGCACTAAAAGGCGAACCAGAAACTCTTGAGTATTCAAAACATACATTCAAAGAGACAAATTTTTAAATCACCTTAAATGGAGGAAGCGTACGAAGGGGCGGGAAGTTGTAATGATAACCAAAAAGTGTGTGCGTTGACATACGTTGGAATGAGGTTAACCGCCGAATTTTTGACTTTACAAGTTCGAAACCAAACACGCCGACTAACTGGTGTTAGTGGGGTGTTTGGGAAGCAATTGTAGGAGCCGAATATCAGGGGACGCAGATAGGCAGAGTACATATTTAGAAAATCAGGATATATACTATATTCGCCCCCGTCATGTATGCCAAGTATATTAATCGACCATAAAGCCAGTTAAGCGAGGAGCCGAGTAAAAGCTGGAATCCGACAAAAGGAGGGCCGAGTGAACAATCACACGATGGATTAAGAGTGGGTCCTACCCTGAGGACCAAGAGCGTATATAAATAGAGGAGCAACAACCAAAGAGGGTGGTGAGAAAAAAATCTAACTTGTGATATAAGCAACCAAAATAGTATACACTGACTTATCTGTTGGAGTGCTAATTCGGACACTCTCGACCGGATTGTTCATTCCTTTTTAAGTGGCTAGCTGAGGATCACGAGCGTCCTACAGGGTCCAAAGAGTATTTCCGAACCACTTCCCCACATAAGATCATGCATATTTTACTAACTTTGTTTTGTAGCTTGTTCGCGGGTCATCAAACATGTAAGTGTTTGTGATTTAGCATCCCATTTGTGTGTGTTTTTCTTACTATGTGTAACATTCTACCATAAGGCTATTTGCTTATGTGATATAACTCTATAACTGCCAGTGGACGGAGGTTGTGTCGCTTAATTTAGAATGATATTGATTTTCATGTTTGTAAGCTCAATTTGTTTTGGTTGCACATCTTCAAAACTCTTGCAAAGCTACATGAAATCAAGTTGTTCCAAAGTGGGTGACATAGTCTATACTTATATGTTTCACATAGTAAATTTTAGGATTTATTAAACAATCAGAACACAAACATATAAAGAATATAAAATTCATATCAGGGTTAGTAAGGCCGATTTTTTGATCGGGTGAACGGGGTGCTCAATTGATGACCTTTCCCTCTCATACCTAAGGTTCCGAACCAAGACAACTTTGGTTACGACGAACAGTGGCCATGGCACAAGTCACGGGTTTCCTAATTTTTCAAAATAAATATTAGGTGGCGACTCAAAGATTTGGTGATGTAGTCCATTTGTGCTAATAATTTTGTAATAAAATGATTTTCTATAAAGTTGCCAAATCTAGACTCTCATTTATGTTTCGCATTGTACTTGTGAGACTAGATCAAAGAGACTGAGGGTTCGAACTGTTTAATGCGCACGGGTCCTCCCCGGGCATCTTACAAGTAGCAATTCGATTTTGGACGTTTTGCGAATCAGTTTGGACTCATCCGCATATATGTTGTTTGAGGAAAACTTAACCAGCAACTACCTGCAGTATCGGTTGCGGTTTGTACGGATAGGGTTCGCGGATGTGTGGACAGTTTGCGGATTGGATTTTTTTATTTAAAAATTTATTTTGGAGCCTTTTTTTCCCCCCATTTTGTAAATATTTAATTTGGATCCTTTTCCTCCCATGTACGAAAATGCTTCAACATTGATAATCAACGAATTAAAACTTATAAATTAAAAATACAACAAAATCAATTCCTAACACAAATAAATCATTCAAAATCCTAAACTTTTAAATTCAATCATAAACTAATACAAGCACATCTTTCAAAATCCTAAACTAGATCAGCAATCTTGTTCACTATCTACTACGCAACAATATAATTAAAGTAAAATCATTCGAAATCCTAACCTTACCTAAAAGTAATTCTTCATTAACTTTTACATTCATCCAAAATGCAATAATAAAATAACAATGGCCCAGGTTTAAAAAAAATAAAAAATAAAAAAGTCTAAGTGCGGGCGGATTCTTGCGGGTGCGGGTTAAACCCGCAATCATGCCATATTCCAAACTGCATCCGCCCGCATTGTGTCTGTGAAACCGCCCATTTGTATGCCGATCAATTCGGGTTAGGTGAGTTAGGCGGTTCGAATAACCCTATGCCCAACCCTAACCCAAGACCATAATAGCAAAAACAAAATAAAGTCAAAGCATAATGTGAGTCAAAGGCAAAACTTCATCTCGGAGGCATAACTCGACAAGTTCACAAACTCCTGAAGCTGACTCTAAGGGTGGGCTCCATACTGCAGATCACCTACATGTGCATAAATAGTATTGAGTGAGCGAAGCTCAATGAGTAATAATACAATAAAGCAGTGTAAATAAATGAGCATAAGGTTCTCACAATATCCATAGTCATAATATGGAACTGCCTCGGGCCCAATATAACACGGAACAACCTTGGGCCCATCATATAAACAGACAGCCTTAGGCCCATTATATAAACCAAACTGCCTTAGGCCCATCATATGAACAGAGCAGCCTCAGGCCCACATATTAACAGTTGTCCAGAACGACCTCAGATCCAATCACATATTATCATGTCATTACAGAATGACCTAGGGCCCACATATGATACAGAATGGTCTCGAGCCCACAAAATAGCCTTAGGCCCAAACATATCACAACATAAACGAAATGACCTTGCGTCCACATTGCATATGTCATATAACATTTACGAACTTCATTCATTTCGATCAAAACACAATGTTGGCACAAATCACCATTCATGGCTCAAAGTAATCAATCAAGAACATATCTTTACAATACTATTACTCACAGTGCATTTCATCTTGCAGTTGTAGACACCCCATTTTTGGCTGCCCTTACAACTTGGGCCCCACCGAGTATTCACCAGATAATGAATTTGTATATGCTTGTCAAATGCTCGAATATCTCAGCAGGAAGCCTCAGCTTTGAGCCTTCGAAACATGCCAACTTTGCACCCTTTTTTTAGACCAAAACAGCAGCTTTTCATGCCTGACCATCTAAGACCTGCAAGCCCATTAGTGGTCGACCCCACTTATGCAAAACCAGATATTTTTTGGACAGCTGTCTCCACAAATACATGCACCATACCAGCTGTATTTGTTTGGATATTTCCGAGAGTCTTTCATATATTTCTATATATAGATGACCCTCTCTTATGATATAGGGTTAGAAAAATTTTGTGGAGCAAAAGTTTAAAAAATATTTCTATTTCTACATTTCCCTCTCTCTCTCTCTCTCTTGCACCTTACCCACTCTTGACCTACACTCTCTAAACCAAACTTAGAGGGTTCTTTGCTGAGGTGTTTAAGTTTGCATCTTAGCTATTAAGGGTGTGAATTGGTGGTTTATAATTCAAAAAGCATAATCTTTTTCAAGATGTATAATTCCTAGCTTTTTTCCCCTTATTTATCTACTGTATTTATAGCTATTTTAGGGCTCTTTTTCACCTATATTTTTGGGCTGAAACTTATGGTTTAAAGCCATTAAAGGTAGAGGGGTGGACCACTATTCTTTGAAGCTTGCTTCCTACGATTTTGCCCTTGTGTTTCCCTTGCCTTCATCAACTTTTTTTGAACTTGCTACCACTAAATTTCAAAGTTTTTTCAGAGGCTAAAAATCATATTTTGAAGTCCCAAAAAAACTCAAATTGTCACGGTTCTTAATCTGATCTCGCAAAGTGCAATGCGAGATTGATAAATCACCAAAGAGTCCAAATCCGGCAAATCGTTTTGAAAACAGATTTTTAGAAAGAAGTGCCAAACATGAACTGCTTTGCCAGATACAGAGTTGCCACCTAAATATTTTATTTTTGGGGAAATTTAGGAAACCCTGACTCGTTGCCTAAGGCCACGTGTCCTTCATCACCAAAGTTGCCTCAGCTCGGGAACTTGGGTACGATTGGGGAAGGTCATCTATGAGCACCCCCACTCACCCGATCCGAAGATCGGCCTCTACTAACCATGATATCTAGTTTTGAAAACATATGCATTCTTATTCCAATTAATTAGCTAGAATTACTAGGTGATGCGCACAATACACAAGTATAGACTAGATCACCTAATTTGGAACAAAGCATTGCATATCCGCTTGTTTGAAAGACAGTTTGAAATTTGCTACTCGCAAGTAGGCTAAAACACGGATTTCAACGAGTTGTTCCAACTCAAACAATCCAACCTTCACCCACAGGCATTCAGGCAGTTAATCAACTAAGCAGTTAGCCTCATGGCAAGCATGCTTTCATGTTAACATTCACATTCATGCGAGATGCTAAAGCATAAACACTCACCTAGTACTCCAAGCCAAAACAAGGAACATGTTAGTAATCAAATGTATGATCCAAGTCCATGTTAAGATGGCTAATGCATTGCAAGCAAAATGCAACTAGAATAGGCTCAGCTAATCTATGGATGGCATGTGAAATGCAACTTGACATGTATTCAAGATAGATTTGAAATACTATGCAATTAGTATGATGAGCCGAGCCCGGTGCATGGAATACAAATGAATGGATGCAAACATGCCATTATAAGTATGCTAATCAAAACATGTCCTAATACTAACCATCAAAAGCAGGTAAGTAAAAGGGAGAAAGAAGTGGGGGTTGGAAGACATGCATCACACACACGCACGCTTATTACACAATTTGCCCTCTCTCGGAGGAACCAAAAGAATAATACAAATTTAACTAACAAACAAGCCAATTAAATAGTTACAGACCACTAAACTAGTTAAGAAAATTAACTAAGTTAATAAAGCGGTAAAACAGCCTCAGGAAGAGGGTCCAATGCATGCGTGCCAAGCTCTGCTCGGAAATCCACCACCATGCACAAGCTGCCTCTGTTTGCACTGTTTTATGCCTCTGGAGACTGCACAAGTCCCAAAGTTGCTTCTGAAATACTCCCTGAGGGTTGTAGGAGACCACCGGCTAGAAGGAAACACCACCGACCATTAGGAAGTGGTCATCGACCACAAATGAAGATCTCGGCCAAATATAGATAGCCAACCGGCACTGAAGATGGCAAACCGGCCATCCCTTCCTGTAGAACCCTGTTTTGACAGCAGCAGAGGGCAAACAAGGCATAGCGATGCATCTTAAGAAAATGTTTGCACAACCAACCTCCCCATCATGTTGTGGACTCAAGGGAGTTTAGTACTCGACCCTCGGACCACCAATCGCGGATTTCAATGCGTGATGGTCCAAGAAGTCAAGTATGCATTTTGATGTCAAGTGTAATGCACATAAACACACAATGGGCCCAACCTCTATCACAATCAATTCAAGAGGCAAGGCATGCATGCCAAATGCAACCTAAGCATGCGAGCTAAGTATGTAACATGAAAAATGAAAACATGCATGCAAACATGCAAGCATGTAACAAGTATGCAAGCTAACAAGCATGCAAATGATATGTGACAACGTATCAAGCAAACATGTGACAACATGTTAAGTAACTAAAAGGGGAATGCATGCCAAATGCAACACAACTTTAAACACGCAACAACATGCCAATAGACCAAGTATGTGACAACATGCCTATGGGCCAAGTGTGTGACAACATACAAGGAAAATGTACACACAAGCATTCATGCACACATGGTCCAAAACTTGAGCATGAAGGAGTAACTTTTAAGCCCAAAACAATGGCTAATATGCTAAGCACATGAAGGCAAATGTACATACAGACATGATCCAATACTTAAGCATAGAGAGGGGACTTTTAAGCACACTTAAAAGGAGATGAACATGGACAAATGACAAGCATGATGAACTCTGAAAATCATGTTAAGGATGGTGCCAAACCAACTAAACAAAACAATCAAAGCATGCAAGCAATGTTCAAACTTGAAAACTAGCCACGGGACTCAAACCAAGGCTATATGAAGCAAGCCCCAAAGGGCCATGGAGAACTAAAACAGTCCCAATGCAGGTCTAAACAAGACCAAAGACACACCTAGATGGCATCTAAATGGCCTAATTCTAAAGGCATGCACAAAGGTCCAAACATGGAGCATAAAACACAAACCTTTTGAAACATCAAAGGAGCCATAAATGCAAGTATAGAAACATGCTATATGGACTGAAATGACATGATAAGTGGTGTCAAACCACTGAAACAATGCAAAGAGAGCATGCTAGAGGGGCTAACACTCAAGGCCTACAAGGGAGATTGCATGGTAGCTATACAAAGCAAGTCATGGATGGCCCAAACAACCAAAAACAGACCTCAAGTATACTAAAAAATGCATAAAAGCCTCACAAAGCTAGGCCAAAATCATGCTAAAAACAAGGCTCAAAGTACAAAGCATGTTAAGGCAATTTCATGGCATTACATGACAAGTATGCAAGGCATGCATGGCGTGTCTAAACCAACTTAAAATAGAGGTAAACCATGGCAAAATACTACCAAATACCATCTAAGACATGGCCAACATGGACTTAAACAAGGTGCTCACACATGAGGCTAAAATGGCAAGTATTGAAGACAATAAGGAGAGGGGATGGCCCTCTCCTTCTTAGGACCTCAAAACTCTATCCCCACCACTGAAATCCCTTTGGATTTCAAAGGGATTTCAGTGGTGGGAAGGCCAAGACAAGGTGGTCCCGAAGCTCACTAAAAATGCACAAAAATGAGGCTAAACAAGGCCTAAGAGCGGGTCAAACAACCCCAAACACCAAAACAACCTTAAACAACTATTTTAAGCACTCAAAATCAGAAATTTTATTAGTTATAGACTAACCTTAAAAATAGATGCAAGGATGGCTAAAAGCCTAAGCAAAAATGGAGAACAAAGGGGTAAAGTTCTTACCCTTGAAGACCTTCTTCACAAAGACTATTCCAGCCCCTTCTTTAGGTCAAAACCAGCTCAAAAACTTCAAGAACACCCCTTTGGCACCTCAGTAACCAAGGTATAGTGCAATGGTAGGTGTTTGTGCACAAAAGTAAGAACAAACACACACTTATACACACATAACTCAAAAAGAGAGGGAGATATAGAGATGGATAGATACACAAACCCTAACCCTAATCTCAGAGCTCTGGAATTGTCTTGGAACCCTTGAGGAGCGAGGAGAAGCCCTTCTCTTATAGAATTCCAACTCTTGCAAAGCTTACAAAACAAGCTAAGCAAGAGGGAAATCCCTCCATACACACGTATGGAGGGGGTGCAAAGTGGGTGCCAGCTGTGCTAGCTGGCATAAAATATCTGCCAAAAGCAGATGAACAGTGGTCGACCAACAAAAATGGCCATTTTACTAACAAAGGTGGCCGGCCGACCACCAAGAGTGCCGACCAGCCATCACCAATGGCTGGTGGCAAGAAAACATGGCCGGTGGCCTCAAGCTATGGTCGGTGAGGTGTAGGGATGGCCAACAAGCTATTTCCCACCCTGAGAAGCAAAACAACAAGTGTTTGGTGCAAAACCAAACACAAAAACAAACAAGTTGAGAGATCCTACGGCAGGGCGCGTAGCCGAGACCTTCAGGAACTCAAAATGAACACAAACATGGATGATCATCGAGTGTTCAAACGATGACGTCTAAGTCTTGAGGACGGTCAAAAATGGGGTGTCTACAGTTAGCCACCCCTCCCTTGGCTTATTTACTAGCTTAAATTCTTCATTATTGTAGCCTACTCCTTTAGCTCTTTTGACTTCAATTCCAACATTGTTTTAGCCTATTTTAGGACTGCTTTAAGTTGTTCATGTCATTGATGCTTTTTTTGATAGGCTTGTAGTGTAATGGTCCTCATAGATTGGTGTTTTAGGCCTTAGACACCAACCTATTTGAGTTGATAGCGTTTATTTAGTGCTTTCCATACTTATGCTCATCTCTAATCACCATTGCATCTCTCTCATTTCTTGGCTTTTCATTGCCTTGAGAGTTATTTCAACCGATTAGTTGTTTAAGCTTGAGATAGAGATCATTGTGCTTAATGGTTTAATCTCCTCAAAGGTTCATTACCAATGGCATGACATCTCTCTCATGCCCAAAACAATCCTTTGTTTGATACTTCTCTCCATTAGTGGACTCAATCTTCATTATTGGACTTAATTGACTAATGAATGGAAAGGTAATTAAAATGAAGTAATAAAATTGGGGCTAAAATGGAATAAGATAATAATATGGTTTGGGGTTCAACCGGACGTTAGTTGAACCCATTGAGTCATAGGCCATTTCATAATTATTAGTGATGATAATGGTTTGAGAGTCAAATGTCAATCGCTTCCCTTGATCCATCTTATGATAGGGAAGAGGTTTTGTTGGTCATTTGGTTTCCCTCATTGAGCTTTTGTCCAATCGAGTCATAGATCATCATGCAACAACTTTGCAATTGTTAATGATTTGTGAATCGATTCTATCCCTCCTATGAGTAATTTCATGATAAGGAGAGACGGAGAGGATGAATATCCCCTGGGAACACCATGTTTCTACTCTGTTCATTTTCTATTGCAGCAAGGCTATATTTACATTAGTGGCCGGCCAGCCACTTTTTATGTCAGTAGGCAGTGTTGTTTTCTTGCAAGGCAGAATAGAAGCAGAGGTAAAATAGGAGTTTTTTCTGTAGGCAGAACAGTGTTGGTAGCAAAATAGAAGTGTTTCCGAGAGGATGTTCACGTTGGCAAGCACGGTTCACAACCCCGCTCAAGTTTAATTTGTTGTTAATTTGTTAATTATATTAGTTGATCCCACGTGTAATAATTAGAGAATTCCCATTTGTAACTAATTAGTTGGTGTAGTTAATTAGTTAATTTCAATTTGTAATAATTAGCTAGCATAGTTAATTTATTTCATTTGGTTTTAAATAGCTAGTTAATTAGCTTAGCTAGGCTATTCATTTGGAACCTCCAGCGCGAGGGTAAACTTGTAATAATGTGTATGTCTTCCAACCCCACATCTTTCTCCCTTTTATTTACTTGCTTATGATGGATAGCATTGAACATCATGTTTCTTTTAGCATTTTCCATGATTTGCATTCATTCGTCTTGCATGCATAAGGTTCGGTTCATCATTCTAACGACATTGTCATTTATTACTTCATTAAATACGTGCGCCACCGCATGCTATCAAAGTGATTCACATGATATTTTAAACAAACAAACCTCTTAATTGCATTTTTGCATGTTTTGCATTAGTCATTTTGCATCATTAGGACCATGCATTTTTCCAAACTATTTTTTCTCTTTTTGGCTTGCCTTAGAGTACTAGGTGAGCACTTATTGCTTTAGCATATTGCATGAGTGTTAATGTTTCCATGTCAAGCATGATTACCATGAGGCTAAGTGCTTAAGTGATATTACTTTTCAATGCCTGTGGATGAAGGCTAATTGCTTAAATTGGGATGATTTGATCAAATGTACATATGAGATCACTTTTTCCAAGTGGTACATATTCAAACCATTTTGCAAAACAAACATGAAATCAAACTGTTTCAATTTTCGCAAATTAGTCTATACTTGTATGCAATACATAGTAACGTTAGCCTAACAATCAAAACAAGAGCATATATTGTAAATAAGAATCACATCATGATTAGTAGAGGCCAATCTTTGAACGAGCGAGTGGGGTGCTCAATTCATGATCTTCCCCTCTCGTACCTAAGTTCCCGAGCCGAGACACTTTGGTGATGACGAACTAATGGCCTTTGGCACGAGTCTCGAGTTTCCTAAATTTTTCAAAGACATTTAGGTAGTGACTCTGTAATCTAACAAAGCAGTCTATTTTTGGCATTTTTGATTCAAAATCAGTTTTCCAAAAGATTTGCCGGATGTGGACTCTTTTATGTTTATCTATTTCACATTGCACTTGTGAGATCAGATTCAGAACCACAAGAGTCTGAACTGTAGGACTAGTCGTATCTGAAATGAGCACGAAAAGCAAGCTACAGTTTCTGACAACTCTGCTGGGGATTTAGAGAACTTGGCTTTAACTTCATGATGTGAAATTTTATCTACACTTATATGTTCTTTGCATTGCATTTGCAATGGTGCGCTTAAGTCATTGTGTTTACCATCTGTTATTCTTGAATGATTTGCCGGAGGCTTGCCCAAAAGGCTTGCCAAAAGGTTGACTAGTCGTGGGCTCTACTATGTTGCGAACACAACACTTGGATCTGAACTACCGCTGTACCGTTTGATCCTCCTTTCACTTCTCAATGTTAGGTGTGAGAGGTATATTAGGTAGTCTTGTTAAGGCACTCTGTTTAACCATTTGGCTTAGTTACATATAGTAAAACCATAAAGACTATTCTAAACTAGGACAGGACACTTACCCAAATGCAGGATTGCATGAAATCGCTTGATTGAAATAATAAACCCTAGTTCATGACAAAAACTAGGACATGGAAACCCTTTCCCCTCGTAGGGGTGTTTTGGCTCTTTCTTAATTGGAATGTGCTTTACAATGAAACTGTGCAGGAGTGTACATATCAGTGGTATAGTTGGTATCTATTTTGGGGGTAGAATTCAGTGTGGAGTACAGTTCTACAGCTTTGATCATGTATGTGTTGATAACATCTTAGCTGAGGTGTTGTGCGGTTTCTGATTACTGCTCTTTTGCTTTATTTCTTTTGCTAGGTAGTTTAAAAACCATAGCTTCAGAAAGTTCGACTATCTCCCAAGTACTCTGGACCAGAGTCGAAAGACTTTGTAAAGCCGGGAATCTTGTTCGGGGACAACATGTGTTTACCTTACTCTTACCGGTTACAAGACAACGAAAAATCAGGCAAAGTTTGCTAGTCTAATCCTTATAGAAATCACCTCTTAGCTCGCCTATGTTCAGTCCAGTCCAAGAGCAGTCAGCTACTTCCAGTTCAACTTAAGAAAGGTCACCCATTCCAATGGCATAGTATTCCCCAACCAATATGGAGGAACTGATACTCCACCTACAACAAACAATTGAGACCCTACAGCAAGATGCGGCCCGTCAGGCCGAGATTATAGCCCGACAGGTTGAGGTCATAACCAGGCTACAGTAACAACCACCGTATCCAGCCGTGGCCTTTGCATCCCATATACCCACCACATCTATCCCAATACCTGGTGCCACTGTTAATACTGCCAATGTTCAAGAAAACCAGGGTAATCTAGCAGAACCTATCCCGACACAAGCTTCCAGCCCCGATTTATCGGACTAAGGGACCATTCAAGTTCGAGGTTGACCCAACTGCACTCAAGGTTAACAAACTGGAGAAATTTTTTAAAAGAGCGTAAGGGGTTAACTCCATCCCGGACATAGAGGATGAATACACTAATTCTGCGGTTACCTTGCCAGATCGGTTTAAGATGCCACACATTGATCGTTTTGACAATTCTGGGGATTCGATGGTTCACTTGCGACTATTTTAGGATATCTTGCAGCCGATGGGCTTAACTAGACTACAAAAGCTTTCTCGCTTTGGTCGCACCATGTTGGGTATAGCGGCCATTTGGTATGCTAAGTTGGAAGATTCCGTCAAACAAAATTGGGAGGAGATGGCCAAAGCCTTCATTGCTCAGTACTCTTACAATACACAAATTGAGGTCACAACTCATGATCTCAAAGCAACGAGTCAAGAGCTAAAGGAGGGTTTCTCTGAGTTCATGACAAGATGGAGGGCCAAAGCCTCGATGATGAGAAAGGCCAAATCAGAATGGTCATCCGAAATCTGCATGGCAAGCTATTACAGAAAATGATTGTGCTCCCGTTATTTACATTTACAAAACTTCATGAAGATGGCATGAAGTGGGGGCTTATTACAGATGAGAAAGAGCCGGCAAAAAGGCCGTTTGTTCGCAGTTCCAATGCTGCCAGTGGTAGCACAGTTGCGAGGCTATCGGATGTAAGTGTTGTCATCACCACAAAAACCGCCGACCCTTTTGCCAATATATGCCCACAAACATCATCCAACCCTACCCGAACTCAGGGTAGGACTTTTAACCAACTATGCATGACCCTGTCCAAAGCTATGCAGGTGCTAGCCAAAAAGGGGCGCCTAAAACCCTTAGAACCTCGCCCACTTCCCGATCCCCTTCCACCCAAACACAACTCCACAAAATACTGTGCTTTTCACCAACAACACGATCATGTCACTGACTAGTGCTTCTGATTGTGTCATGAGATTCAGAATCTCATTGACAATAAGGTGATCGCTCTACCTCAGAAACCAAATGTAACTACCAACCCGCTCCCAGCCCATAATCAAGTCTCCCTACCTCGAAATCTTAATATGATCCATACACTAGCCACCGTATATAGCCCCAACATTTATATTACCCCCTTCCATCTACCAAAACCAATGTTGTTCATTCCTGAGGGCACAGATCTATGCATGATGGATGCATTTAAGCCACAACTTGATCCTCACAATGTGGTGACAATATCCGTGGTAAAGGAAGGTTTGGCCTCGGAGGGAGGTACTAGTCTGTTGTTAGAGTGTCTTGGGGACTTATCTGAGCAGGTGTATGACCCGTGTTGTTATATATGCCAACCACTCAAACGAGGCCCGAAATGGTGCTACCAACCTCGATAGGCATTAATGTGGCTAAGAAGAATGGCCCGAACCAAGGGTTGGATGATTTGGCAGATCTTGAAAAAGATCTAGACAACCTACAGTTCTTTGACGAGCATGATCAGGGAAACGTACAAATCGGGTGGTTTGACTTGAATGGATCGACTGATAACACCGGATGGCTAAGTAATGAGCCAGACAAAGAGGAAGAAACTGGGGTAAAACCAGAGGGAAAGGAAGCGGAGGTAGCTGTAATGGCCGAAAAGGCTAATGAGAAAGGAAAATTGCTGGATGATACATTTGCGGGAAACCCAAGTCAAGAAGTAGGTGTTGTGAACACCATAGACACTGAACAGGAAGTTGCATTAAGGCAGTTTGAGAGAGAAAGAGTTGAGGACAGTTAGAAAACTACAACCACGTGTCGCCCTAAGAGGAGCACCTGTATTGTGAAGATGATTAAGGTGGAGCCAGACAACTGTTGGTCGGCAGCTGACGGAGAGTGGTGGAATGACAATGATTTGTGCCTGGCCCATACCGACGAAGATTGAGGAGGCTGCCTCCCATATAATACATGGTATGCTGAGGAAATAGACCATCTTACCCGTAGTGGATGGTATTTTAATATGTCACACCTGGATCAAGCAGAAGCATCTAGAAATGACAAAGAGGCTGAGAAACAGAGAGAGAAGCAACTAAAAGAAGAATCAGTGCTGAAATAGCTCAAGAAAATCCAAGCTAACATCGCTATCTGGGGTCTTCTTATGGCCTCACGAGTGCATCGACAAGCAGTATTGTCGGCAATGGATAAAGCTAAATTGTCCATTGATACTACACCCGAGCAACTTGTGGGTCTGGTCTTTCCCGATGGTGCCAAGCCAATGCTCACTTTCTCGGATAAAGAGCTGCCACTGGAAGGCTCGGCTCACAACAAGCCATTATAAATTTTTGTGGAATGTAGAGAGAAGTAGGTGCCAGTGGTACTGGTAGATACTGGTTTTACCATTAATGTTTGTCTATCCCGTGCCACCTACGCAATTGGCTTTAAACTAGAGGACTTTGTTCCCATAGCCTAGGTGATAGGGCATATGATAATGCAAGCAGAGAAGTCATGAGTACAGTTAAAGTACAAGTCCAAGTGGGCCCAGCTAAGCAAGAGATTGAGTTTCACGTCCTGGATGTATCGGCTACCTTTAACCTGCTATTAAGGAGGCCTTGGTTACATCACGTGAAGGCTATGTCCTACACCCTCCATCAAATGTTGAAGTATCCTCATGGGGGAGAAGTAACAATTGCTTTTGGGAACTCATCCATCCATTCACCTCTGGAGGTAACTACTCTAGTGCTAGAGATCAATCATGGTGACAAAGGTGTGTTCCTCTCGGGGATTCACTCTGGCTGAAGCACGTAGTGCAGACAATTCTGGCTGCGAACGAAGGCATGTATATCAGTGCCCAGTCTATCTACTTCATGAACAAGTTACGGCATGTTCCAGGAATGGGACTTAAAAAGAGTGAGCGAAAGGGTGTTGCAGCATTAGCAGAGGTGCCACACAACCCGCATGCCTTTGGACTGGGGTATGTGCCCACCAAAGAGGACTAGATAAGGAAGAGAGAAAAGATAAAGGGTAGAGCCAAGGCCAAGAAAGCTAGAAAAGCATTATAAGCTCGTCCACAGGCCAATCCGAGGGAAGTTGAATGGTGTTTTTGTTCGAGAGGGAGAAGATTTCCCTTTTTGCAGCTTTCCGGAGCCTTGGGTAAATTCCTCAAAGAAACGCGTCCCCAGATTCGAGATTTTCTTTGATCTGCAACTATAGGACAGTGATGAGGAAGGGGCTAAACCAAACATCAGAATTAGACAGAGCACGGAAGATGACTTAGACAATAGCAAGGTTGAAGTAGGGGCAACACTAGTCAATCTCCCAACAGATCCTGCGGCTGACCTAGAGAACTTGGGGGATAACTTCACTGTCTCCGTGATCGGGGAAGAACGGGGTGTGGACCTAACTAGTGGTATTTTGAATGCATCGAGGGCAATGCATCTTACTTGGTAACTAAAGGAAGGCTATCTTTCCAGTTCTGAATTGGGTAATGAGCCAGAATCTGATTCCACTGAGTCTGTAGAGTTGGGATCAGATTCAAGTCAGTCCGGGGAGTCTGAGTCTGGCATTTCTGAGGGTGGTAGCCCAGACACCAAAGTCCTGTCTAGGTCTTCATTCAGCTTTTCTTTTGAGTCTGTAACCAAAGATTTGGACCTTTGAATGAAAATGCTGCAAATTCTGTGTACTTCTTTGTGCTGCTGGTTTATTGTATTGACCAAGATTTTTAGAATTTTAACGAAAATGAAGGGGAAGAAATTTCTCTAGCATTGAAAAACTTGATTAATTGAGAGGAGGAGAGGTTTGTAAAGCCTTATTTTCATGAAATCGTTGATATTAATGTGGGTACTAAGAAGGATCCACGCTTGGTCCAAATTGGGTCCACGTTGTCTTTAGAGGAACGTGAGCGTTTAATCACTTTATTAAAAGATTTCAAAGATGTTTTCGCATGGTCCTATGAAGACATGCCTGGAATCGACCTTGAGATTGTACAGCACCGGATCCCTCTCAACCCCGAGGCTCGACCAGCCAAACAAAAATTGCGCAGAATTCGTCCAGATTGGGCACTAAAAATCAAGGAAGAGGTCACCATGCAAATTGATGCAAGATTCTTGTTAGCATCCGAGTATCCGACCTAGTTGGCCAATATCATCCCAATGGATGGTAGAATTCGGGTCTGTGTTGACTTTCGGGATTTGAACAAAGCCAGCCCAAAGGATGACTTCCCACTGTCGCATATTGATAAGTTGGTAGACTTCACCGCGGGCCATGCCTTGCTCTCCTTTATGGATGGATTTTCCGAGTATAACCAAATTCTGATTGCACCCGAGGATAGAGAAAAGATGGCATTTATCACTCTCTATAACATCTATTGCTTCCGGGTCATGCCTTTTGGGTTGAAAAAGTTGGGGCTACCTATCAGAGGGCTGCGACCACCATTTTGCATGACATGATCCACAAAGAGGTTGAGGTGTACGTAGACAACATGATTGTCAAGTCCATAGAGCGAGAAGGTCACTACACCGCGCAGGAAAAATTATTTCAACGGATCAGAGAATACAGATTGAGGTTGAACTCACAGAAATGCACCTTCGGCGTAACGGCAGGGAAAATACTGGGCTTTTTGATCACGCAGAGGGGAATTGAAGTAGATCCTTCCAAAATCAAGGCCATCTTAGAAATGCCACCACCAAGGACTAAAAAGGAGGTGCGTGGCTTTCTATGTCACGCCCCAAATTTTATTACTCGAAATCTTTTCCAAATCCTTTAATTTAGGTCCTTTTTTTTTTCTTTTTTTTTTTAAATACAAACATCCATTACCCTTGAGTAATAGACTTACAATGACACATGTTCTCTTTTCCTCAATGAATACTACAACGATAACATCACATGTCAATCTCTTACTGAGAAGTTACAAATAAATAAAATCCAAATACAAGATCCATTACATCTACAATGAAATTACATACAAAGTAAATACATGGACTCCTTAATTCTTCAATCACAGAATCCACACTTTCTTCCTGTAAAAAGGATAAAACAACAACGAGGTGAGCACTAATGCCCAGTAGGAGTCTCATAGTTCTAAATCAATGACTAACACATAGATAGAAGTGATCATGCATGCAGGGTGATACTATATAGTAGGGTGACGTTTGATACCTTATATAGACTATCTTTTTCTTAAAAATTCATTTGAACCCTTAAGGAAAATCTTCAACCATCAAAACTCTTCCTTTTTCATTAGGAAACCATAAATCCTTTTTAAAATATTCATGTTTAAGGGACCATATCACTTTATGTTTATTAACTCATTCCAGAACATTTCTCAATTAATTTCTCATATTTAATATACTCCTTTTTCTTTCCTCCTTCTCTTCTTTTCATTATATTCAATTAGAACTTCATTATTTCAAGTTCAAGTTTCATTTTTAATTGACTAATAATTCCCCTATGCCCAATTCACTTTATTATTTACACTCTCACGTTTCACTTCAAGACAAAACAAGATTAATAAACCCTTTTCAATCTAACCACTTGTTTATTTACAGAACAACACTCACAATCTGACTTTTGTTGTCACAACTACCGCATTATATTTACCATCATCAACCCATAATCCCCTTGCTCAGTTCTGGGTTCCACACATTACAAATAATGCCAATGTACATGTCCTCTTTAAATCAATATACACCTCAATCCATAATTCAAAGATTTATCACAAGTCACAAATAGCATCATCAACTAAACACATACGTATCAACACACACACACACACACACACATATATATATATATATATAACAACACCATCCACCTTTTGCCGACTTACTACGGAGGGATAGCGGACACCCAATCCATAACACTTTCCACCTTTTCCTGGCTATTATACGGCGGGAAGTGAACTCCCAAAAACCATTTTCTCAGAAGCCATGTTTTTCCAAAAACCCTGTTTTCCAAAAACAATAGCCATTTTTCAACCTTTGAAAACCATTCCCCACATTAGCCGGCTACTATACGGCGGGATGTGGGCACCCAAAACATTTTCGAAAATCATCCGTTTTTTCACTTTTGCCAGCTACTATACGGCGGGACTGTGTGGACACCCAAAAATCTTTTCCCACATTCTTCCAGCGATAAGCCTAGACAGGGCAATTGGGCACCTTTAATTCAAACCACCCCCATATTTACCGGCTATTAATACGGATGGTCATGGGCACCGAAAAACCTTTTTCTTTTCAATTTTCAAAACCATTCCCCACATTACCCAACATAACTCAATCCAAACTCAACATGCCCACACATACAATTCAACTCAACATAATTCATATTATTCAAACACGATTCGTCATAGTTCAACACAACTCATTTCATCATCATCGAACAAAACTCAGCATTCTCAACACAATGAAACATAATTCAATTCAACACCACTGAATATAATTTAACATAATTCAAGGTAAATCCTTTGATCTCATTTCAACATTCCATAGCCAAATTAGTATCATCCACATCATCAGCAAATCCTTTTCTCCCAATTTCATTGCATATTTTAATATGATTTACAATGCCCAAAACAAGGTTCATTCGCTAATTTTTAACAAAATTTTCAAACATTTTCAAACTTCAATTAAATTTGTATATATCTAATTCAATATCTCAATTTCATGACTCTACTTTCAATTTAGGCAAAATTTTTGCTTAACATCATAAATCAACCTAGGGTTTTCAAGAAAATAGAGAATTTCAAGAAAAATCCAAATTTCCCAAACCATTACTTCTTGTTCCAATTTTCTCATTGATTACAAGTCTAAAGTTCATAATCCATCACCTAAACCTAGCAATTGCATCCCCAACATTTTAAACCCTAAACCCCCAAATCTCAAGTTGGACACGATATGCTCAAAACTATAGACTTTGTATTTATATACTCAAAATACCACAAATCCATCCATGAATGCAAGTATTGAAAGAGAACAAGGACCCCTACCTCAAGAATCAAGAAAAGGAGCAAAGCTTTGAGAAGAATCCTCCAAAATCTCGAAATTCCAATCGGTTGGAAATGTTTATCTTCTTGCCTTCTTCACTTCTTGGTAGAAGATCTTGATCAAAACTTAAGGAGATGGTGAGGATTTGGGATCAAAACCCTAGGGTTTTCGGGCCTAGGGTGAGAGGAGAGAAGAGGGAAAAGAAAAATGTGAAGAATGATCTAAAATTCACGTTTTTAATCTGTTGAACCCGCAATGTCCGCTCGAGCGTCCCCTTTCCCGCTCGAGCGCACCTGCTTCCAACACAGATTTCGAAACTTCAAACATGCGTAACTCTATCATCCGGACTCCGTTTTAGGTCGTTCTTGTGTCCAAATTGAAGCCCCGGAAATAAACTTTCCAATGGTTCTAACCTCACATCCAAATTCAAAGTGTGAAAAATGAAAAGGGCAAAAGAGTGACGGCTGATCGTAAAATAACTATCCGAATTAAATTCTTTGGTCCAATCTTACTTTACCATCACATTACCACCTCAACCAATACCCCAAAATAAAATAAGAACGTTCCAAATACACTAATAAAATGTCAAAAACGAGCTCACGTGCCTCAGAAATACAACTCAACCTGGAGACCCGCTCGAGCGCCAAACCTTGCGCTCTAGCGCGCAGACCAACAAAGCTGTCCGCTCGTGCGACCACTTCTACGCTCGTGCAGAAAATCACCACTACCAGAATTACAACCCGCCTACAAAATTACTGGAAACCCCAAAAGTCCGCTCGAGCGCCCACTCCCCCGCTCAAGCGGAGGGAAAAATTTCAGATCATAACAACCTTCCCTCAAGAAATTTCGTCCCCGAAATTGCATCGGTTCTAACAAAATAACGACAACCTTATACTTACCAATTCTTAATAACCCCTAGTCCAAAAATAAAACATGAGATCATCCACAAATATCCACCAAACCTTAGCAACTTTCCATTACACCTCGCTTCAATTCTAAACCCCAAATACAAGGCGTTATAACCTATCCACCTTGGGGAAATTTCGTCCTTGAAATTGAAGAAAACCATGTAGAAGACAACTCAAACATGAACGGAAACACACCCTGTAATGTTCCAAAACCAGATCCATACTCAGGATAGCTTCTTAATTTTCTGATTTGATACCTCAATGTTCCAAAGATACTCACCCACAAGAATCACAAGGAAAGGATCACAAATACTTTCGACCAACACACACATCGGAATTCGACGGGCAAGGAGCAACACTAACCATTATAATCCCAAGAGTCCATAACAACTCATCGACCAACAACAACGCGAACAATGATTATTGAACATCCAAAACTCAATTTCAAAGAAATGGAAACCACTATTAAACCAAACACCGAGTCAACACAAGCACAAACGAATGACAATTCACATTGTATGGTCCAACACCAAAATTTTCAATTGCACTTCAATTAACGGCATCATCAATTCTTTATTCCATTTAACACTTAAAAGTATAAAAAAAAAAGATGGAAATCATTCATTATCATATTCAAATTAAGTTTTTAACATTTAGTTCAACGGTGCCTTCCTAGGCCACGCACAAGAAAATAAATTTTCATCTTCTACATCAATCTCAATATTTTCCTGGTGAATCCCAACCATCACCAAATAACCTCCGCCGCCCATCCGATGACATCACAACACAATTGCCATACACATTTACAACAATCAACTAACAAAACAAACCAACATATTCATTACAAATGCTAACATGCATCTCAACATTCAACATATATACACACATTGGCACAAGTGCTCTTATAACAATTTCCATTCAAATAGTTTTAACTCAATTAGAACAGATTCACAAGGTACACAAATAGCACACAGATATATGCACTAGTGAGACTCCATGCCCTCTAGTACCTCTTGAGACACTACTCATTCATACCCCTACATATCCAAAACAGGACAATTTCCAAGATAAGTAAACATTAATTAGTTTCAAGCAGCTTCCATCAAAATCATCAGCTATGAGTCGCATTAAAACAAACTAATCTAAACCAATCCTCAAATCTCACCAAAAGGAAACAACTACAAAAACCTATCTCTGTAACACTCCACCCCTAAACTCGGATTACCAACACTTGCATGTCACTTCACTCTGTCCACTCTGAAATGGAGCTTCACACACCCTCCTATACATTCCTACTATCTCACTGGACTTCTCGAATATGTATCGCACTAGCACCATTCCCAATAGTCCCCTCATTCTCAAGATGATATAATAGCACTTATTTCGAGTCACCCAAAATAATTACCACCCACACAACACTCACTACTAGGAAACACGACTCATATTCCCTCCCAAGAACCACTTCTAGCATTGTTCATACTCACAAACCCCATACTCCAATACCGCTAACTCATTTTACACCCACAACCACTAGTTTACCACACCTTACGCCAGCACAACTTTTATCACCATGAAGCACAATTTTCATATCACCACCACGCACTCTCACAATTTGCTAAGTAACTCAAACTATCCTCATAACATCTTAGGGTTTCCCCCTTGTCCCAACTATGCTCCCGTGTAAACCATACAACCCCCACTTTTCACACTCATCTTAATTTAATTTAAAGCTCAAAAGTCAACATACCCTTCTGCCACTACTTAATGTCCCCCTTTCCTAGGAGACTTACCCTTTCTACCTTAACACAGAACCAACCTAACATATAATCACACAACACATAAACAAGTTTAAACAACAAGCCACATAATCAAGTCAAGTCTACAAGGACAACCACTTGTCCCGGAACTTCCAAGGAACTCCCATTAGAAACCGCGTTGATCAGACGCGTGTTCCAATGAGACCTCAAAGTAAGTTAGCCGGCCGCAAGCACTATCCATGAAACTTAACCCGTACTCATATAATGCAACACAACATGTCGTATACTTCCTAATTCTATATGCAATCATCCTCACCGAGCGAAGCCAACCCACTGTGGTAAAAACCACTTCCCACAAGCTCCAGGTATTCAAACCCGGTTAGCTCTGATACCAAGTTGTCATGCCCCAAATTTTATTACTCAAAATCTTTTCCAAATCCTTTAATTTAGGTCCTTTTTGTTTTTTTAAAAAATACAAACATCCATTACCCTTGAGTAATAGACTTACAACGACACATGTTCTCTCTTCCTCAATGAATACTACAACGATAACATCACATGTCAATCTCTTACTGAGAAGTTACAAATAAATAAAATCCAAATACAAGATCCATTACATCTACAATGAAATTACATACAAAGTAAATACATGGACTCCTTAATTCTTCAATCACAGAATCCACACTTTCTTCCTGTAAAAAGGATAAAACAACAACGGGGTGAGCACTAATGCCCAGTAGGAGTCTCATAGTTCTAAAACAATAACTAACACATAGATAGAAGTGATCATGCATGCAGGGTGATACTATATAGTAGGGTGACGTTTGATACCTTATATAGACTATCTTTTTCTTAAAAATTCATTTGAACCCTTAAAGAAAATCTTCAACCATCAAAACTCTTCCTTTTTTCATTAGGAAACCATAAATCCTTTTTAAAACATTCATGTTTAAGGGACCATATCACTTTATGTTTATTAACTCATTCCAGAACATTTCTCAATTAATTTCTCATATTTAATATACTCCTTTTTCTTTCCTCCTTCTCTTCTTTTCATTATATTCAATTAGAACTTCATTATTTCAAGTTCAAGTTTCATTTTTAATTGACTAATAATTCCCCTATGCCCAATTCACTTTATTATTTACACTCTCACGTTTCACTTCAAGACAACACAAGATTAATAAACCCTTTTCAATCTAACCTCTTATTTATTTACAGAACAACACTCACAATTTGACTTTGTTGTCACAACTACCGCATTATATTTACCGTCATCAACCCATAATCCCCTTGCTCAGTTCTGGGTTCCACACATTACAAATAATGCCAATGTACATGTCCTCTTTAAATCAATATACACCTCAATCCATAATTCAAAGATTTATCACAAGTCACAAATAGCATCATCAACTAAACACATACGTATCAACACACACACACACACACACACACATATATATATATAACAACACCATCCACCTTTTGCGGACTTACTACGGCGGGATAGCGGACACCCAATCCATAACACTTTCCACCTTTTGCCGGCTATTATACAACGGGAAGTGAACTCCCAAAAACCATTTTCTCAGAAGCCATGTTTTTCCAAAAACCCTGTTTTCCAAAAACAATAGCCATTTTTCAACCTTTGAAAACCATCCCCCACATTAGCCGGCTACTATACGGCAGGATGTGGGCACCCAAAACATTTTCGAAAACCATCTGTTTTTCCACTTTTGCTGGCTACTATACGGCGGGACTGTGTGGACACCCAAAAATCTTTTCCCACATTCGTCCAGCGATAAGCCTAGACAGGGCAATTGGGCACCTTTAATTCAAACCACCCCCATATTTACCGGCTATTAATACGGACGGTCATGGGCACCGAAAAACCTTTTTCTTTTCAATTTTCAAAACCACTCCGCACATTACCCAACATAACTCAATCCAAACTCAACATGCCCACACATACAATTCAACTCAACATAATTCATATTATTCAAACACGATTCGTCATAGTTCAACACAACTCATTTCATCATCATCGAACAAAACTCAGCATTCTCAACACAATGAAACATAATTCAATTCAACACCACTGAATATAATTTAACATAATTCAAGGTAAATCCTTTGATCTCATTTCAACATTCCATAGCCAAATTAGTATCATCCACATCATCAGCAAATCCTTTTCTCCCAATTTCATTTCATATTTTAATATGATTTACAATGCCCAAAACAAGGTTCAATCACTAATTTTTAACAAAATTTTCAAACATTTTCAAACTTTAATTAAATTTGTATATATCTAATTGAATATCTCAATTTCATGACTCTACTTTCAATTTAAGCAAAATTTTTGCTTAACATCATAAATCAACCTAGGGTTTTCAAGAAAATAGAGGATTTCAAGAAAAATCCAAATTTCCCAAACCATTACTTCTTATTCCAATTTTCTCATTGATTACAAGTCTAAAGTTCATAATCCATCACCTAAACCCAGCAATTGCATCCCCAACATTTTAAACCCTAAACCCCCAAATCTCAAGTTGGACACAATATGCTCAAAACTATAGACTTTTTATTTATATACTCAAAATACCACAAATCCATCCATGAATGCAAGTATTGAAAGAGAACAAGGACCCCTACCTCAAAAATCAAGCAAAGGAGCAAAGCTTTGAGAAAAATCCTGCAAAATCTCGAAATTCCAATCGGTTGGAAATGTTCATCTTCTTTCCTTCTTCACTTCTTGATGGAAGATCTTGATCAAAACTTAAGGAGATGGTGAGGATTTGGGATCAAAACCCTAGGGTTTTCGGGCCTAGGGTGAGAGGAGAGAAGAGGGAAAAGAAAGATGTGAAGAATGATCTAAAATTCACGTTTTTAATCTGCTGAACCCGCAATGTCCGCTCGAGCGTCCCCTTTCCCGCTTGAGCGCACATGCTTCCAGCACAGATTTCGAAACTTCAAACATGCGTAACTCTCTCATCCGGAATCCGTTTTAGGTCATTCTTGTGTGAAAATTGAAGCCCCGGAAATAAGCTTTCCAATGGTTCTAACCTCACATCCAAATTCAAAGTGTGGAAAAAGAAAAGGGTAAAAGAGTGACGGCTGATCGTAAAATAACTATCCGATTTAAATTCTTTAGTCCAATCTTACTTTACCATCACATTACCACCTCAACCAATACCCCAAAATAAAATAAGAATGTTCCAAATACACTAATAAAATGTCAAAAATGAGCCCACGTGCCTCAGAAATACAACTCAACCTGGAGACCCGCTCATGCGCCCAACCTTGCGCTCGAGCGCGCAGACCAACAAAGCCGTCCGCTTGAGCGACCACTTCTACGCTCGAGCGAAAAATCACCACTCCCAGAATTTCAATCCACCTACAAAATTATTGGAAACCCCAAAAGTCCGCTCGAGCGCCCACTCCCCCGCTCGAGCGGAGGGAAAAATTTCAGATCATAACATTCTAGGTAAAGTGCAATTCATAAGACGGTTTATCCCTAAATTAATCTTGACTTGTGAACCACTATTTGGTCTTCTAAAGAAAGGAAAAAAGTTCCGATAGGAAGATCAATGTCAGTTTGCCTTTGAGCAAGTCAAGCGATACCTCCAAAATCCGCCTGTGTTGTCGCCACCAAAGCTGGGGAAGTCTTTGATTCTGTATCCGTCGGTAATCGACCAACCATAAGATGCATGCTAGCTTAAGAATCTGAAGATACAGTGGAGAAAGCCATCTATTACTTGAGCAATAAGATGCTAGACTACGAGACTCGCTACACTCCCTTGGTGAAAGCTTGCTTAGCCTTGGTATGGGCTACCAAGAAGTTGAGGCACTACTTGTTAGCTCACTCTGTAATCCTGGTTTTGAGATTAGATCCCATTAAATATCTCTTTGAGAAGCCAGCACTTATAGGTAGGCTGGCTCGTTGGTTGCCTCTTCTCTCCGAATTTGATCTCAAATATGTTACGTGCAAGTCTGTTAAAGGAAGAGCTGTAGCAGAATTCATGGCTGACCATCCAGTAGAGGGTGATGAAGCAGCGGAATACTTGTTCCCAGATGAAGATGTTCTGTAAGTGGAAAAGAAAACGTGGACAATGTATTTTGACGGAGCGTCTAATCAGGATGATTATAGGACTGGTGTGTTGCTGATAACAGCCAACGACTCCCATATACCCATAGCTTTCAAACTCCGGTTCAAAGTGTCTAACAAGCAGAATATGAAGCGTGTATTACTGGTTTGGAAGCTACCCTAGAACTAGGGGCAATGAGGTTAGATGTCATCAGGGACTCGAACTTGGTGGTTTCTCAAGCAAACAGGGACTGGAGAGTTAAAGAAGAGGAGATGAAGGTTTACCATCAGGCCCTGGATATGCTGATTCTAAGGTTTGAATATGATTCTAAGGTTTGAAAAATTGACATTCACACACCTGCTTAGAGAGAACAACCGGTTTGCTGATGCTTTAGGAACTCTGTCTTCTATGGTAGGCATCCCACATGGAGTCAAAATGTGTCCAATCATCATTGAGCAGAAATACACACTGGCCTATGAAACCATCGCCATGATAGATGAGGATCATGACAAAAATCCTTGGTATTATGATATTTAAAATTTCCTGGAAAATGAGACATATCCACCAAGGCAAATGCCAAAGATAAACGAGGAATATGGCGTCTGGCCGTCCAGTTCATCATCTGTAGGGGTAAACTATATACAAAAGGCCATCTCATGAAGAGAAATCAAAGCACCTCATGGAAGCCATCCACGGGGGAGATTGTGGGATGCATAAGAACGGTGTGATGTTAGCCCGGAAGATCCTTAGACAAGGTTATTACTGGTCAACTATGGAGGAAGATTGCATTGGTTTTGTACAGGGATACCACAAATGTCAAATCCATGCCAATCACATGAATATCCCACTGTCAAAGCTTTATAACATGACTTCACCATGGCCTTCTCAGTCTGGGGAATTGATGTTATTGGCGCAATCATGCCAAAGAGGTCAAATAGGCATGAGTTCATTCAGGTGGCAATTGACTATTTTACAAAGTGGGTGGAAGCTTAATCCTATGCCGTGCTGAAGGCATTGCATGTAGCCAAGTTTATCAGAAACAACATCATCCGCCGGTACGGGGTTCCTAATGAAATCATCTCAAATAATGGCTCGCACTTCAAGAAAGAGGTGCTAGATCTGCTCGACAAATAGAATGTGATTTTTCGTAAGTCGCCAACATATAGACCATAGACCAATGGAGCTGTTGAGGCCACCAACAAGAATATTAAGAACATCTTGCGAAAGATGGTTAAGACCTACAAGGACTAGCCGGATAAACTACCGTTCGAGCTCTGGGGCTACAGAACATTGATTCGGACATCTACAGGAGCAACCCCTTATTCTCTCGTCTATGGGATGGAGGCTGTTCTGCCAATTAAAATTGAAGTGTCATCGCTACAAGTTATGGCCGAGTGTTAGATAGCAGAGGCGGACTGGCAACAGAGTAGGTTTAAAGAGTTAATGTTGTTTGATGAGAGAAGGCTGAAGGCATTGTATCATGTTCGGGGCTACCAACACAGGATTGCTAGGGCTTTTCACAATAAGGTCAAGTCCAAAAATCTCAAAGAAGGGGACATGGAACTGAAAGACAACTGAGCTCCTATCTATAACCCTAGAGGTAAGTTCAAGCCCAATTGGATTGGTCCTTACATTATTAAATCTATTTGGTCAGGAATTGCGATCATCCTTATGGACCCAGATGGCCTGGAATTCTCACAACCGATCAATATGGACAAATTGAAGAAATATTACCCTTAAGAGGCTCGCTAGGCCAAAAACCCAAAAGGGCGACCTAGGCAAAAGTTAGAGCATGAAAAATTAGAAATAAAAAAAAAAAACTAAGATTGCAAAGTTGAAAATCCTAAAGGGCAACTTTGGCAAAAGTTAGAGCGCAAAATGAGAGAGTTAATACTCGAGTGAACCAAAACCGAACTACATAAGGCCTGATTCCCATCTTTAGGATACGTAGACAACTTCATCTTGAAGTTTGGCTGTAACCATCTCCAACTCAACTGCCTTATTCGTTCATTTTGATCTGGCCATCTATCTCTATTATCAATTAGCTCGATTATATAATCTTCAGTATGGTGACAGAAGCGCTGGTATGAATGCAGTTATAGGTTGTTGCGATCTGTTGATTTAGAGTTGTACATCTTGGGGGTTGATTCCGTGCGTGTCAAGTAGTGATCACTTTTGAAAATTGTTTTGAAAAGTTTTGATAAAAGTGGATTTGTCTCAAATTTTACCTTTTACAACTTAGACCATTTTGGGACCAAAAGGAAATTTTTCAGTGCTTACAACTTTAATTCCATTGATTTAAACACAAGTATATTCTCTAATTCTCTAATTTGAATCAAAGTTGTTTTTACATCATAAAACTAGAAAAGAAAAGCCAAAGCAATAAACTAAGGGCATAGGTGAGTCAGGTGTTCCTGCGTCCTCTACTCGTGCTCGTGGTAGTCTCTACACCAAAGTTGGCCCAACCTGTGCCTTGTCCTTAAGCCAAGCCAAGCACTCCCCAAACAGGGCATTACTGAAACTAAGGGCAGGAGCCAAAAGCTCTCTCCTCCTCCAACCAATGAGGTACCGAGTCAAGTGTAAACCACGAATAGGAAATGGGGCCGGGTATTCTACCCCCTCATCTGGACGGGCCTAATGTCCAAACTGGCATCTAAATTGGAAAGGGAAGTAAAACACGTCGTGCGTAAGGCCAATCAACTGTAGGCCTAGTTGGCAGGTCATGCTGTAGCTCATTTCAGCCAAGTCAAGCCAGGGGCAATGCCAAGCTATGTCAGCCGCCGTTCTGTTGCACAACCAGTTGCACTACTATCCCTTATTGGGAAAATCCACTAGCCGTTGGCAGAAAAAGTAAGCTCGGGCTAAATATTCGGGGCAAAGGTCCATCACTTTCAACTTATCCATAAGCCATACCTGGGAAGGGATGAAAATAAGAGAGATTAAAGAATAGAGAGATGGGTGCTGATAGAAAAGTGAAGAAAGGAGCTTTAAGAGAAAAATAGAGCATGAATGTTGAGTGATGTGAGAAACATAAATAAGAAAATGGTGGGAAACAAGCAGTGGGCTTCCTGCAAACCGAGTGGTCTCTTGCCAATGAAAAGCGTCTAGACCTAGCAAAGTTTCGGCCAAGGCCAAACCAATGCAACTCTTACCCTCTTTTAGGCATTGGGCTACTTCGATCAATTGAGTGTTGGCTCCGCCGTAACTAAGGGCAAGAAGAAAATGCGCGAGCATACATAAACAGAGGGCATGTTGCTGAAAGCCTTGCCAGAAAGGGTCGCCCCTATCTCCAATGTCTGACAATTGATGAATCAAGCTGGGTATATCTAGCTCCACATCATGAGCTAAAGATCAAGCTTCGTGCAAAGTAAGCCCACACATCCGTCCCAAAGCTTGGGAATGGCCAAAACGGGGCTGAGACATGATTTCTTCGTCATGCCGGGATTCCATCAATGCTTGAAACTCTTCAAGAGTCAGGCACATTTCTTGTGCTCCGAAGCTAAATACATGTGTAATTGGATCCCAACATTGGACCACGACATAAAAGAACAGAAAACAAAGTGGAGTACCGCTCAACAAAAAAAGCACGTTTACGTTGAAACCTCAGAAATTTACCTTTTCTGTGTCGTCCAAAGTAGCTATGCAATCCGTGAGCTTTTCGGCAAGAAAGATCTCCATTTTCAAAGAAAGCAACAGCTAAAATAAGGTTCCGAAGAAGAAATCACAAAGGAAGGCCTTTTGTAAAAGATAGGGCTATGAGTGGAAGCCACCTGTCAGCCAGCTGGTGGCTCACCACAAGTGGCTGGGCGTACACTATTTGTGGCTGGCCGTCCACTTTTATTGGCCAACTGTCCACTTGTGGGCCTGGCAGTTTTGGTAGTTTCGTTTTGTTCTAGTCTTCATGTTTTAAGATCTTGTTTTGAGTCTTTAGGTTTTAGCAAATGTAAATAGCTATGTATGGCTGTTTTTACTTTGTTTATCAAGTTGTATTTTGTATTTTGGTGGTTGGTCGGCTCCTTATCTGATTAAGAACATTGTTTCAATACAAGCATTCTTGATTTCAAAGCCAATTCCATTTTCATTCTATGGAAATGTGGTGCTCATGATACAAAAACAACAACTCTTTTCATAAAACTGTGAGGTTTTTCCCCGACCATAGTTTTTTTTTACAAAAGAGAGTACAAATCTTTTCAAAAGCAAAAGTAAAAACTAACTGAAGCTATATAGGTGCTAAGCTAAAAAATAAAAGAAGCTGAGAAAAAGAATACAAAAATCTACGCCAGTCGCTTAGGCTCAAGATGCCTGCTTCATCTTCTTCCATAGAAGAGACTTAGGGACACTGTCTCCGTCAGCACCGCTATCAAAATCAAACTCCAAGCTAGAGCCAATATCATCATCTCTGCTCCCTGACTCAGAGTCAATCTCAGTGCCCTCCTTGTTCTCAAACCCTGAACCAACATCATCGTCCCAGCTTTCAGTCAACTCAGAAGGTCGGCTCATAGCCTCTTTAGTATCGCTGGTCTCAGTATTGTCGCCACTCAAAATCGGCTCTGAGAAAAAAGAATTCTCCTCTGTCTAGGATCGACCTCGAGCACTCCTACCTCTGTCTCGATCTCGGCACTCATCTTGGCTTTGTGCTGGGGCCTATCTACCTCTCCTCCTTACCGCTGGAGGAGGTGTCACTGGTGCTGCCACTACCGCTGGTGCCCTCAGTGCAAGTGGAATCTAAAAAACAAGCATCAACATATTAGATACAGTGTATTGTTGCAGAATAGAGTATGCAATATGAGTATGATACTGAAAGCAAATACAATATGAGTATAGTGTGTCGATGCAGTATGGAGTGGTGTGAATGCATGTCAGTCTACCAGTAGGAGTATGGCATGTCAATGTAGTGGGGAAAGCAATGTGATGCACGAGAGGAAGGGAAATATACCTGAATACCGTGGAGACCAAGTAGTTTCTTCCTTCTCTACACCATGCTGACCAGAGAATCGACCAGTTGAAAAAGGCCCTCTGTGTACTCCGTGGGCACCTGCAAGTGAATTTGAATAATCAGTATCTGAAAGGGGAAAAGTACAGGATGTAAGTTGTAAAGCATGGTTCATACCTGAGGTGCGCCTGGGGCTTTGACAAATCTTTGTCTTGCCTCTGGTGGCTCTAACGGAATTTGATAAGCTGTCTCAGTCGGCCGCTAGTATGTAAGCACAGTAGGAATCACCGGCCAACTGGCAGCCTGCACAACGGGAGGAGCCCCTCTAATACTGACCTCGGCCTCCTGAGTAGCCTCACCAGCCAAAAGAGCATCTGCTGCATCGCCCGCTTGAATTCTAGTCAAGGGCAGCATAAGATGAGTCCAGATAAAGGTTGTGTAATCTCCGTCCCTTTAGAAGTAGTCGGCATCCAGCTCTACCATATACTGAATAATCACCTTAGTTGGGAGGTTATCAGCTATCCTCATGGATACTGGGGGCGACATAGGAACAACTGCGGTAGACAAGCCCAAAGTCCAGCAGACAAATCGCTCTCCCAAGAACCGGGCCCGGCCAAATGGGCCCTCCAGTAAGATTCGGTACTAGGATACACCCCAAGCCCCAGCGTACTGGTCCCTGACTCTGGTTAGCATCGTCGCCCAAGGCTACCAGGTGATCTACAAATAGAGAATGCACAAGTTGTTAGTTACTGTCAATTGTCAGAATATGAATCGAAACAATAGAAATGGGAATCAAGTATAAATGGCTGTGAGTTTTGGATTACCTCGCAGCTATAGACACCCCATTTTTTACCGCCCTTAAGACTTGGGCGTTACTGATGGTTTACTTGGTGATGAAAGGTGTGTAGTGCAAAAGATTCGACTCCTTCGACAAGAGGAGAGTCAAATCCCAACCTTACACCTCATTTTGGACCAAAGCTATTTTGGATGGTTTTTAGACCTTAAAACCCTCTCTTTGAAAATATTTTTGAAATAAAGTTCCTACGATGTTTCGAGGCTCGCATTTCGTTAAATGTTGCGATTTTCGATAAACCGAGCTAAGACAAAGTGGAAATGAATGAAAGAGAGATGAAATCTTTGAAAAATCTTTCAAAACACCTTGTTCAGGGGTTTGCAGTTGAAGAAAAGAAGAGAAGAGGGAAGAAACTAAGTTGAGGAAGAAGTTGGGTATAAATCGTTAAGAGAGAGACGACAGTCCTTGTTAAATCAGACCTATCCTTTTGTATACTTAGATTTAAGCTATGAGGCCACGACCATTGAAAACAAGACTTCCGGGGCTTCATTTTGCATCCAAGAATCTCCTCAAACCGAGTCCGGATGGGAGAGATATGGTTGGTTGAAGTTGGGCATCATTCCAGTTGGACCGAAACTGAGCGGCTTCACCAAAACATGAATAACTTTTTTCACAATTGGAATTTTGATGCAAGGCTGCCACCATTGGAAAGCTTACTTCCAGGGATTCAATTTGGACACAAGAATGACCTAAAAAGGGGTTCATATAAAGGAGTTATGTCTATTTGAAGTTGGGTCTGAAAAGCAAATTTTGTTGGCCGATCGGCCAAAAAAGTAGCAGATAAGTGGCAGATCGGCACCAAAGATGGCCGATCGGCCAAGGGTGACCCAAACTCAGATTTTTTGAAGATATTTCATCTCCAGCTGTTCCACACAACCTCCAGCTGTCCCATGCTTAGATATTTTCAACCAAACTCTTGCATTTTGCTATATATGGAGCCAAATATCTCATTTCTAGAGGGTTAGAACTTCTTGAAGAAGTTTCAGAGCTTCTCTCACTAAAAAATCCTCTCTATCTATAATTTTCAGACAAAAATCTCTGCCTCTCTCTCTAGTTGGCTCCCTCTCTTGCCCTCTTGTGCATAGAAGTAGAGAAACATGCCTAGTTTGCCTATGCATCCTTGATCAAAGTTGCCTATCTTTGGGAGGAGGTTGCTTGAAGCTTACTTGGGACTTTGTTGGAGCTCCAAAAGGTGTTTTGGCTCAGATTTTGGGCTGGTTTTGCAGCTATGCATCAAGGGTAAGATCTCTCTCCCTTCAAGCTTGTTTTACACACTTGCTTAGCCATCCTTTTCACACTACTTTGGGGCTGTTTTTAGGGTGGTGTTGAACTAAAAAAACCTCTGTTTTTCCTCTATTTTTCAGTCCTAAAAGTTTTGGTTTGTGCCTTGGTTGGCTAGGGGGTTATCCTCCCTTTTGCTCCTTGGCTTGTAAGGCCTTGTGAGCTAACTTTCAAACTTTTCAAACAACTTATTTTTTGCCTTAGAAGCACTGAATTCCAGAGGAATTTCAGTGGTAAAAATCCTATTTTGAGGGCCCAAATAGAAGAGGGTGGTCCCCTCTCCTCTTGCCTTACTTGCTAGTGTTGATGGCCAACCAAATGAGCATGTGTTTTTACTTCTTTGTGGCTTTGTTTAGGCTCATTTTGGTGACTTTTGGGACCTTCCATAATTCTATTTTAGGCTGGTTTGGTCACCTCTTGCATGCTTTAAACACTTGTAGTGTAAACTTGCACACTAGCCCAACATGCATCATGCTTTAGACCATCATTCTAGTACGATTTTGGCTTAATTCCAAGAAACTTTTGGCCATGTTTTAGCATTATTAAGGTCTGATTTATGTTGTTTTGGTCATGCATGCCATGCTTTGTATAGCCATAGTGCATTTTAGCTCACTAGCCTTGAGTTTCCAAGCCACTATCATGCATTGCTTGGGCTATTTGCATGATTTAGCATAATTTAGAATGATATTTTAGAGCATGTTTCATTGCCATGCCCTCACATTTGTCACTCTTTCAATGCTTTGAAGGCTTGGTTCTTTATGCCTTAAGAATGAGCATATGTGTATGCCATCTTGCCTAGGCTTTTGGGTCACCATTTCAGTGTGTATTTGGTCCTATTTTGCCATGATATAGCTCTTTTTTTACTTGGTTAGAGCATTCCTCATTTGTTTCTTGCACTTGTAGTGTAAGTCCCCTTTACTAGTCTTGCATGCCTAATGAGTGAGCTTGTTATTCTAGCATATGTTGACTTGGTATTAGCCCATTTTTAGTGCTAGTTTGACATGCCATAACTCTGATTTTTGTTGGTTAAGTCATATCATGCTTGGCTTTGGTAGGTGTAGTGTAAACCTCCTTATTGGCCTTGCATACTCCATGTTTTGACCCTTCATGCTAGCTTGTTTTGGCTTTGCTCCATGCATGTTTTGTCATTGTTTTGGCATGCTCTAGGACTTTTTTGGGTTGTATTGGCCATATGCTTCATGCATTGCATAGCTGTAGTGTAAATGCCTATGCTAGTTTCAAGCTTTAAGCCTCCTAGCATGTTTCATTTGTGACATGTACATGATTTGGCATCATCTACCATGACATTTCAGAGCATATAGACTTGCCATGCTCCCACTTCTTTCACCCTTTGAGTGCCTCTAAGGGTTGTGCATTGTTGCCTAGCTTATGGACCAATATGTGTGCATGCATGTTTTGCCTTTTGGTGCCTTAGTTTTGGTGTTTATGGCCACTGTCTTGGACATGGCTGAGGTCTGTCCATCTTTGGTTTAAGTCCATCTTGCATATTGTTTACATGGTTGTTGGCATGCTCATGTTGTATTAGCTTTGTTTGCATGCTTAGGTTGCATTGCATTGAGTTGGCATGCCATTGGCTTTGATGAGTTAATCATGATGCATTACATTGTTCACATGCCATTAGCATTACTAAGTCGATCTTGGTGCATTGCATGTTGTTGCATGCTTATTGCATTACATGATTTTTGCATGCTTGTTATTTGCATTGTGTTTGGCATACCTTGCATTGCATTGTGTTTGGTTTGGGTGTCAAGCCAAACACGAGGAACGAGGGACATTTCATACTTGAAGTGATGAAACATGCCTCAATCCTCGGTCGCCGACACTCTTGATCAAACATGATAGAGTATAAGGCATTTGTATGTTTTTGTGCATTCATGTGATATTGATTTGTGCAACTCGGTCTCTTTGGCCATCATGCATCGAAATGCGTGATTGATGGCTTGAGAGCCTAGCACTACACACCTTTGAGCCTTAGACATGATAAGGGGTGTAGTAGCATACACATTTTCTTGCAAATACGTTGTCATGCCTCTGTTTGTGCTTTGTTGCAGCAAAAAAGAGAGTTTGCGGGAAGAGATAGCCGATCCGCTATCTAGTGTGCTGATCGGCTATAAATATTTGGCCGATAGACTCAAAATTGGTCGATGAGCATTATCCTCTGGCCGATGGCCATACCTCTTGGCCAATGACCTCTCAGCATATCCATGAGGTGGATCAGAAGTGTTTTGAGGATTTGCACAGTTTTCAAAAGTCTAAAAAAGTGCAAATAGAGGCAACACGAGGCACGGTAGTGGATTTCTGAGCGAAGCTAACCGAGCATGCATCATCCTCTTCCTCAAACAGAGCTGGAACAGCTTAGTTTAATTATTTACTTATTAGTTAGCATTTATTTTGGTAACTTAATTAATTTGTTAATTAGTTAAAGTAATTTAATAATTAGTTGTAGCTAGTTATTCAATTTGATTGCGTAATAATTAGTCTAATTAGTTTAGTTAGATTAATTACTTAGCTGAGCTTAGATTAGCTTAGCTTATCATTCGGACCCTCCGTCAAGACGGCGAATTTTGTAATAAGTGTGCGTGAGTGTG
Organism: Camellia lanceoleosa; assembly: GCA_025200525.1. Lineage (NCBI taxonomy): Eukaryota > Viridiplantae > Streptophyta > Magnoliopsida > Ericales > Theaceae > Camellia > Camellia lanceoleosa. Next base: position 69,729,213 of record CM045766.1, on the reverse strand, counting down.
TGAATGTCTTCCAACCCCACGTCTTTCTCCTTTTTACTTAACCGCTTACAATGGTTAGTTCTAGGTCATATTTTGATTAGTATTCCTATGCTTGCATGTTTGTACCCATTTATCTGTATTGCATGCACCGGGCTCAGCGCATCATACAAACTGCATTGTATTTCAATACCGATTTGAATACATGATTATCAAGTTGCATTTCACATGACATCTTAGAATAGCCAAGCCTATTTCTAGTTGCATTTTGCATGTGTTGCATTAACCATCTTAACATAAACTAGGATCATGCATGATTTCTAACTAGTTTTTGTTTTGGCTCGGAGTACGCTGTAAGTGTTTATGCTTTAGCATCTTGCATAAGTGTGAGTGTTGCCATGATAGCATGCTTGCCATGAGGCTAACTGCTTAAGTGTTTAATTGCATGAATGCCTGTGGATGAAGGTTGGATTGCTTGAATTGGAACAATTTATTGAAATGCGAGTTTTAAGCCCACTTGAGAGTGGCAAAATCATGTTTTCTAAGCCCACTTGAGGGTGGCAAATCCACGTCTTAGCCTACTTGTGAGTAACACCTTCAAACCATTTTCAAACAAACAAACATGAGATGTTTTGTTCCAATTTAGGCGATCTAGTCTATACTTGTGTGTTGTGCATATCACATAGTAATTCTAGGCTAAAAACTGGAATAAGAACGCATGTGTTTTCAAAAACAAAATATCATGTTAGTAAAGACCGATCTTTGATCGGGCGAGCGGGGGTGCTCATTGCATGACCTTCCCCTCTTGTACCCAAGTTCCCAAGCCGAGGCAACTTTGGTGATAATGGACACGTGGCCTTAGGCACAAGTCAGGGTTTCCTAAATTTCCCAAAATAAAACATTTAGGTGGCAACTCTGTATCTAGCAAAGTAGTCTATGTTTGGCACTTCTTTATAAAAATCAGTTTTCCAAAACGATTTGCCGGATTTGAAATCTTTGGTAATTTATCAGTCTTGCATTGCACTTTGCGAGATTAGATTCAGAACCGCGACATTGAGTCCAAACTTTAGTAGCTAATGAACAAACCGGATTTTGCGCCTTTTGCGCGCGAAGCCGGGACGTTCAGGCCCGTCTACAGTGGGCAACCACCGTATCGAAGTATCTGCAATAGAAGGCGAATGTCTTGTCCTCGCGGCTCCGACGCCGGCACCGACCGTAATATCGTCGCGAGTAAGGCACTGCTGGAGGAATCTCGTCCATCAACTCTAGGGCAAGGGCTAGGAAATAAGCATAAACCCATAGCTGCAAGAAAAGATCAACCATGCGAACTAATAGGCATGAACAAATATCAAACAGAAAGTGCAGAGCAAAAAGCACAATGCAAGAACATATGTCAAACAAAAAGTGCAGAGTAGAAAGCACAATACAAGAACAGATATAAAAAAAGAAAATGCAAAATAGAAAGCAGAAGTAGCAAACCGAGTTGAAAACACAGTGTATACCTCCCAAGCTTTCTAGTAGCCTTCGACCTTGTTCTCCCTCATACGGGAACTGGAGCTCATGTAATCGTAGAGTGTGGCAAGGCCAGCTTCACCCCAGTCGTAAAATCGGACCCAGGACAAGGTCATAAGTGCACTCAACAAGTACAAACCCACGATATTCCACCCGTTCGCGAACAAGGTGGTACCGAGAAAGTATATTAAAAATCCCTGGGTGTACTGCTCTATCTCCTCTTGTGTCTCAGGCTGGCTCCCACAAAAGCGCTTAAGAAACTAGCTATATCTGACCATAACTGGCTTGGATAGAGACGGGCTCACTCCGAGCAGGTAGATCTCTACCGCCTCCCACTGGCCCATGTCCATGTCAAAAGGGATCGGATCACCCCTACTCTCAAACCAGTTATCATGGAGAAGTCATAGGGAGTCATCATCATTTTCCTGGTGGAAAAGAAGTGAAAGGAGTTGGTGGTATCCCACCACCTCTCCACCAACACTCCGAGTAGGGCCCAGCTAACCATATGCCATGGGAGCTCGGTGCAAAAAAGGCCAAAGCCTGCCTCATCGACCAACTCACGAACCTGGGAAAAAAGCTCATGGTACCAGTCCCTAGCAGTGACGGTCTCATAACCCTTATAGAAACGAGAGTCCTCATGTGGGAAAGAAAGAACGAATCAGATGAAAGACAATAATACAAGTTAGGCAGATAAGTGCAGTGTTAAAATGGTTAAAAAATAGTCAGATGCAAGTGCATAAAAGTAAAGTTTGTACCTCAATAGCACCGTATAAGACGTGGGAGTCCGACTCCCTCAATAAAGTATCTTCTGGCACGCTATCGTGTAAATCATCAAAGTGCATCATGCCTTCAGGTGCCATCGTGTGCGTGCGAGTTCGTAAATGGCCGGATCAAAGGGCCTCATCCTCAATGGAAGTAACACACACTCGAGCCTTAAAGCGAACTCTACCTCAAAATCGGCGACAATGTCCTTTGCCGCCTTGTCGACCCTGGCGACCGCCGGCTCCTCAACCTCTGCAAAGGGTAGAAGTACAGGTGGAACCTCAAGAAGGGCGTCATCATGTGGAAGATCATCAGCCATCTGGAAAGTGGGGTGAAAATTGGTGGAAAATGGAGAAAATGAGAGAAAATATAGAAAACTTGGAAAAAGTCAACCCTAGGAGAGTGAAAATAAGAGAAAAAGTCAAAACCCGGAAAAGTTCACAAAATCCAAGAAGAACCTAAGGGAAACAAGCCCAAAGTAACCAAAACCCGAAAAAATCAATGAAAAAAATTTTGATTGGTTCAAAGTATACATGATCAAAAGGGGTTTACGAAAAATGTTTGCGTGGGGCATTGAAAAGCGCGTACAAAGCACAAATCTAGAGATAGGAAGCACCTACAAAGAGAGGGAGGATGAAATTGAACTTGGGTGTGTAAAGAAATGAGGTTTGGATGTGTATTTAATGAAGAACCGAGACAAAATGTCAAAATTGCCCCATAATTACATTAGTAGCCAGCCGGCCACTTTTTTGGCCTAGTGCTGGTTTTGTGGTTCTCAGTGTATGGGAGGTCCCTTTCTGGGTCTGTGAAGAAGGATTGAGGTATTTGAAGTAGATTTGATTTTCGAGGATCTTGAACTTGTGTTCTGGTTGTGCCGTTCCAAGGCCCGTTGTACCCCAGCGCGCGAACGTGCCCCAATTTCAAATATGAACAAGTGGCATCCTTTTGAGCATTTTGCAAAGCCTCCTACGTTGCATGTGCACACTGTATCATGATTCATATACTTATCATGTGTGCATAGAACATGCTTTCAATTCCCTTGGATAGAATTTGCATGTTATCTTTTATCTTGCCTAGAATTTGCATCCTCATTATCTTCCATAGAAACACTTTTCCTTTCGACTATCTTGCATAAAATGTGCATGACATCTTGTTGTCATCTTGTGTTGCATAGAACACGCATAGCACCTTATTATTGTCGTCTTATGTTGCATGAAACTTGCATTGTCATCGTACTGATTTTCAATTACGCTGCCTCGTGTCGTGTGCATGTGCGGTGCTTTTTAAAGCATCACTTTGTGCATCTATCGCACTTGTTCACTTTGTGCACCTATCACACTTGTTCACTTTGTGCATCTATCGCACTTGTTCACTTTGTGCATCTATCACACCTATTCACTTTGTGCATCTATCACACCTGTTCACTTTGTGCATCTATCACATATGTTCACTTTATGCGTCTATCGTACCCGTTCACTTTCTGCATCTATTGCACCAGTTCACTTTGTGCATCTATCGCACCTGCTCACTTTGTGCATCTATCATAGATATTCACTACGGTCTTTTCCATTGTCTTTCATGATCATGGAATTTCAAAAAACCGGCTTCACAAAGTGTGTAAGTCCAGCTTTCAACTGCATTTACTGTGCCGGTGCATATCATTTGCATCTTGCTCCTAAACTACGCTGGTTTCATTCCTTGCAAAGGGATACGTAGGCAGCTTTAGGGCTCAACCACTTTAATTTATGTCTTGTTTGCTTTGTCAAGTCTTACGGCCTTGTCAAAATGGGTCGTATCTAGACTTCGAGCTCTGTCAAAGAAGGGCAATTGTAGACACCTCATTTTCGACTGCCCTTACTACTTGGGCGCCACCAAGTGATCACCAGATGATGAATTTGTATATGCTTGTCAAATGCTCGAATTCCTCAGCAGGAAGCCTCAGCTTTGAGCCTCAGAAACATGCCAACTTTGCACCATTTTTTAAGACCAAAACAGCAACTTTTCAAGCCTGGCCATCTAAGACCTACAGGCCCACTAGTGGCCGGCCGACCACTAATGGTGTACGACCGGCCCTTATTAGTGGCCTGCCAGCCACTTATGCAAAACCAGATATTTTTTGGCCAGCTGTCTCCACAGATGCATGCACCATACTAGCAATATTTGTTTGGATATTTCTGAGAGTCTTTCATAAATTTCTATATATAGATGACCTTCTCTTATGATATAGGGTTAGAAAAATTTTGTGGAGCAAAAGTTTAAAATACATTTCTCTCTCTACATTTCTCTCTCTCTCTCTTGCACCTTACCTACTCTTAACCTACACTCTGTAAACCAAACTTGGAGGGTTCTTTGCTGAGGTTTTTAAGCGTGTATCTTAGCTCTTCAATAGTTATAATTCATAGCTTTGTTTCCCTTATTTATCTACTATATTTATTGTCGTTTTTGGGCTATTTTTCACCTATATTTTTTGGCTGAAACTTGTGGTTTGAAGACATTAAAGTTAGAGGAGTGGAGCACCCTTCTTTGAACCTTGCTTCCTAGGCTTTTGCCCTTGTGTTTCCCTTCCTTTCATTAACTTTTTTTTGAAATTTTTTTCACTGAATTTCAGAGTTTTTTCAAAGGCTAAAAATCATGTTTTGAAGTCCCAAATATGGATGGGTTAGCCACCCCTCCCTTGGCTTATTTACTAGCTTAAATTCTTCATTATTGTAGCTTACTTCTTTATTTCTTTTGACTTCAATTCTAGCATTGTTTTAGCCTATTTTAGGATTGTTTTAAGCTGTTCATGTCATTCATGCTTCGTTTGATAGGCTTGTAGTGTAATGGTCCTCATAGGTTTAGTGTTTTAGGCCTTAGACACCAACCTATTTGAGTTGATAGCATTTATTTAGTGCTTTCCATACTTATGTTCATCTCTAATTACCATTGCATCTCTCTCATTTCTTGGACTTTCATTGCCTTGAGAGTTGTTTCAACCGATTGGTTGTTTAAGCTTGAGATAAAGATCGTTGTGTTTAATGGTTTAATCTCCTTGGAGCTTCATTACCAACGGCATGACATCTCTCTCATGCGCAAAACAACCTCTCCATTAGTGGACTCAATCTTTATTATTGGACTTAATTGACTAATGAATGAAAAGGTAATTAAAATGGAGTAATAAAATTGGGGCTAAAATGGAATAAGATAATAATATGGTTTGGGGTTTAACCAGATATTAGTTGAACCCATTGAGTCTTAGTCCATTTCATACTTATTAGTGATGATAATGGTTTGAGAGTCAAATGCCAATCGCTTCCCTTGATCCATCTCATGATAGGGAGGAGGTTTTGTTGGTCATGTGGTTTCCCTCATTAAGCTTTTGTCCAATAGAGCCATAGATCATCATGCAACAACTTTGCAATTGTTGATGATTTGTGCATCGATTCTATCCCTCCTTTGAGCAATTTCATGGTAGGGAGAGCCAGAGAGGATGAATATCCCCTAGGAACACCCTATTTCTGCTCTGTTCATTTTCTATTGCAGCAGGGCCATATTTACATTATTGGCCGGCCAGCCACTATTTGCGGCCTGTCGTCCACTACCTCTGGCCGGCTAGCCACTTTTGTGTCAGCAGGCAGTGTTGTTTTCTTGCAAGGCAGAGCAAAAGCAGAGGCAAAACAGGAGTTTTTCTGTAAGCAAAAAAGTCATGGTAGCAAAATCGAGTGTTTACAAGAGGATGTTCACGTTGGCATGCACGGTTCACTACCCCGCTCGAGTTTAATTAGTTGTTAATTTGTTAATTAAATTAGTTGATCCCATGTGTAATAATTAGTGAATTCCCATTTGTAACTAATTAGCTAGTGTAATTAATTAGTTAATTTCAATTTGTAATAATTAGCTAGCGTAGTTAATTTATTTCGTTTGGTTTTAAATAACTAGTTAATTAGCTTAGCTAGGCTATTCATTCAAGCCCTCCTGCGCGATGGCAAACTTATAAAAATGTGTATATCTTCCAACCCCACGTCTTTCTCCCTTTTATTTACTTGCTTATGATGGATAGCATTGAACATCATGTTTCTTTTAGTATTTTGCATGATTTGCATTCATTCGTCTTGCATGCATTAGGTTTGGTTCATCATTATAACGATATTGTCATTTATTACTTCCTTGAATACGTGCGCCACTGCATGCTATCAAAGTGATTCACATGACATTTTATACAACCGAACCTCTTGATTGCATTTTTGCATGTTTTGCGTTAGTCATTTTGTATCATTAGGATTATGTATTTTTCCTAACTATTTTATCTCTTTTTTGCTTGTCTTGGAGTGCTAGGTGAGCACTTATTGCTTTAACATATTGCATGAGAATTAGTGTTGCCATGTCAAGCATAATTACTATGAGGCTAAGTGCTTAAGTAATATAACTCTTGAATGCCTGTGGATGAAGGCTAATTGCTTAAATTGGAATGATTTGATCAAATGTACATATGAGATCACTTTTTTTCAAGTGGTACATATTCAAACCATTTTGCAAAACAAACATGAACTCAAAATGTTCCAATTTTTGCAAATTAGTCTATACTTATGTGTAACACATAGTAACGTTAGCCTAATAATCGGAACAAGAGCATATATTGTAAATAAGAATCACATCATGATTAGTAGAGGCCGATCTTTGATTGGACTAGTGTGGTGCTCAATTCATGACCTTACCCTCATATATCTAAGTTTTCGAGTCAAGACACTTGATGATGACAGACTAATGGCCTTTGGCACGAGTCTCGGGTTTTCTAAATTTTTTAAAAATATTTAGGTGGAGACTCTGTAATCTGGCAAAACAGTCCATTTTTGGCATTTTTGATTCAAAATTGATTTTTCAAAAAATTTGCTGGATATGGACTCTTTTGTGTTTATCTATTTCGCATTGCACTTGTGAATTCAGATTCAGAACCACGGGAGTCCGAACTACAGGGCTAGTCGTATCCGAAAGAAGCACGAAAAGCAAGCTATAACGACGTTTCCTCTAGCACATGACCTACACAAACATTTCACACACATATTCAATAAATCATTCATTTCAATTCATACACTTTCATTCATTAATTCGTTTTATGTTTCATTCATTTTCCATTCATCTTTAGACATTGTAAAGGGTTAGAACATGCTCATAAAAGAATTTAGAGGGTCGGGGAAGTTAATAGAAAAATATAGGTTTTCCCTTTATTTTTTGCATGTGGGGATGCCTCTCGCTGCACGTGCGGAAGGTGTCACCCTTACGGCCGCTCGTGCAATTAAAATAGTGTGCGAGCCCCTGATCAACCCTGTGTTCCGCATGTGTGGGACTCTCGGCCGCACGTATGGTTCTAGGCAATTCAGTCCAGTTTGAAAATGGCTCAAAGTGTGATCTTTTATATTCATTTCCAAGCTCAATTTCATGCAAAAATAACTCAAAAACATGATATGATAACATGATTCAAGGGTAATTACAACTCAAACACATCAATCTTGCCTCACTAGTAAATGGAACTGGATAATATTATGGATTGTTTGATGTATTAGAGCATTTCTGGGAGAGAATGCAAGATGACTATATGAGTACTTTTGCTAGTGAAGTTTTGGCCTTCCTCTAAACAAAATGGGGTGACTGTTGTACGGGAGGCACATCAGCCATTATTGTGAGCCATATTGGCCTATTTCGAGGCCCATTTCGATTATCCAAACCATTCACTTTTTAAAGTACATCAAGTATAACATACCTGCAAAAAATGAAGTTGATTGGACATCGTTAACCATTACATCAAATTGCATATGTATCTACAAAAATAAATAACAACTTTAATTTGAAATATAAAATGGAATACAAATGTGATTAGATAAAAGGGTTAACGATCTTTGATCAACTTGATTATTTGCAGGTATATTCTATTTGATGTGCTCTATAAAATGAACGGTTTAGTTTATTGAAATGGACTCTAAAATAAACCCATATAACTATACAACAGTGGATGCTGTGCCATCCCATCTCTTCCTCCAAAGGGCTCTTCATCTCAAGAGGCATTTTGCCCATTTCATTTTGACTCACCACGCGTAGCCAGTATCCATTGCTAGATCAAAGGCCTTTCTGCCATTTTGTCCATATCTACTTAGTGTCTCAATCTTTATTGCATCTCTACTAGCTTCATATTTGTTGTTTATTCTTTTCTCTAGCTCATGATCATTTGAAAATGTTATCGTTAAAAAAATATGATCGTGTAAACATATTATTTAAAAAATTAATTTAATAATATATTTTAAAAAATAAATATTTATAAATGTCACATTAGTGACCACAGCAACACCAAGTGTACATGCAACGTGTCACAAAAATAATTGTATTTTTATTATGGGTTTTGATTTGTGGCACTAAATTGGGGACACTAATGCCCCTGATTTCCATATAAGGCAAAAAAAAAAAAACAAAACAAAACGGTTACCTGAAATGGAAATTAGGGGCATTAGTGCCCCAAATTAGTGCCACAAAACATTTTCCTTTTATTTATCTTTATAATATTTATCTTTTAAAAGTTAGTTAAGTTAATTTGATTAGTTAACTAAAATGAAGATTATAATTGAAATGAGCATAGAAACCGCCTCCAATCACCACTCCCACCACCCCCACACACATGTGGCGGGTGGTGATTGGAGAAGAAGGAAAAGAAAAAAAAAAAAAAAAAAACTAGCCAATGAGAGAGAAATTGGGTCAATGGGGGTGGGAGGGAAAAAGGGTCTCAAACATTTTTGAATTGAAATATACACTAACTAAATTAGTTAAGCAAAATAAAGAGTACTTTTCTATGATAAAAAGGCATTTTACCTAACGGCCTTAGAATTGCTCTTTAGGGGTTGCAAAATGAGTTGTACCGTGTCCGCCTCTGCATTTTGCACACACCAGTCATTGCTCCTTTGACTAAGGGTTGGTTTGGAATGTCCTAAAAAAGTATACTTTTTGACTTATTGGTGGGTTTGGGTTGAATTTGGGTTGGGTTTGGGTTGAATTTGGGTTGGGTTTGATGTGATGTGTTAGAGAGGTGATATTATTTAAATAAGATGATGTGACTTAAATAAGATAGTGACTTTTTGACTTTTTGACTTATTTAGGCCTTGTTTGGGAAGACTAAGGCCTTGTTTGGGAAGACTAAATAAGTGCACTTTTTGTCTTTTTTGACTAAAAAAGTGAGGTTGAAAATATGGATGTTTGGGTTAACTTTTGACTTTTAACTTTTTGAGTAACTTTTTGGCTTTTTGGATTATTTGGGATATCCCAAACAAGGCCTAAATAAGTGCACTTTTTGTCTTTTTGGACAAAAAAATTAAGGTTGAAAATATGGATATTTGGGTTAACTTTTTGACTTTTTATGAAAAAATGTGTAATAAAAAATTGTAAAAATTGGTTTTTAGAAGAAAATTTGAATTGGGAGTTGTGCAGCCGTAATAGTTGACTTTTGGTGAATAGTGTTAACTTTTTAACTTTTTGAGTAACTTTTTGACTTTTTAGATTATTTGGGAGTACCCAAACTTGGCCTTAGTATATGCCAAACTAGCCCTAAATAAGATCTTCGAGTATATATAAAAGCGTTATTTTGACAATAAATTAAAATAATTAAAATATTAAAAAGTCATTATAAAAAAATTAAATAAATTTTTTTATTTATTATAAAACATCAATTAAAATAGTCAATTTTAAAACACAATCCAAAGTGAGCTTCCATGTTCCGACCAGTTACTGGCAAAATGAAATTTCCTTCACTCTTCCAAAGTGTGTAAATCAAAACATAAATTATTGTATATTTTAAAAAGTATATTAATTCCATCTAAAATTATAAATTTGATTATTTTAAACGTTAACAAAATATTTCCTTAATTACTAGTCATTGTTTGCTAGCCTGCTACTCGTCATCTCCCATTATCATTAGTATTTTTCCACCATTCATCATTATATAAAAGAATAATGATTTTATAAGGAGACTAAAAAATAATCATTTTATAAGAAATTTGGCCATAAACCCCTCCTAGTTTCCTTTTCTTGTTAAATAAAAAAATAAAAATAAATAAAAATAAAAATAAATAAAAAATTAGTACTTCCAAAAATCCCTCATAGTTGTAAAGTTTAATATTTTATTTGATCATTATACACTCTTTTTTTTCTCTTTCTTTTACGGTACTTTCTCTCTTCACCAACATGATAGTTGTTCATCGCCTCTACCATCTTCATCATCTGCCGGCATCGCTTATCTTCACCTTCAGCTGGCGACAACCATTTTTACCGTCAAACCATCACCATCTCAAATTTGATACTTACAAACTCATATTTGAGATCAATAGCTTTAGATCTGAGATAAATGAACTTAGATTTGTTAATTAAAAAAATAAGAAATCAAGAGATTACAATGAAATAAATGGTGAGAGAGAGAGAGAGAACAAACCGTCTGAACCACAGAGAGAGAGAGAGAAACTGAAAGATCTCATATCTGAGGTTTGTGAACTGTCGCGAATGGTCATTTTCCAGCGATGACAACGACTGTAAATGATCTCAGATCTAAAGTTATAGATGTGACAAGCGACGGCGGCAATGACAACGGTAGAAAAAGTGTTCCATAGTGAGCAATGGTGGCGCCGATGGAGAGCGGTGGCAGTGCCGGTGGAAAGCAACAGTGGTAAGAGAGCAAGACTTAGGAATGAGAGATTGAGATGAGATAACGGATTTGATATACATATATATATATATACACACGAGGGAATTATATGAATTTTTTAAGAATCCATATAATTCTTGTCATTTTAAAGGATAACTTAGACAGCAAGGAGTCCATCACCAAATCTTTCATATATTTTATTATTAATAGTTGATATCATGCGTTCTTTTTTTTCTTTTTTTTTTGGAAATCATGAGTAATGAGTGCTCCAAACTGTGTTATTGTTTTTATTGTGTGACACAAAGGAACTAAAAGAATTGATTTTTCAACCCACGTGTTGTTGCCTGCCCACCTGGTGATCATTTTGAACAGCCATATTAGGTCTTGATTTATAACATCCTTCCACTTTGTGTTGAAAGTGGAATCTCACAAATAGAGCCTTCATGGCCATTGACAATGACAGTAACCTAAATCTTTGAAATAAAAATTCAAAGGATATAACATTAGAAACATTAGACTAGACTAGAAATTCATCCATTATGAATTTATATTGTTGAGGGGATTCAGAATTTTATCACTAAGGCCATATTTAGTTTGGTATTTAGAAACTTGCACTACATGATATATAAGAGTTTTAGAAATTAAATGTTTTGATCTTTAAAAGTGAAAATTTTGTTGCAAAAGACATTTAGGGACCAATTTCTATCGTCATGAGGATAGTCGCAAAAATGTCGTCTCGAAAAATAAAAAATAAGGCTTTTAGCGACAAAATTTAGAAAATGTCACTAATAAATAGACTTTTAGGGACAAAATAATTTGTTCTCAAAATGATTTATTTTTTGAGACAAAAAATTTGGTCCCAAAAGGATAATAATTCATCACTAATGTCCAATTTTTGTTGCTATAAATATAATGGCGACAATTTTCACAACAAAATTATTTGGTCTTTAAAAAATAATTTTGTCCCTAAATTTTGGTCTTTAAAATCTTAATTTTTTGTAGTGTTGTTTCAATTTGGTTTTTTTTTTTTTAAACTAAAGATTAGTTTCATTAAAAAAAAATAAAAAAATTAAAAGCACTTATCATTTTTATATAATTTTATTTTTTTTAGGGTGAAAATAATTTTTAAAAATTCAAAAATATTCTTTTGATATTAATCTTTGTTAAATTATTATTATTTTTTTAAGTCAGAAAATTGTTTCAAAAACACAAACCAAACATGGCCTAAGATTTTTCAAAAATAAATCTTAGGTAACGGGTTTTAAATTTGGGTATTTACTAATAAATCTCATCTTATAAACAAGTACTCCAATTAGTTCCATAATTTTTCTATTGATCTGTTAAGTCTTATTAGTAGAAAGTTTCGTTCTGTGTCGTCCTATTTTTTATTTTAAAAGTATTTTGGTGCACGACTATACTCTTTTATTAATGTGATAAGTATGATGTGACACTCCAACGTAACAGGTATGATGTGACTGTAGACACCTCATTTTGACTAGCCTTAAGACTTGGACGCTTTCTTTTGATTACCCAATGATAAAAATCAGAATGTGTCTTGCAAAATTCACAGTAAAAAAAATATATAGAATTTGAGCTTTACTCTCCACCCTATGCCTATTTTGGCCAAGTGTTTAAGTCCCGTCGGGCACCAAAGCAAAGTTGGAGTGAATCGAAGCGAAATGGGCAATATCCTCTCCAGCCGATCAACTGCCCCAGAGACAGATTCACCCAGTTTTTGTGTTGGTTTGAGTGGGGCACTTCACAATCCATTTTTCTAGTACATTATGCATTGAATCCATGTATATTCATCCTTCATTGCGTAATGCTTAATCCAGTGAAGGTAATGTTCCACTTTTGTCTTCCATTAGTGCTCAATTAGTACTCCATTTGCATCATTATCTTCATTAATGCTTCATTCTTGTCTTCCACTATTTCTCCACTTGCATTGCCTATATGTATACATTAGATTGTTGAGAGGATGAGGAGGATAGATTGAGTAGCGAAGGTTAGAGATAGAGAAGAAGAGAGTTTAAGCTTTGAGTTCAAAAGTTAGCCAAAACTAAGTATTAGTTGTGAACTTTCATTTCTCAAGCTATACAACATATCTCATCTTCCCTTGCAAAAACCACTCAAGAACCGAGTCCTCAAGCTTTGATCAAAAAGAGAGTAGCTTTGCTAAGTTGAAGAAAATTAAAGAGTGATCGTACACTTGTCCAAAACCATCATTCTAAGCTCAAATTCCAAGCTCTTGAATTGAGGATTAAGATCATAATTCACAACCTTGAGGGTGATCAAGAGGAAGTTTGGAAATCAAGAAGTCCACTCTTTCTTTGGAACGTAAATTTTCAATTCTTTCATTTCTATTTCAAATTCATTTTCTTGCTTTTGTTTCATATTGTTTAGTTGTAATCTAACCGAAAGCGGTTAGTTTTCAATTCTTTCATTTTCTTGCATTTTCTATCTCCTACTCATTTTCTTGGACTTTCTATCTTATATTTGTTTTCTTACTTTATTTTCATATTAATTTTGTTGTAATTTATCAGAAGTGGGTAGTTGAGCCACATGCATATTCCTTGTTTGTTCATTTTTTTCAGTTTTGCAACAAGACAGATTTTGTTAGGCCTAGTTGACCGGCCGGCTAGTTAGTTTCTTTTGGACAAAACAGAGTAGCTTCTGGTGTTGAGCATACTAGTTTCCGACAATCCTCAAAATACATGAAGTTTCTATTTTGTTTTTTTTATTTGAGTGTTTTGTGAGATTTTTATTTTGTTGTAATACTTTTCTTCTCCCACTCTCATTTGGTTTGTAATTATCTATTCAAGTATTGTAATAATTTCCCTCCCCGCTTCTTTCTACCCTATTCTTATACTTGCTTTCCTTATTTGTGCATAAGCATCATATTTGTTTTTCATCAAATCCATGCTTTGCATTCATATTTCATACATCTTGATTCGGCTAAGTTTGCATTTATGGATTTAATCAATTCCTATGTGATTATGTGCGCTACTTTATGTTCTTGAGATAATTCACATATCATATCTTAGAAACTGAATCTTTAGTAGCATCTCGTGTGTGAATTGCATTAGAATTTTGTATATAAGATCATGCATATTTCGCTAACTTTATTTTGTAGTTGTTCGCAGAACGTCAGTAAACATGTAAGTTTATATTTTTTAGCATCTCATTTGTGTGTATTTTTCTTGTTATGTTTAGCATCCTACAATGATGTTACTTGCTTACTTCATATAACTGTATTCATGGCTGTGGATGAAGGTCGTGTCGCTTAATTTGGAGTGATGTCGATTTTCATATTTGTAAACTCAATTTCTTTGAGTTGTACATCTTCAAAACTCTTTCAAAATATATGAAATCAAATTATTTCAAAATAAATGACATAGTCTATACTTGTATGCTTCACATAGTAATTTTTAAGATTTATTAAATAAGCAAAATATGGTATAAAGTAAATAAAACTCATATCATAATTTAGTAGAGGCCGATCTTTTTGATCGGGTAAGCAGGGGTGCTCAATTAATGACCTTTCCCTCTCATACCTAAGGTTCCAAACCAAGACATATTTCGATATGATGAACAGTAGTCTTGATACGAGTCACGAGTTTCTTAATTTTACAAAATATTTAGTGGCGACTTTAAGATCTGGTGATGCAATCCATTTCTGACAAAGGTTTTGTAATGAAATAGATTTTCTATAAAAGTTGTCAGATTTGGACTCTCATCTATGTTTCACATTACACTCACGAGAGTAGATTAAAAAGATCAAAGGTCCAAACTATTTAGCGCACACAGATACGCCCAGGGTAATGTTACAGTGACGCTCCAAAAAAATTAAAAACTTCTTAATGTATTTTTTTTAAATGTGACATGTGACACTCTAAAAAAATTAAAAATTCTTTAGCGTACTTTTCCCAAATGTAATATGTGACACTCCATCGTGGCAAGTATGATGTGACACTTCAAAAAAAACTAAAAACTCCTTATTGTATTTTTTCTAAATGTGACAACGTGGCAGGTATGATGTGACAACTAAAAAGTCTTTAGCGTAATTTTTTTAAACGTGGCGATGTGACGGGTATAGTGTGACACTCTAAAAAATATTTAAAAACTCTTTAGTGTACTTTTCCTAAATGTGATGACATAGCGGGTATGATGTTATAACTAAAAATTCCTTAGTATATTTTTTTCAAATGTGACAATGTGGCGGGTGTAGTGTGATACTCAAAAAAAAAAAAAAAAAAAAAAAAAAAAACTAAAAGCTTTTTAGTGTATTGTTTTCCTAAATGTAACATGTGATACTCCAACATAGCGGATATGATGCAACACTCTAAAAAAACTACATGCGATAATCTAAAAAAAACTAAAAACTTCTTAGTGTACTTTTCTTAAATGTGACAACGTAATGGATATGATGTAATACTCCAAAAAACAATAAAAACTCATTAGTGTACTTTTCTTGAATATGACACTCTAAGTCAACCATCCAGTCTAGAGATTCCTATTGATCAATTGATGGTGTTTATCATGGGTCCCATTTTGATGATCTAAACTATTTATTTTGTAGGGCTTTTCATGTATATCATCTATATAAAAAAAAAAAATTAGGTTAATCTGATAATCGTAGTTCATTCAATAACATTTGCCTCCTAAAAAAAAATTTAAAAAAATAGACAAGTGTGTTTTTGAAAACAAATTGTCCATTTTATTTATCTATTTATTTATTTATTTATTTATTATTTTTGTGACAAATACAATAAATTAAACAAGTTACGATTATCTAGTTAATTTTTCGTGTGAATGATATACATGAAGAGTCTTCATAAATGAATGGTTCAAATCAACGAAATGAAATTTGTGATAAGCCCTACGGACCTGGACAACAAAATCTAGTCTAGGCTGTGATAACCATGTTCCGTATTATGCTAATTGGTCCTTATTATAAATGTGATTATGTGATTGATATTATTTTATGTGCTATTATGTGAAAATATGTGGTTTTAAATTTCTGTCTGTTCACCGTAAGAATATCTGTTTGATTATCTACTTTGGAAATTAAATTGAAGGCATTATCGGCCACGAAACCCGAAATTAATTACGCCATTATGATTGGCATAATTTTTAGAGCCTACAGTGAAATTTAATTGGAAAGTGATTCGGATCAAATTAATTAGATTAAATTAAGGATATAGTGCCCAATTATTTAATATTTATAATTTTGGTTAGTGAGGCTTTTATTTAAAGGGCCATATACACTCTCAATGGTTTCTTTTGAGCTCAAAATCTGAGTTATACATTTGTGAGGGTGAGAAGGTCAGCTATAGAGAGAGAGAGAGAGAGAGAGGGGGAGAATTGTGCAATTTTGCTCAAGAAGCTTGGTGATCTTAAAGGCACACTCAAGAATTTACCATAAATTGTGAGAATTAAGTCTCCTAAGTGAGTAATCAGCCATTGACTCATGGATTTTAGTTTGTAAATTGTGTATTCAAGCTAGTTGAAAATCAAGAGTGAGAATTGAAATGAAATTGAGTTGATCATGTTCAATTGAAGGTCAATGTATGCATGCATGTAGGAAATTGCTATGAATTTCCATGTTTGGGCATAAAGTTTGTAATCCATGTTGATTTTTGATTGAAGTCCATGTATTTGATCATCTCTTCACCAATTAAGTTGAGAATAATGAGTATCTCCTACATGCATATGCAAATCATGGAAGTGTGAGCTTTGAATGTTTGAAATTAGTGTGTTGGTGATGAGTTTGAGTCAACTTGGAACATGCATGTGTTTGATTCATGGAATTGAGCTTCATAATGTTGTAATTTAGTGTTTGTACCATGTTAGTACATGTATATGTGGAGTTTGAGCTGAAAATCATGCATTTAGAGCCTTTGAATATCAAGTTGAAGCTCAAGAACATATTCTGGAAAACCTAGAATGTTTGATGTCCGCTCGAGCGAGGGAACTGCCGCTCAAGCGGGAAAAACGAGCTCCCAATATTTTTGCAGACTTGGATGTCCGCTCGAGCGGGGGAAGTTCACGTTCGAGCGGGGAGCTATGTAGACTGAACTTCCGCTCGAGCTCCCAACTTCACGCTCGAGCATAAATTTGATGCAACTAGTACTTTTACAGACATATTGGGTCCGCTCGAGCGAGGACCCCTGTTTCTGAAATTTTGAAAATACGTTCTGTGTTTCGTTTTCTGGTTCCTTTCACTTCTAAGTACTCTTAAGCATACATTGAGCATTGTAATTGAGTTAAAGAGATAAGAATAAAGCCTAAAGAGGAATATGTGAATTAAGAAACGAATTGAACCATTTGTGACCCATATGTCTTATGTGATGTGTAGGGTCAAGCTCTAGGGCAAATCAACCAACCGATCACTGTGAATAATATCTTAACAAAGATGTCTGAAATATGTTGTTGTCCAATTGCTTACTTCTATGTAAGTTTATAAGTTTGTTAATTTGATTGGTGGACAATGTTTGCTATGCCAAATGAATGGGCCGAAGGCCAGTTTGACATGAAAGTATGAATGGGCCGAAGGCCAGTTTGACATGAAAGTATGAATGGGCTGAAGGCCAGTTTGACATGAAAGTATGAATGAGCCAAAGGCCAATTTGACATGAATGAATGAATGGGCCAAAGGCTAGTCTGACATAAATGAATGAATGAGCCAGAGGCCAGTACAATCTAAATGATAGAATGAATAGGCCGGAGACCAGTATGATCTGAATGAAAGAATGAATGGGCCAGAGGCCAGTCTGACATGAATGAAAGACAAATGGGCCAAAGGCCAGTTTGACATGAATAGATTGGGCCTGAGGCCGTATGATGTGTTTGGAACCACAGTCACTTGACCTGTATTTACATAGATATGCTAAATAGAATATGAATTGTGCCCAAGGCTGTTTGAAACACGTTGTTCTAGATACCATTTGTGTAACTCCTTTATTTGATATTATTTACTGGGCTTTCGCTCATGCTCATTCATGTGTTTCTAGGTGAGCCGAGAGAGGTCCAAACCCAGCCTCAGTGAAGTCTGTATGGGACAACTAAGGTTTTGAAGAGTCAGCCCTTGCGTCTCACGCACGAGACACGTCTTCGCCCTTTTTTATTTTATGTTGTTTTGTCATATTGGCAAGGACTTTGGTTTACGTTTGTATATAGTTTTGATTGGCTGACCTAGACTTGAATGATCCTGTCTGTACAGAACTTTACATTACTGTATTTTCTAATGTGAGTTGTTAACATATTTATGTATGGAATATTATGATGTGCATATAAGCGTGGCTTTATGGACAAAGTTTTAAATTTGCTTCCGTTTGGCCCCTTTACTCTGATGAGTTTTGTTTGGTTTGATTTGAGGCCATAGGTAATCTCGTGATTACTAGCTAGTTATGACCTTAACCTATAAGGACGAGTTCGGGTTGTGACAGAGTGGTATCAGAGCACGAGTTAATAACTCACACACTTGTCCAAAAGAGCAATAAGTGTCTAGAAAAGATCTAGGATGCATTCATGTGATAAGTGTGAATCTGAAAACACCTAGAATGCGCTTAAATATTTTAATTTGAACGATTATGTGTTATAAGTTTGTGATTTGCTTGCATTGCAAATTAACTGAATATGTATGCTCTTTAGTATATGCATACCTGTGAATCTCTTGTATAAAGTATAATGCAAGTTTAATCAGATGGTGAGAATAAGAGGTAATGAGATAGAGGAGTCTTCTACTGCCATAATGGATAAAATGGAAAGACTGATTCAGGAAATGGCAGAGACATTGAGGCAACAACAAGAATGGCAACAACAGTGGCAGCAGCCACATCCTCCACCTCTACCTCCACCTCCGGCACCACCCATGCCAGATAATCAGAATGATGATCGGATAATAGCTCTCACCAAAGAATTCAAGAAAACGAAACCACCATAGTTCCATGGTGGATTAGATCCGTTGAAAGCCGAAGCATGGGTTCTCGGCATCAAAAAATTGTTTGAAGTGTTTCCGTATTCGGAGACACAGAAAGTGCTTCTAGCCACTTTTATGCTAGAGGATGAAGCAAGAAGATGGTGGATGTTAATGCGAGAAAATCATAAAGATGTTGACTGGGTGAAATTTCTGGAAATTTTCTATGACAAGTACCTCCCACAATGTGTTCGGGACAGGAAAGTGTCAGAGTTCATGGAACTAAAGCAAGACAGTATGACTGTAGCTGAGTATGAGGCTAAATTCACTGAATTGGCCAGGTTTGCACCACACATGATTGACACTGATTATTAGAAGGCGAGACATTTTGAAGGTGGGCTTCGAAGTGACATTTTAGAAAAGGTGAATGCCTTGAAGCTGGAAACCTACATTGGGGTGCTAGACAAGGCCATAATATCAGAAGCCAATATAGGTAGACAAACTAAACCAACCACTAACTGGAAAGGCAACATAAGGCAAGGCTTCTTCTCAAAGAAGAAATTTTCGAAAAAGCAAAACACGAACTCCTCAAATACTTCAAATTCTTCCCGAGACACATCTCCTATGTGCAACATTTGTAGTAAAAGGCACCGTGGGGTTTGTTACCATGTGTCAGGAGCCTGTTTCAAATGTGGTAAACAAGGGCACATGGCCCGAGATTGCAATCAGAACAGTGGAAAGATAGCTGCTAGTTCCACTACATCGATCCCGAAGCTGGGAAAGACCATGAGATCTACTACCGCCGGGGATACCGTGAGACAAGGGAGAGTTTTTGCGCTTGTTCCGGGCGATACGCGGAATGCCAACGCAATTGTCTCAGGTACTATTTCTATATGTAATCAGGATGCCTTTGTGTTAATTGACTCCAAATCAACACACTCTTTTGTGACATATGCATTTGCATCTAGACTAAGTAGACCTCTAGAATTATTGCCATATCTGCTATGTGTATCTGCTCTATCCGGGGAATCTGTGTTATGTGAATCTGTACATCATTTTTTTGTCGTGCGTGTTGGGGATGCCATCCTATATGCGGATTTACTACCCTTGAAGACTATTGGTGAATGACAAACAAACGTGGGTGTTTACCACCACCGTATCAGAAGAAATTGTGTTTGTAAGTAAACGGGTAGTGCCTATATGAATGAAGGCATGCAAACCATCAAAAAAGTGTGCCGTATTATGTGTGTGTGTGTGTTGTCTCAAAAATCAGAATGTGAGAACATCCCGCAAATACTTAGGGAGAAGAAATTGTTTGCTAAACTAAATAATTTTGATTATAAAGATATAAAGGTTTGTATTGTGTATGTAAAGACGGTCTAAAAGTTAAAGGTTCGCCGCCGCCCTCTGATTGTTGAGAAAAAAACGAAAAACGCAAACTATTTTCGGAATTGCGCAGCTTTGTGTTTACTTTGAAAAATCCATTATATATATATGGGCAAAGTGTGAAAGTTTACACGCATCACAAAAGTTTAAAATGAAGAAAAAACTTGCAGAATATGTGTCCAAATGTCTCCAATGTCAGCAAGTTAAAACTGAACATCAGAAACCAGGCGGTCTACTTCAACCCCTCCCTATTCCTGAATGGAAGTGGGAGCATGTGACTATGGATTTCGTTGTTGGTCTACCTCGGACGTCTCGAGGTATGGATTCTATTTGGGTTGTAGTTGATAGACTGACTAAATCTGCACATTTTCTGCCAGTTAGAACTACGTTTAATGCTTATAGACTGGCTACCATATATGTTGATGAGATTGTCCGTTTACATGAAGTTCCGTTATCTATTGTGTCGGATAGAGATTCGAAATTTGTATCTAGATTGTGGAAGAGTTTGCAGGAAGCTATGGGGACAGAACTGAAATTTAGTACTACATTCCATCCACAAACAGACGGGCAATCAGAACGAACCATACAGAAATTAGAAGATATGTTGAGAATGTGTGCCTTGGATTTCCAAGGGAGTTGGGAAGATTATTTGTCACTTGCAGAGTTTGCTTACAATAACAGCTTCCACACCAGCATTGGTATGGCACCATATGAGGCTTTGTATGGTAAAAGGTGTAGATCACCAATTTGCTGGACAGAAGTCGGGGATAGAGCCTTACTTGGGCCTGAAATTGTGCATGGTACTTCTAAGAAGATCAAAACCATTCAGTAAAGGCTCAAAACAACTCAAGACTGACAAAAGAATTATGCAGATGTTCGGAGAAGACCTCTTGAGTATGAGGTTGGTGACCACGTGTTCATCCGTGTGTCTCCGATGAAGGGCCAAGTTAGGTTTGGAAAGAAGGGCAAACTCTCGCCTCGTTACATTGGGCCGTTCCAAACTTTTAAAAGGCTTGATCCAGTTGCCTATAGAGTTGCTTTGCCACCGGGATTTGAACAAATCCATAATGTGTTTCATGTATCGATGTTGAGGGGTTACCTCCGAGACCCGTTTCATGTTGTTGATTATCACCTGTATAGTTATTGATGAAAATATGGAATACGCTGAATGGCCGAAACAAATCATTGACCGACAAGTGAAACAACTGAGAAGCAAGTCCATCCCAATGGCGACAATGGAATGGAAAGAACACTATGGGACGGATGCCACATGGGAAAAAGAGGAGGAAATGCGACTATGCTATCCATATTTGTTTCCCGACGAAGGTAAAATAAGTTTGGAGGACCAAACTTCCTAAAGGGGGGAAGACTGTGATAACCCTGTTCCGTATTATGCTAATTGGTCCTTATTATAAATGTGATTATGTGATTGATATGATTTTGTGTGCCATTATGTGAAAATATGTGATTTTGAATTTCTATCTGTTCACCGTAGGAATGTCTGTTTGATTATCTACTTTGGAAATTAAATTGAAGGCCTTATCGGTCACGAAACCCGAAATTGATTACGCCATTGTGATTGGCATAATTTTTAGAGCCTACGGTGAAATTTAATTGGAAAGTGATTCGGATCAAATTAATTAGATTAAATGAAGGATATAGTGCCCAATTATTTAATATTTATAATTTTGGTTAGTGGGGCTTCTATTCAAAGGGCCATATACACTCTCATTAGTTTCTTTTGAGCTCAAAATCTGAGTTATGCATTTGTGAGGGTGAGGAGGCCAGCTATAGAGAGAGAGAGAGAGGGGAGGGAGCATTGTGCAATTTTGCTCAAGAAGCTTGGTGATCTTGAAGGCACACTCAAGAATTTACCATAAATTGTGAGAATTAAGGCTCCTAGGTGAGTAATTAGCCATTGACTCATGGATTTTAGTTTGTAAATTGTGTATTCAAGCTAGTTGGGCAATCAAGAGTGAGAATTGAAATGAAATTGAGTTGATCATATTGAATTGAAGGTCAATGTATGCATGCATGTAGGAAATTGCTATGAATTTCCATGTTTGGGCATCAAGTATGTAATCCATGCTGATTTTTTATTGAAGTCCATGTATTTGATCATCTCTTCACCAATTAAGTTGAGAATAATGAGTATCTTCCACATGCATATGCAAATCATGGAAGTGTGAGCTTTGAATGTTTGAAATTAGTATGTTGTTGATGAGTTTGAGTCATATTGAACATGCATGTGTTTGATTCATGGAATTAAGCTTCATAATGTTGTAATTTAGTATTTGTACCATGTTAGTACATGTATATGTGGAGTTTGAGCTGAAAATCATGCATTTAGAGCCTTTGGATATCAAGTTGAAGCTCAAGAACATATTCTAGAAAACCCAAAACTTTTTATGTCCACTCGAGAGGGGGAACTGCTGCTCAAGCGGGAAAAACGGGCTCCCAGTATTTTTGCAGACTTGGATATCCGCTCGAGCGGGGGAAGTTCACACTCGATCGGGGAGCTATGTAGACTGAACTTTCACTCGAGCGCCCAACTTCACGCTCGAGCGTAAATTTGATGCAACCAACACTTTTACAGACATATTGGGTCCGCTCGAGTGGGGAAGTCCACGCTCGAGCGGGGACCCCTGTTTCTGAAATTTTGAAAATGCATTCTGTGTTTCGTTTTCTGTTCTCTTTCACTTCTAAGTACTCTTAGGCATACATTGAGCATTGTAATTGAGTTGAAGAGATAAGAATGAAGCCTAAAGAGAAATATGTGAATTAAGGAACGGATTGAACCATTTGTGACCCATATGTGTTATGTAATGTGTAGGCTCAAGCTCTAGGGCAAATCAACCAACCGATCACTGTGAAAAATATCTTGACAAAGATATCTGAAATATGTTGTTGTCCAATTGCTTACTTCTATATAAGTTTATAAGTTTGTTAATTTGATTGATGGACAATGTTTGCTATGCCAAATGAATGGGCCGAAGGCCAGTTTGACAAGAAAGTATGAATGGGCCAAAGGCCATTTTGACATGAATCAATGAATGGGCCGAAGGCCAGTCTGACATAAATAAATGAATGGGCCAAAGGCCAGTACGATATGAATGATAGAATGACTAGACCAGAGGCCAGTATGATCTGAATGAAAGAATGAATGGGCCAGAGGCCAGTCTGACATGAATGAAAGACAAATGGGCCAAAGGCCAGTTTGACATAAATGGATTGGGCCTGAGGCCGTATGATGTGTTTGGAACCACAGTCACTTGACTTGTATTTACATATATATGCTAAATAGAATATGAATTGGGACCAAGGTCATTTGAAGTACGTTGTTCTAAATACCGTTTGTGTAACTCCTTTATTTGATATTATTCACTAGGCTTTCGCTCACGCTCATTCATTTGTTTGTAGGTGAGTCGAGAGAGGTCCAGACCCAGCCTCAGTGAAGTCTGTATGGAACAACTAAGGTTTTAAAGAGTCAGCCCTTGCGTCTCACGCACGAGACACGTATTCACCATTTTGTTATTTTATGTTGTTTTGTCATATTGGCGAGGACTTTGGTTTACGTTTGTATATAGTTTTGATTGGCTGACCTAGACTTAAATGATCCTGTCTGCACAGAACTTTACATTACTGTATTTTCTGATGTGAGTTGTTAACATATTTATGTATGGAATGTTATGATGTGCATATAAGCACGGCTCTATGGACAAAGTTTTAAATTTGTTTCCGTTTGGCCCTTTTACTCTGATGAGTTTTGTTTGGTTTGATTTGAGGCCGTAGATAATCTCATGATTACTGGCCGGTTATGACCTTAACCCATAGGGGCAGGTTCGGGTCGTGGCATAGACTGAGGCTCAACCATATCTCTAAACCTCAAAAAAGGTCAATATAATTTATCCAAAAAAATAATAAGTGGTCTAATTATATAATTTGAAAATAACTTTAACTAATAGCATTATACTAAAGGAGTGGAGAGATGGTTCATCCATGCATTGCATGTATATACTCATCTCTTCCAAGGATTGGAGAAAAATAGTTAGACCATACTTTTTTAATATAATTACACCAGTCATCATTAAAGTTTTAATGCACATAATATCCAAGCTCATTTTCATTAATAATTTGTTAATATATAGATGAAAAATAGTAAGGGTAAACTACTCATACCTCCTAATAGTTGAACTTAATTTCTATCAAGTCTTATTGAAAATAAATCCTAATAAAATCATCGCTAAACATAATTTTTCTGACGATTTTTAAATATGTCATTAAAAATTAACAATTAATGACTTATTTTTGTCACAGTTTTCATAAATTGTCGCTAAAACTTACAATTAGTGACATTTTTCAATGACGAATTTTTCAAATTGCCTCTAAAAGTTGAAAATTAGTGGCATTTTTTTTGATGATTTTTTTAATCTGTTGCTAAAACTTATAATTAGTGACATTGTTTATGACAAAATTTTTAAACTATTGCTAAAAATTAATAATTAGTAACGTTTTTTAGTAGTGTTTAATGAAAAATGCCATTAATTCTCACAAGACTTATTGAATAATAAGTCCACTGATTAAGACTTACACATAGGTCCTCCAAAAAAATTATATTGTCATCTTTTTTCATCTAAAATGTATGTTTATCTTTATTCATTACAATGTCTAATTAGCATATGCATTAGTTTTGGTGATTGTTACCTTATTAAAAGGGTAGTCAATGTAATTATGATAAAAGTGTGAGTCTAATTTTATTTTTTCCAAACTTCAAAAAAGGTAAGTATAATTTAGCTTAAATTTATATATATGCTATAACAGTAAATGATAAGTGCCAAACTACATACATTGACATATCTTGAACTACACTAGATAAGTCCATATCAATTATTATTTAAT
Source organism: Camellia lanceoleosa (assembly GCA_025200525.1). Lineage (NCBI taxonomy): Eukaryota > Viridiplantae > Streptophyta > Magnoliopsida > Ericales > Theaceae > Camellia > Camellia lanceoleosa. The sequence continues at coordinate 69,704,107 of CM045766.1, read as the reverse complement.
GATTTTAATGAGTTTGTGTGTTGTGCATGTTATATGGGCCTTTGTGATGAAAAATATTTTTATACTCTTTTTAGGTCCATTCCAACCCTAATAGTTAGGGGAGTACAAAAGGATGACCTGGCCTTCATAAAGGAAGGTCTTATTCTGGAGATACCAAAAGGAGGCACAAGAGGCAAGAGAGATGAAACCCAAGGTTCCAAGGATGGAGTTCTCCACACCTATGGCGTTCTTCAATTTCTCCATGGACGACTAATCTTCTTCTTTGGGATTAAGATGAAACCCTAATAAAGTAACTTGTAATTTTGTATTTCGATTTTGGTTTTTCTTTGGATTTGGATAATCCTTGTATGATTATTAAAGATCTTTTGTTCAAGAAGCGTTTTCATTCAATTCATGTATTTGATTTCTGTGATTGAGAATGTATGATCATACAACTATTTTTCTTGCTTGTATATACAAATCATGAGACGAGTCATGCTTATGTGAGACGAGTCGTGCCCGCAACCCTAATTAGTGTAGATGATTTGTGCCAATCAAAGATGAGTAGTGTCTATAATTTGATTATGCTTATCCTCTTGATGATGATATCGGGGTTTATAGCCATGATACATCACTATTATCTGAACCATTGATTTATTGAAATTTAATATATTAATTACTTGTTATGAGATTAGAGGTGGATTCAAAACCCCAAATTCTTTTCTATTTCAATTCCACCTCAATTTCATAACAAGTAATTAATATATTAAATTCCAATAAATCAATAATTTGGATAATAGTGATGTATCTTGGCTACAAGTCGCAATATCATTGTCAAGAGGATGGGTATAATCAAATTGCAGACACAAATCATCTTCGAGTAGTATGAATTGTCCATACTAAACTAGGATTGCGGCACAACTTGTCTCCGCTAAGCCTGACTCATCTCACGATTTATATATACAAGCAAGCAAAACAATTATATGATCATGCATTCTCAATCACAAAAATCAAATACATATATCGGATGAAAACGTTTCTTGAACAAAAGATCTTGAACAATCATACAATGATTATCCAAATCCAAAGCAAAACTAGAATCTAAATGCAAAATTACAAGTTACTTGATTACAGTTTCATCGCAATCCTGAAGAAGATTAGTCACCCATAGAGAAAGTGAAGAACACCATAGGTGTGGAGAACTCTATCCTTGAAACCCCTTGCCTCTTGTGCCTCCTTTTGATATCTCCACAATAAAACCCTCTTTTATGAAGACTGGATCATCCTTTTATGCTCCCCTAACTATTAGGGTTGGAATGGGCTTAAAAGAGTATAAAAATATACTTTTCATCACAAAAGGCCATACAACTTGCACAACACACAACTCGTTAAAATCATTAAATAATAATTAACACGGACTTGCCTAGTGTAGTTTAGGGTACCTCAATAAATATATATATATATATATATATTGACACTTATCTGTAAGTATAATTACATACGTAAATGAAAAGATCGTAATCGCCCTTATCATTTGACCTGAAGGTCAGTGACTCAGCCCGCAATCTGAAACAAAGTTGGGCCTAGGCATTGGGTTTGAAGCCCAATCTGTTGGCCCATTTGTGAGCTCGATCCGTTGGCTTGAGTCGACTTACAAGCTCATAAAAAATTTTGAAAAAATAAGAAAAATAATGAAACAACGTAAAACAAATGGCCTTAATCATGGCATGTTGGCTTATCCCCCAGCCTATGAGAGGAGGCGAGTTGGTTTCCCATTTGGGCCAAATCCATTTAGTAGGGCCTGGACCTAAAGTTTTGTCCCATGAGTTGACCCGATCTGAGCTCACCCATAAAATAAAAATAAAATAAAAAATCTATTAGGTTTAGAATCAAGGCATTTGAGAGATTTTTATTATTACTTTTAAGATGACTAAATATGGCATAATTGCTCTCTAATTGCTTGTGGGTATTTTTTTTTTTATTATTTATTAAATTTGATATGTCTACACCAACATAGGTGTAGACTTCATATAATACGAAATTATGCAAACGTGATAGATGGGTTATGAAAATCAACAATTTTGATGGAGAAATTTTTTTTTATCAAATTTCAAAATTTGGAATAAAAAAATTCAAGTAATTATAGTTAGTTACATAGGGGCAATCTGAGAATAAAAAAGTGACAATTCACACTAAAAAAACTTGTGCACTTCATATAATATTAGAGGTGCAATTTGTAGTTGAATATGAGAATTATAACAGTTATTTGAAATAATTTATACTAGTTATCATATTTTGAGGGTATTTTCAACCAAAATATAGATATATATATATATGTTGTGACACATATACACCAACCGAGGTGTTTTCATTATGCAATAGTATATATATGAGGGACGGTTCTCTCCGGTCTATATCAGATTAGAGATTGTTATTGGATCTTCGTGAGCCTACCATAGAATTCACATCGATAATTCGAACCATTTAATGTATAGGACTTATCAAGTACTTCAAGCTTACAAAAAATCACATTAATCAAATATCAATAATCATTTGATTAAATCATATTTATGTCAATGGTAAGTAAAATCTTAAAAATAAATTATTAACAAAAATGTGATGTGATCAAATACTATCGATATCCAATCAACGTGATTTTTTATAAGATGAATTAGTCGACGAATTTTACACATTGAGCAGTCTAAATCATTTATGTGAGCTTCGTAGTGGGCTCATGGATACCCAATAACACCCTCTAATTGATTTTTTCCCAAAGCCTCCCTGTATATCACAATCAAAAGGGTTAAGTGCAATGAACATCTCCACCATTATTTGTCGTTGAAAATACCTAATTTTGCATATGATAATGCTATAAATAATCAGCCAATAAAAGTTTTTGAAAGTAAATGACTGATGCGACTTATCAATGACTAAAAAAATTCAATGGCCTCATAATTTGAGCATAGGTATTACAGTGTTCAATTCCGTGATAATATAAGTACCTTTGGGCATTACACTGAAAGGTAAAAAGTGCTTTGTTTGTGGTGCTAATGGTGGAAAATGAATGTCTGTACAGTTAAGTTAGGACATTGTTTGTTGACTTAACCAAATTACATGATAAATATAAGCATCACATGTAAGTGAGTGATGAGTAGGTAAATATTCCATCTACATTCATTGGCTCTCTTATGTTGGAGTGTATAGTGATACTACGCCGTGGTATCACTATTCAATCAGTATTATTAATTTATATTAAGAATTATAATTTTCTTGAATTAATGGGAGATAAGAGTAAACCACTAAAATATATTTGTGACTTTTTATTGACTAATAACACCATGTAAAATGATATTATTGTTAAACTCAATATATATATTTTTTTTCATCTTATTAGCATGTCATCGCTGCATGGGATTGCATTATATGTTGGTCCTAAATAAACCCTTTTATTTTTTATTTTATTTTTTAGTCTAGAGAGCCCGCATAAAGAAAAGAATATTGAGTGCAACGATGGTTGTGTTCCTCTTTTTTCTATGGTTACCGCTACACCTAGGAATTGAAAAGACAAAATAGGAGAAATAAATAAATTGAATCTGGTTTGACAGTTCTCTCTTCTTTTGAACTAATATTTATACACACAATGGTTTTCACGTCTTTCTGGTAATCGTCATAGAAATAAAAACCATTCCATTAACTCCATTAGAACTATGGGATGAACGGTTTGATTCATAGTTGAAAGTGTTAGAAATGATTTTGGAAATATCAATTTTTTTCTCAATTTTGATCTAATTTTTAGGTGGAACCTATGCGCCAAAGTTGGTGGGTCTAAGTGGTAACGCGTTCTATACCGCGTTGTGATTCACGTAGTATATTTGGTTGGTCAAAACAATTATTGGGTGAATGAGAAATTGAAGTCAAAATAAGCTCCATGGAAATGTTGTTTTTAGTGAAATTTCCATTAAAGTTTGAAATAAGGCTTGTCCCACATTGTTTTCAGAGGCAACCTTGGTGTGGGTTTATAAAGTTTGGGTTTGGAACTTGGGGTAAGCCTTAAGGGGCACTAAAGTTTTGTGGAGGGAGAGGTTATGAGTTAGACCCATTGAACCCAAAATAAACACATGCGCATGTCGCGATCGGTCGAGGGGGCTAGGCTTGGGCTTGGGCACAGATGCGTGGTGTGAGATTGGATTGGGCTTGTCTAGCCCAATGCTTATCTTTTTGGAAAAAATAAAATCTATTTCTTTAAACAAATTCATATATGTTCAAGTTCAAACCCAACAAGGTCCTATCTATTCGAAATAAAACTGAACAAATTCAGTATCTGTTCAAAATTCAAACCAAATAGTTTCGTATCTGTTCATTCAAACTGAACAGGTTCTATACCTGTTCAAACAGGTTTGCTACCTGTTGGATTCGGACCGAATAGCCACTAAGTCATCTATAAATAGGCAAGCCCTCATTTGGTTTATTCATTTAATTTCGTTCTTTTCTGCTGCTATTAATCTCTGCATTTTGCTGCATTATTTTTTCCTGTGAGAAAGAATATAAACACAAAGTGTGTTCATTGTGCAAATAATTTGTAGTGCTGATATTATTCGTTGTTGACCATTTTATCCTGAAAGATAGACGTCTACAATTTGAAAACACCATGGAGAGGACAAATTTGTCTTAAGGACATAGTGTTAAACACTGGATTTGATCAAAAATTTATTCGAGAAAATAATAAGGTAAGTGCCTTGATTACTTTTCTGTTTAATTATTTTTTCTGTTCCAAATTTTGATTTTGTTTTTGTAACAAAATAAAAAATTGTTATTTATTTATTTATTTGTATACATTGTTTTTATTTTTGTAATCAAACAGTCTCTCTCCTTTTTTTAATCCATTCTTTGAATACAGTGAAAATTGTCCAACAATCTTAAGAAAGATCATTTTTTGGTGTCTTTATTGTATTTATTTTCTGTGCTTTTTACAAATTGATATTCTGGTTGGAAAATACAAATAGTAGTCATAGTTTGATAAATAGTAGTAATATACTGTTTACCATTAACAATTTCAGAATATTATTTTGTGTAGCAATGTTACAGAAAATTAGTGTATAGTATTTTATTTTTCTGGTTTTAGTAACTAGAAAATTAATTTGTGTTTTGGTTTTTCTGATTTTTGTAATCAGATATTATGGTTACTGCAACTGAAAGTAGTACGTCAATTGTTACAACGACTCCGGTCCCTATCCAAAACCATGTTCAAGTTCCAATAAATCATGAAGAAAAATCAGAAAAACTAAATGGCACCGAGTTTAAGAGATGGCAACAAAAAAAGTTATTCTATAATACAACTTTAAATCTAGCCTGATTTCTCCGTGAAAAGACTCTAGTACTTGAAGATGATGAAAGTAATCGGCAAGTTGTTGCCTCTGTAAACGCCTGAAAACATTCTGATTTTCTGTGCAGAAACTACATCCTAAATAGCCTAGACAACATGCTGTATAATGTTTACAGTCCTCTAAAAACAGCAAAAGAATTATAGGATTCTTTGGAGAAAAAATAGAAGACAAAGGATGTCAGCACAAAGAAATTTGTTGTCGATAAATTTCTGAACTTTGTTATGATAGACTCCCAAATGGTAATTTCTTAAGTTCAAAGTTTTCAATTAATTTTGCATGATATTCATGCTGAGGGTATGTCTTTGAGGGAGTCTTTCCAAGTCGCTATATTAGAGGAAAATTACCACTGGCTTGGAAAGATTTCAAAAATTATTCAAAACATAAACGCAAAGAAATAACAATGGATGAATTAATTGTAAGACAATGAATTGAGAAAGATAACCGTAAGGCTGAAAAGATGAATGGTTAAAATCCCATTAAGTTCAAGGCTAATGTAGTTGAACAAGTGCCCAAGCCACATAACAAAAAGAGCAAGTTTGCTAGAGATGGTCCTAAGCAAGGCGACAACAATGGCAATAAGAAGTTCAAAGGAAAATACTATAACTGTGGCAAGACAGGACATCGAGCTTCTAATTGTCACCACCCTAAGAAGGATCGAGGAAGTACAAATAAGAAGACTACTAATCAAGCCAATGTGACAGAAGTTGATTACATCTCTGACGAGCTAAATGACATGAATCTCTCTACTATGATCTCTAAGGCTAATTTGGTTGGAAATCCCAAGGAATGGTGGGCTGACACAAGAGCAACTCGTCACATTTGCACAGACAAGAAGATGTTCACTCTTATAATGAGGCTGTAAATAGTGAGCAACTATTCATGAGAAATTCATCTACTTCTGCTATGGCTGGACAAAGGAAAGTAATCTTGAAGATGACATCGGGGAAGGAACTGACCCTCAATAACGTGTTGCATGTACCAGACATCCGGAAGAATTTAGTTTATGGTTCTTTGTTAAGTAAGAATAGTTTTAGGCTTGTTTTTTATTCTAATAAATTTATATTAACAAATAGTGGTATGTATGTTGGTAAGGGATATATGTGATCTTAAATTTGTTCAAACTAGAGGAGGCAAAACGTATTTCATAACATTTATCGATGATTACTATGATAACCCTGTCCCGTGTTATATTAATTAATCTTAATTATGATTGTGGTTATGTGCTTAATATGATTTTGAGTGCTACTTATATGATTATGTGTGTGTTTGAATTCCTATATGTTTGCCGTAGGAAAATCTGTTTGATTTTCTACTATAGAATTTAAATTGAAGGCTGCAAAGGCGTCAAAAAGTGAAATTGACTCTATTTTTGTGCTTAGCATGATTTTTAAAACCTACGGTGAAATTTAATTCAAAATTGATTCGGATCAAAATAATTAGATTCAATATGATTGAATTAGAGCAACCATTGATTAGTTCTAATCAAGTGTGATTAGGGAAAGCCTATATACATGAGTTAAGTATGCTTAAGCTCATATTTTTTAGCTCAAATCAGATTCTACACCCTAGAGAGAGAGAGTGAACCGAATTTAGAGAGAGAAAGGAGCCATTCTTGAAGATTTTGTAAGAGAACTCAAGTTTTGGAAGGTTAGGCTCTAGAACTAGCTGAAATTGTAAAGGTTGAAGCTCCTAGGTGAGTAATTGAGCAAAAATTCATGAGTTTGAGTTTGTAATTTTGTGAATTGAAAGTTAAATAGTAATCAAGAACAAGAATTAAGTTGAATTTGATGAATTTGAAGTCATTATTAACATGCATGTAAAAGATTGCCATGAATTTGTGTATTTGAGTATGAAACATATGTGATCCATGTTGAATTTTGATTAAGATTCAAGCTTTTGACTATCTTTTGCATCACTTAAGTTGAGAATGGAAGTTATATTCCACATGCAAGCACAATTCATAGAGGTATAAATTGTGGTTGCATGAATTTGAAGTATTGGAAATAAGTTTGGTATAAATTGACCATGCATGCAATTAATTCATGGGAATTGAGCTTCATAATGTTATAAATTTAGTATTTGTATCATGTTAGAAGATGTACAAGCGAATTATGGGTCATAACGTGCGAGTTACATTAATTAGGCTGCAAATTTGAAGCTCAAACAGCTTGCTGGAAAGTCCAGAATTCGACCTGTTCGCTCGAGCAAGAAAAGCGTTGCTCGAGCGTAAAAATGTACCTCCCAGAAGTTTTATAGAGATTACACGGTGGTACGAGCGGCCGAATCTGCGCTTGAGCATACCCTGCTTTGCATGACTCCTCGCCCGAGCGTCAAAAGTCTCGCTCGAGCGTAAATTGCAAGCAACCAGTACTTTTGCAGACCAAAGGGGTCCGCTCGAGCAACCAAACCTGCGCTCGAGTAGAAAGCCATGTTTCAGAAAATTTGAAAAGTTACTTTATGTTCTGTTTTCCGTTCTCTTTCACTTCTAAGCACTCTTTGGCATGCATTGAACATTGTAAATGAGTTAAAGGGTTAAGAAAGAGGCCTAAGAGAAACAAACAATTTGAGAATGAATTGAATCACTTATGACCTGAGATGTTGTAAATTGTGCAAGGCCAAACACAGGGGCAAAACCACCGGCAGAACACTATAAGTAATATCTTAATAAGAATATATTGAAGTTTGCTACATCCAAATGCTTACTTATATATGAGTTCTACAATGTTATTAAATTGAATTGGATATTCGCCATACAAATGATTTGACCAAAGGCCATTTGACATAAATAATTGGGCCAAAGACCGTTTGACATGAATAATTGGGCCCAATGCCATTTGACATGAATGATTGGGCCCAAGGCCGTTTGCTAGAAATGATTAGGCCCAAGTCCATTTGCTAGAAATAATTAGGCCAACGGCCATTTGATATGAATAATTGGGCCAAAGGCCGTTTGATAGAAATGATTGGCTCAAAGGCCGTTTGACAAGAGAGAATTGGGCCTAAAACCGTTTGATAAGAATGAATTGGGCCTAAGGCCACTTGATAAAAATGAATTGGGCCCAAGGCCGTTTGATACATTGGGGCCTAAGGCCGTTTGATGTATTAGATAGATATATGAATGGGCCTAAGGTCGTTTGATATGTTTGTTAACAAATTTTCCTTCATGTAACTTCCTTATTTGATATTATTCACTGGGCTTTTGCTCATTCTCATTCATGTGTATATAGGAGAGCAAAGAGATGTCCAAACCTAGCCTCAGTGAAGACTATGAGAGGAAGTCAAGTTTTTGAGGAGTCAGCCCGAATGTCTCGCGCACGAGACTTTGTTTTTGTCCCTTTTGTTCTTGTGTTACTCTTTTGCTATTTTGGTGAACACGTTGGATCAACTATGTATATGAGTTTTTGTTTGGCTGATTGCATACCTGAAAGTTCTTGGATGTATATAAGATGTTAACTCAAATTATATGTGTGAGTTATTATGAAATCCCTTTGGAATGATTTTGCTATACCAGGTAAGAACAGCTCATTTGACAGATTTTTTTTTTTTTTTTTTTTTTGTTAATCTGCTTTCTGTTTTGGCCCCTTTAATATTTCTGAAATTGTTTAAGGCCATGGATAATCTCATGATTATTGGCCGGTTATGACCTTAACCCTTAGGGGCACGGGATCAGGTCATGACAGAGTGGTATCAGAGCACGAGTTAATAGCTCACATACTTGTCCTAATGAGCAATAAGTATCTAGAAAAGATCTAGGATGCATTCATGTGATAAGTATGAATTTGAAGACATCGAGAATATGCTTAAATGTTTCGAAATAAATGACTATGTGGTATATATTTTGTGATACTTGCATTGTGAATTATTTGAATATGTATGCTCTTTTGTATAAGCGTACTTGTGAATATTTTTGTATAAAGAATAATGCAAGTTTAATTAGATAATGGTGAGAACAAGAGGTAATGAATTATAGGAGTCCTCTACTGCCAGAATGGATGGGATGGAAAGATTGATTCAGGAAATGGCAGAAATATTGAGACAACAACAATGGCAACAGCCACACCCTCCGCCTCTACCTCTGGAACCGCCTATGCAAGACCTACAAAATGATGACCGGACAATAGCTCTCATCAAAGAGTTTAAGAAAATGAAACCGCCATAGTTTCATGGAGGATTGTATCCGTTGAAGGCAAAGGCATGGGTCCTTGGAATAGAAAAATTGTTTGAGGTGTTTCCTTGTCAAGAAACACAGAAAGTATTGCTAGCTACCTTTATGTTAGAAAATGAAGCAAGAAGGTGGTGGATGTTGATATGTGAAAACAATAAAGATATTGGTTGGGTGCGGTTCTTAGAAATTTTCTACGACAAGTACTTTCCACAATGTGTTCGCGACAGGAAAGTGTTGAAGTTCACGGAACTTAAGCAAAATAGCATGACAATAGCTGAGTATGAGGCCAAGTTCCCTAATTTGGCCAAATTTGCACCACACATGGTCGACACTGACTATAAGAAAGCAAGACACTTTGAAGGAGGCCTTCGAGATGATATTCTAGACAAGGTGAATGTGCTAAAATTGGAAACCTATATTGACGTGTTAGACCAGGCCATAATATCAAAAGCTAATATAGCCAGACAGAACAAATCATCAATTGACTAGAAAAGTACGAGGCAGGGCTTGTTTTTGAAGAAAATACTTTCAAAGAGGCAGAATACGGGGTCTTTAAGTACTTCAAATTCTTCCCGAGATACATCCCCAATGTGTGGCCAATGTGGTAAAAGACACCGCGGGGTTTGTTACCATCTTTCGAGGGCCTGTTTTAAGTGTGGAAAAGTGGGGCATATGGCAAGGGATTGTAACCAAGTCAGTGGAAAAGTGGCTACTAGTTCAACCGAATTAGTCCCAAAACCAGGAAATACCATGAAGCCTGCTACGATGAGAGACACCATGAGACAGGGAAGAGTCTTTGCACTTGTTCCGGGAGATACACGGAACGCAGAAGCCGTCGTTTCAAGTACTATCTTTATATGTAATCAGGATGCATTTGTGTTAATTGATTCCGGATCAACACACTTCTTTGTAATATATGCATTTGCATCTAGATTGAGTAGACCTTTAAAGTCATTGCCATATTTGTTATGTGTATCTACTCCATCCAAGGAATCTATGTTGCGTACATTTGTTTGTCGATTTTGTGATATGCGTGTCGGGAATGCTACTTTGTATGTAGATCTGTTACCCCTGGACTTTACACATTTTGTTGGAATCTTAGGCATGGACTAGTTATCTAAATACTATGCCACCATTGATTGTGTAACGAAACAAGTGTTATTTAGACCACCAAGACAAGAAGAAATTGTGTTTGTGGGTAATGTGGTAGTGTCTCCACCTTATTTGATATCCGTAATGAAAGCATGTAAATTAATCAGGAATGGGTGTCAAGGTTATTTATGTTGTGTATTGTCTGAACAATCTGTGAATGTTGAACTGGACAATGTCCCTATTGTAAGCAAATTTCCAGATATATTCCCAGATGAATTGCCAGGAGAATTGGTTAAGAGGGAGATAGAGTTTACTATTGATGTTGTGCCAGACACACAGCTTATCTCAAAAACCCTTTACAGAATGGCCACTGTTGAGATGAAAGAATTGAAAGAACAGTTGCAAGACCTATTGGACAACGGGTTTATTCGACCGAGCACTTCGCCGTGGGGTGCACTGATGTTATTTGTGAAAAAGAAAGATGGAATCTTACGCCTGTGTATTGACTATCGAGAACTGAGCAAGGTGACAATAAAGAATAAATATCCCTTACCTCATATTGATGACTTGTTTGACTAGTTGCAGAGATCACAAGTGTTTTCCAAAATTGATTTGAGATCCAGGTACCACCAGTTGAAGGTAAAAATAGAGGATGTTGAGAAAACTGCGTTTCGGACAAGGTATGGCCATTATAAATTTCTTGTTATGCCATTTGGAGTGACTAATGCTCCTGCAGCATTTATGGACCTAATGAACCAAATTTTTCAGACTTACCTTGTTGATTTTGTTGTGGTTTTTATGGTTGATATCTTGATATATTCAAAGAGTAGACTTAAACATGAACATGAATATGAATACCATTTGAGAACTGTCTTGTAAACACTTAGAGAAAAGAGATTATTTGCCAAACTAAAGAAATGTGAATTTTGGTTGGATGAAGTTATTTTCTTAGGGCATGTTATCAACAGGAAGGGGATTTCAGTAGACCTACAGAAGATAGAGGCAATTGTGAATTGGCCTACTCCAACGAATGTAACAGAAATCCGCAGTTTCATGGGCCTGGCCGGGTATTACAGACGGTTTGTAAAGGATTTTTCTAAAATAGCTGTGCCACTTACCCAACTCACACACAAAGGACAACCATTTGAGTGGACTAATGAAAGAGAGTTTGCCTTTCAGGAATTGAAGATAAGACTAACCACTGCACCAGTTTTGACATTGCCCTCAGGTATGGAAAACTTTGTGATATATAGTGATGCTTCTTATAAAAGTTTGGGATGTGTACTAATGCAGAACAGAAAGGTGATTACCTACACCTCTCGTCAATTGAGACCGCATGAAAAGAACTACCCGACGCATGACTTGGAACTAGCCGCAGTGGTGTTTGCTTTGAAAATTTGGTGGCACAACTTGTATGGGGCAAAATGTGAAGTTTACACGGATCACAAAAGCCTAAAATACTTCTTTACTCAAAAGGAGCTGAATATGCGACAAAGGAGATGGCTTGAACTAATAAAGGATTGTGATCTTCAAATTCAATATCACCCCGAAAAAACCAATACCGTTGCCGATGCGTTGAGCAGAAAATCAACGGAGAACTTAGCTTGTCTATTCACTGAACAAAAAGAAATTTTGCAAGATTTTGAGAAAGCCAAGATTGAAGTCGTGCTACATGAACAAGCTAGGTTAATAGCTGCCATTTCTATTGTACCAGCAATAATTATTGAAGTCAAGCAAAGATAAAGAGAGGACGAGGCTCTTAAGACAATAATCGATGAGTTTGAAGCTAAACCGAAATCGAAATTCAGTGTTGATAGTGAAGTATTGAGGTTTCAAAGCAGAATATGTGTCCCAAACATTCCTTAATTGAAAAAGAGGATCCAAGATGAAGCTCACAAGTCGATGTTTGCTATGCATCCGGGTAATAACAAAATGTATCGAGACTTGAGGCAAAGCTATTGGTGGCCTAAAATGAAGAAGGAAATCGCAAAGTATGTGTCCAAGTACCTTCAATGTCAGTAAGTTAAAACTAAACATCAGAAACTAGGCGGTCTATTTTAACCTCTCCCTATTCCAGAATAGAAGTGAGAGCATGTGACCATGGATTTTGTTGTTGGCCTGCCTCGAACTCCTAGAGGTATGGATTCTATTGGGATTGTGGTTGATAGATTGACTAAATCTGCGCATTTTCTACCAGTAAAGACCACTTTTGATGCTTATAGATTGGCCACTATATATGTTGATGAGATCGTTCGTTTACATGGAGTTCGGGCATCCATTGTCTCAGATAGAGATCCGAAATTTGTATCCAGACTACGGAAAAGTTTGCAAAGAGCTATGGGAACAGAGCTGAAATTTAGTACCATATTCTACCCACAGACAGACGATCAATCAGAACGGACCATACAGACTTTAGAGGACACACCCAGAATGTGTGCTTTGGATTTCAAAGGGAGTTAGGAGGATTATTTGCCACAAACAGAATTTGGATACAACAACAACTTCCACTCCAGCATTGGTATGGCACTATACGAAGCCTTGTATGGTAGGAAGTGTAGATCACCAATTTGTTGGACAAAAGTCGGAGATAGGGCTTTACTTGGACCTGAAATTGTGCAAGACACTTCCGAAAGGATTAAAATCATCCAATAAAGGCTCAAGACAGCACAGAGCCAGCAGAAGAATTATGCAGATGTTCGAAGACCTCTTGAGTATAAGGTTGGCGACCATGTATTTTTGTTCGTGTGATTCCGATGAAAAGCCAGCAGAGATTTGTAAGAAAGGTAAATTATCACCCCGTTACATTTGACTGTTTCAAATTCTGGAAACACTTGGTCCAGTTGCTCACAGAGTTGCCTTGCCATCGGGATTCGAGCAAATGCACAATGTGTTCAATGTGTCAATGTTGAGGGGTTATCTTCGAGATCTGTTTCATGTGATTGATTACCACCGAATAGTTCTGGATGAAAATATGGAATACGAAGAATGGCCAGAACAAATCATTGACCGGCAAGTGAAACAGTTAAGAAAGAAGTCCATCCCAATGGTGAAAATAGAATGGAAAGAACACCATAGGAAAGACGCCATATAAGAAAAAGAGGATGAAATGCAACTGCGCTATCCACATTTGTTCTCGAGCAGAGGTAAACAAGTTTGGAGGACCAAACTTCCAAAATGAGGGAAGATTATGATAACCCTATCCCATGCTATGTTAATTAATCTTAATTATGATTGTGGTTATGTGCTTAATATGATTTTGAGGGCTACTTATATGATTATGTGTGTGTTTGAATTCCTATCTGTTCACCGTAGGAAAATCTATTTGATTTTCTACTATAGAATTTAAATTGAAGGCCATAGAGGCGTTAGAAAATGAAATTGACTGCATTTTTGTGCTTAGCATGATTTTTAGAACCTACGGTGAAATTTCATTAAAATTGATTCGGATGAAAATAATTAGATTCAATATGATTGAATTAGAGCACCATTGATTAGTTCTAATTAAGTGTGAGTAGGGAAAGCCTATATAACTGAGCTAAGTATGCTTCAGCTCATATTTTTTAGCTCAAATCAGATTCTACATTCTAGAGAGAGAGGGTGAACCGAATTTAGAGAGAGAAAGGAGCCATTCTTGAAGATTTTGAAAGAGAACTCAAGTTTTGGAAGGCTAGGCTCCAGAACTAGCTAAAATTGTGAAGGTTGAAGCTCCTAGGTGAGTAATTGAGCATAAATTCATGAGTTTGAGTTTGTAATTTTGTGAGTTCAAAGTTAAATAGTAATCAAGAACAAGAATTAAGTTGAATTTGATGAATTTGAAGTCATTATTAACATGCATGTAAAAGATTGCTATGAATTTGTGCATTTGAGTATGAAACATATGACCCATGTTGAATTTTGATTAAGACTTAAGCTTTTGATCATCTTTTGCATCATTTAAGATGAGAATGGAAGTTATATTCCACATGTAAGCACAATTCATGGAGGTATAAGTTGTGGTAGCATGAATTTGAAGTATTAGAAATAAGTTTGGTATAAATTGAGCATGCATGTAATTAATTCATGGGAATTGAGCTTCATAATGTTGTAAATTTAGTATTTGTATCATGTTAGAAGATGTACAAGCGAATTATGGGTCATACCGTGCGAGTTACATCAATTGGGATGCAAATTTGAAGCTCAAACAACTTGCTGGAAAACCTAGAATTCGACATGTTCCCTCAAGTGAGAAAAGCGTCGCTTAAGCGTGAAAATGTAGCTCCCAGAAGTTTTGCAGAGATTACACGGTGGTTCGAGCGGCTGAATCTGCGCTCAAGCGTACCCTGCTTTGTATGACTCCTCGTTCGAGCGTCGAAAGTCTCACTCGAGCATAAATTGCAAACAACTAGTACTTTTGCAGACCAAAGAGATCCGCTCCAGCGACCAAACCTACACTCGAGCAGAGAGCCCTGTTTCAGAAAATTTGAAAAGTTGATTTATGTTCTGTTTTCCGTTCTCTTTCCCTTCTAAGCACTCTTAGGCATGCATTGAACATTGTAAATGAGTTAAAGGGTTAAGAAAGAGGCCTAAAAGAAATAAACAATTTGAGAATGAATTGAATCGTTTGTAACCCGATATGTATTAAATTGTGTAGGGCCAAGAACAAGTGCAAATCCACCGGCAGAACACTGTGAGTAATATCTTAATAAGAATATATTGAAGTTTGCTACTTCCAAATGCTCACTTATGTATGAGTTCTACAGTGTTGTTAAATTGAATTGGATATTCGCCATACAAATGATTGGGCCAAAGGCCGTTTGACATGAATAATTTGGCTCGAGCCTGTTTGACATGAATGATTGGGCCCAAGGTCGTTCGCTAGAAATGATTAGGCCAAAGGCCGTTTGACATGAATAATTAGACCAAAGGCCGTTTGACATGAATGATTAGGCCAAAGGCCGTTTCATAGAAATGATTGGACCAAAGGTCGTTTAACACGAGCGAATTGGACCTAAGGCCATTTCATAAGAATGAATTAGGCCTAAGGCCGTTCAATAAGAATGAATTGGGCCTAAGGCCATTTGAAAAGAATGAATTGGGCCCAAGGCCGTTTGATACGTTGGGGCCTAAGGCCGTTTGATATGTTTGTTAACAAATTTTCATACATGTAACTTCCTTATTTGATATTATTCACTGGGCTTTCGCTCATTCTCATTCATGTGTATGTAGGTGAGCAAAGAGATGTCCAAACCCAGCCTTGATAAAGACTATGAGAGGAAGTCAAGTTTTTAAGGAGTCAACCCGAATGTCTCGCGCACGAGACTTTGTTTTTGTCCCTTTTGTTCTTTTGTTACTCTTTTGCTATTTTGGTGAACACGTTGGATCACCTATGTATATGAGTTTTTGTTTGGTTGACTGCATACCTGAAAGTTCTTGGATGTATATAAGATGTTAACTCAAATTATATGTGTGAGTTATTTTGAAATACCTTTGGAATGATTTTGCTATACCATGTAAGCACAGCTCATTAGACGGAGTTTTTTCTCTTTTTTTTTTTAAATCTGCTTCAATTTTTGCCCCTTTAATATTTCTGAAATTATTTGAGGCCATAAATAATCTCATGATTATTGGCCGGTTATGACCTTAACCCTTAGGGGTGGGATCGGGTCATGACAATTACACAAGATATTGTTATGTATATTTGCTTAGAAATAAAGATGAAGCATTGGAAATGTTTAAACTCTACAAATCTAAAGTTGAAAATCAACTTGGTAAAACCATTAAAATGGTTAAAAATGATAAAAGTGGTGAATATAATGCACCTTTAAATGAATTTTGAGCACAAAATGGCATTATTCACCAAACTACAGCACCATATTCTCCACAACAAAATGGAATTGCTAAAAAGAATAATAGAACCCTTAAAGAAATAATGAATACCATGTTACTAAGTTTAGGCTTACTGTAAAACTTGTGGAGGGAAGCAATATTGTCTGCTAATTATGTTCTTAATAGAATACCCCACAAGAAAACAAATAACACTCCTTATAAATTGTGGAAAGGTCGACCACCTTCCTATAAATACTTAAAAGTGTAGGGGTGTTTGGCGAAGGTAGAAGTTCTTGTTCCGAAAAAGACTAAAATAAGACCAAAAACAGTGGATTGTGTGTTTATTGGTTATGCTCAGAATAGTAGTGCATATCGGTTTTTGACTTATAAATTAGAAATACCATATATAAATATGAACACTATTATAGAGTCTAGGAATGTTGTATTTTTTTAACATGTTTTTCCTTACAAGAAATGACAGGAATTAAGTACACAGAAAAGAATTTATGATTGTACACAAAGTCCAAAGACTAATGACAATCAAACACAAGAGACTAGTAATGGTCTCGACCAATAAGATTTAACTAATAATGAACCAAGAATAAGTAAGAGAGCTAGAACTTCAAAATCCTTTGGTCCAGATTTTCTGACATACTTGTTAGAAAATGAACCTCAAAGCTTTAAGGAAGCAATGACAGGTCCTAAAGCACCATTGTGGAAAGCGGCTGTTAATACTGAAATTGAATCCATTATGCAAAATCATACTTGGGAATCGGTGGATCTTCCACCTGGTTCTAAAACTCTTAGATATAAATGGACATTCGAGAGAAAAATGAAACCAGATGGTTCAATAGACAAGTGTAAAGCAAGACTTGTGGTAAAATGTTACAGACAAAAGGAAAGTCTGGACTATTTTGACACACATTCCCCTATAACAGCATTGTATCATCTAGAGACACATCAAATGGATGTCAAGACAGCTTTCTTAAATGGTGATCTAAATAAAGAGATCTATATGAAGCAACCCGAAGGGGTTGCCAATGGCATGAAAAATTTGATCATGCTATGCTTACTAATGGGTTTAAG
Organism: Camellia lanceoleosa; assembly: GCA_025200525.1. Lineage (NCBI taxonomy): Eukaryota > Viridiplantae > Streptophyta > Magnoliopsida > Ericales > Theaceae > Camellia > Camellia lanceoleosa. The sequence continues at coordinate 69,686,596 of CM045766.1, read as the reverse complement.
ATAAACGAATGTGACAAGTGCGTCTATGTTAAAAACACTAACAAAGGGTATGTCATTATTTGTCTTTATGTAGATGACATGCTTATCATTGGAAGCAGTCAAAATATGATCAAATCAACTAAGAAAATGCTAAACAAAAGATTTGATATAAAAGATATGGGAGTCGCAGAAGTAATATTAGGAATAAAAATTACTAAAACATCTGATGGGTATGCATTATCTCAATCTCATTATATTAAGAAAATTCTTGGTAAATATATCAACGATGATATGAACATAATAAGAACACCTGTAGACATCAGTCTTTATTTATCAATAAATAAAGGTGATGCGGTGTCTCAGCTAAGATACTCTCAAATCATTGGAACTCTAATTTACCTAATGAATTGCACTCATCCAGATATAGCTTATGCAGTCAGTAAATTGAGTAGGTATGCTAGTAACCCCGGAGAAGACCATTGAAAAACGATCATTCGGGTGCTTAGATATCTAAGGTTTACCTATGATCATGGTTTAAACTTTATTCAATATCCAGCAGTAATAGAAGGTTATTGTGATGCCAATTGGATATCGGATACTAAATATTCAATATTTACTAGTGGATATGTTTTTACTCTAAGAGGCACTGTTGTTTTTTGGAAATCCACGAAACAAACATGCATCGCACGATCCACAATGGAATCTGAGTTTATTGCTTTAGACAAAGCAGGAGAAGAAGCAGAATGGCTTCGTCACTTGTTAGAAGACATTCCAATGTGGCCAAAACCTATGCCAGCTATCTGCATTCATTGTGATAGTCAATCTGCAATAGGTAAAGCACAAAGACACATGTGTAATGGTAAGTCACGACATATTCGTCGTCAACATAATACCGTAAGCCAATTGCTCTTAAATGGAATAATCTCAATAGATTATATAAAATCTAAAGAGAATATTGTGGATCCGTTAACAAAAGTTTTGACTAAAGAGCAAGTGTATAATTAATCGAAGTGGATGGGATTAAAGCCTATTACATAAAAGTCATCATAATAGTAACCCTAATTAGATGACTGGAGATCCCAAAAACTAAGTTCAAAGGGACAACTAAGTTGTCTGTGCCTTGCCAGAAATCACCAAGGGATTAAAATTCCCTACCCATTCCTATGGTGAGAGTGATATTTGCAACATATGTTGTACGCAGTGGTTTAAGGATAAGCTTTACTTTTAATGATTACTTATATCTTGATTTAGGTATAAAAATCAAGACAAGTATAAGAGATTCTCACAGTAAGAATCACCTATATGAGTGTTGAACTTGGGTCGGTTCTATGAGAATGAAGAGGCTAAATTCTCTAGAAGCACTCATGAACAACCATGAGCGTTCAAGGCCACAACGAACACAACTATGAGAACCACGATGTATCAGAAGATATTTAGTGTGAAATCTATTGTCTTGACTTACACAAACGGCTGAACAATTCAAGGCATCTCGTCCATTGGTTAGCTAGTAAGTCCGATAGGATATCACTAGGGAAGGTTCAAGATCGAAAACTACCTATCATGATGCAAGATATTTTTTATTTACACTCTTTCGACAAATTCTACATATTATTGCATTTTCGTTGTCATTAAATTCCATTCATGTGGGGGATTGTTAGAAATGGTTTTGGATAAATCAGTTTTTCCCTTAACTTTGGTCTAACTTTTAGGTTGGCAGGTCTAAGTGGTAATGCGTTCCATGTCGCGTTGTGATTCACATAGTATATTTGGTTGCTCAAAACCATTATTGGGTGAATGAGAAATGAAGCCAAAGTGAACTCCATAGCAATGGTGTTTTTGGTAAAATTTCCATTAAGATTGGACATAAGGCTTGTCCCACATTGCTTTGAGAGGCAACCTTGATGTGGGTTTATAAGGCTTGGGTTTGGAACTTGGGGTAGGCCCCAAGGGGCATTCAAGTATTCTAGAGAGGGATGTTATGGGCAAAGTGGGCTAGATCTATTGGACCTAAACTAAACACGCGCGCGCTGTTGCCGCCGTCCGTCTGGTAGGGCAGGCTGGCCTGGGCCTAGGCTTGGGCGCAGGTGCGTAATGTGAGGTTCGGTTAGGCATGTCTGGCTCAATACTTATCTTTTTGAGCCAAAAAATATTTGAATTTATTTTTATTTTTATTTTTGGAAAAAATAAAATCTGTCCAGAAATTCAAATTTTTTCCTCTTCAAACAGATTCATATCTGTTCAAGTTCAAACCCAACAGGTTCCTATCTGCTTGAAATAAAACCGAACAAATTCAATATCTATTCAGAATTCAAACCAAATAGTTCCGTATCTGTTCATTCAAACCGATTAGGTTCTATACCTATTCAAACAGGTTTGCTACTTGTTGGATTCAAACCGAACAGCCACCAAGTCATCTATACATAGGCAGGCCCTCATTTGGTTTATTAATTCAATTTTCGTTCTTCTCTGCTACTGCTAATCTCTGCATTTTGCTGCATTATTTTTTCCAATGAGAAAGAGTATAAACACAAAGTGTGTTCGTTGTGCGAATAATTTGTAGTACTGCTATTATTCGTTGTTGATCATTTTATCCTGGGAGACGTCCACAATCTAAAAGCACCATGGAGAGGACGAATCTATCTTAAGGACACAGTGTTAAACACTAGACTTAATCAAAAATTTGTTCGAGAAAATAATAAGGTAAGTGCCTTGATTACTTTTCTGTTTAATTATTTTTCCTGTTCCAGATTTTGATTTTGATTTTGTAACAAAATAAAAATCTATTTTTTATTTATTTATTTTTATACACTGTTTTGATTTTTTTTTTAATCAAACAATCACTTTCCTTTCTTTAATCCATTCTTTGAATACAGTGAAAATTGTCTAACAAAAAGCTCAAAGTGAAGCCTAAAAACTAAGATGATAGTAGTATGAAGAAAAGTCATTTCCAAACTTGAAAGAACTTGAGGGGCTGTAGAATCCATCACGCAGTCCGTTTCGATGATCTGAACCGTTAATTTTGTAGAGCTCTCCATACATGTCATTCATAAAAAAGAATAAAACAAAATAAATTGATCAATTTAATAATCGTAACTTTTCATTAGTATTTTTCCTAATTATGTTGACATTTGAATTTAAATAAATTACATTTATGTTCTCGATAATTAGCTACTTGTGTTGGTTTGCTAATTATAGTTTTAATTGTATCAATATTGCTCTTCAGTTTTTTCACATTCTGTGTATTTGGTCTAATTGATAACATCAGTTGAGAAATTATTCAAAAATTTTCTCAAAAATTAACAAGAAAATTGTTCATTTGAAAGAGAGTGAACTATTTCCAATTGGACATCAATCCTCATTCATTTTAAGATGACTGAAAGAACTATTTTACCCCTTGATTTAAGCCAAATTTCTAAAGAGACATTAATTGAAATAAATTTATATAATGTAAAAAATGGAAGGGTAAAATTAATAAAGTTAGAACTACCATGTTCAAATTGATATAAAATCAAATTATAAGAAATAGGTGTAATTTAGTCCTTAAACTTTGATTTTTTTATTATAGCTTAATTTTGTGTACATAAATCCTCTGCTTCTCAATAGCAAAACAGCTAAGGAGAAAAATAATTTCTGCTTTGGCATCTCTATTGTAATTAGAAAATTGTGTTTAATTAGTGTGTTACACCAATTTTTCCTTCAATGTTAGTTTCCATCATCCCATATCACTTGTAGATTACCTCCCAAGATTAGAAGGCTTAGAACATTCCCAATAAGTTCCCTAATATATTTTTTTTAAAGAATCAATTTAAAAACACAGTTGTCATAAAGAAAAGCCTACGAAATCAGAAAAATAAAAATAAGAAATTAGAAATTGACCCATAATGTCAATTTAATGGTGTAGATGTAATCTTCTTGGTATGGGCCCACTCCATAAAATAATCTTAACCTTGAATTTTTTATTTTAGACAAATTTCTGGTCTTTTTTGGGGCGTGTACCAGTTTAATAAATACCCTAAATTTCATTCTATTTTGATTTGATCAATTTCCCACCTTATAGTTAGGAAGGGCAAAATCATTCCCTAAACATAAATTATTATTATTTGTTTCTCTTTCCTTATGGTGATGTTTTGAAAAGTTAGTGATTTTTTATTTTATTTTTATTTATTTATTTATTTATTTATTCATTTTTGTGTCTTTTTAGCTTTTTTTTGTGTTAAAAAAATTAACTTTTTGTGATTTTTTTGTGTAAAAAATTAAAAAACTAAAAAGTTAACTTTTAACTTGTTCCCAAATTGCCCCGTGGTTCAAAAAAAATATCTTCTATATTTATATTATCTATAAAGTAAATGATCTACTAGGTGTCATGAAACCTTTGGTTTTCAGTATGCCTATTTTTCAAAAATCTACCCACAATTCCATAAGATCTCCTCCCATCATCATTTTCTTTTTCAAAACCGAGTAAAAAAAATCATTCTTTCTTCAATTTGATACACTCGGCTCAACGGTGAGCATCAAATAGGCCATTTTTTTTTTCTCTCTCTCTCAATACAACAAATTTCTCAAAGATTGTTGTTCCTTGTCATGTTAGTACAAGTAGTAACAAACAAGATCTTCTCTCTAGCATTCTATTTCTAAACGCTATTTCTTCAGAGATGAGCATCAAATTGAGACAGATGCTTCAAATTGAGTGTCCAATGGGGTGAAAGTGAGTGTCCAAGGAGGGTACCTTTAATTGCTTCACTTCATTGACATGTACACGTATGCATGCAAACAATGAATTTTTCTTTCTTTTTTTTGGTTGGGCTGGAGTTGGTGGTTGGTTGCCGGTCAACCGTCGGCCCGGTAGGAAAATATTATTTTTTTTTTGCTTTTGAACCTTTTGAACCCCACAAAAATAAAGGAAAAACTGGCATCGGGTTGGTCAAGTTGGTTGACCGACCGCTTCTTCAATTCAGCCAAGAATAGAATTTCACACCAAACTGGGTTTGGCTCTCTTGATTTTTTTTTTTTCTTGAAATCTCATTCATCGATCAATGATGAACGTTGGAGCATGAAAAGAGGCTTTTTTCATCAAAATTTAAATTTGGTGTTGGATTTGGTTAACCGTTGGAGATGGTCTAACTAATCCACAAAATAACTATTGCTTGAATTAAATATAACCCACCCATTTGCGCGGGTTGAAAATGTTATTATATTTTCTCTATTATTCTTGAAACAAAGAATAAAAAATAATAGTTAATTTAAAAATAAATAAATAAAAGAATAAGAAGAAAAATAGTAGGAAGGATTGTTAAAGAAGATAGTTCAAAAATTACTCTTAAAAAAAAAATAAAAAAAAAAATCACTTTCAATTCCAATAGAAATAGAGGATAATTACATTAAAGTTCTTTTTCGGAGGCTAATATTAGTATAATTCCATTTTGATACCTTTTACATATGAAAGTTCTATTTTTAAAGAGGTTTTACTTATTAATTTGAAACATAAATTTTACCCCGGAGAAGTTTTTTTCCGTCAATTGATAGAGGAGTTTGCGTGCCCCCAGCTTGCTGATGTGTCGTGACATGTGTTTTTAATTTTATGCATTCTAAAGCTATAAAAGTCATGAAAAATGCTTCCCATCTTTAAAGTTACGATGTTCATGATTCCCAAAATAAAGCGAATCAATTATTTATTTTTATTTTATTTTTTCTTTTTTTTCTAGGGGTACTTACCAATTAGTCCTGTTAATTAGACTTATTTACCTACAGGTCCTAACTAATAAATTTAACACTATAAAAATAAGAGAGTGATAAATTTATCACTAAAAATTTATTCATAAAACAAAGAGACTGATAAATTTATCACTATAAAATTATTCATAAAAAAAAAAGACTGATAAATTTATTTTTATCACTTAATAAATTATATCAAATAGGACTTAATGGGTAATAAGTCTCCAAAGTAGGACCTATTGGGTAATAAGTCTCTAAAGTAGGACCTATTGGTAGTTTACCCTTTTTTCTATACCAATCACAAGTGAATAGAAGTTGTGTTTTTAAAAGTCTGTAGCATTGTTGAAAAGTCATACCCTTCATTTATTTCTTTTTCAGAATTATGATTCCAATTAAAAATTTTCAAAACTCATTGTTAGAATAGTAGAGACAGAGAAAAATAATATTTATTGTATTGAATAAATTGTATTAAATTAATTGTCTTATACAATAGAATGCCTATATATAGACTAAGGAAGAGTATCTTACTAGAAATCTAATTATGAGAAAGAGTATCCAATAAGAGACCTAACTATGGCAGTACCTAATATATTTAGGAAATCAATAACTAATATATATAGGAATATATACCATATATATTAACATCCCCCTCAAACTTAAGGAAAACAAACATCTTGAATTTGGAGAGAGAAACAAAAACATGAAATAAAACTAAATAAAATAAAAGGCAAATATATTGCAAAATCTGGACGGGAGCGCAAGGGCTCTTGAAAAAGATTATAGATCGGAATTAAAGCTGGGAGACAGTTTATAGTCGTGACGGATCATTGTAGGAACTGGCTAAAACTAATGCTAGAACAATTTAAGGTCGTGCCGAACCAATGTAAAAACTGGCTAGAGCTAATGCCGAGAGACAGTTTATGGTCGTGTCGGACCGTTGTAGGAGCTAACCGAAATCAATGTCGGAACAGTTTAAAGAAGTCATACCGAACCGATATAGGAGCTAACCAGAATCAATGTCGAAACAGTTTGAAGGGGTCATGCCGGACCGATGTAGGAGCTAACCGGAATCAATGTCGGGATAGTTTAAAGGGGTCATGTCAGACCAATGTAAAGAACTGGATGTTGAACCATCAAACGTGGCACACACATAACTTATGATGTGATACTGAACGATGATGGCAACAAATAACTGAGTGAGCCAAAAGGCGACTTGGATTGTGCGTCAAAGGAGGTGGCTTGGGTTGTGCGCTAGAAATGACAGCTTGAATTGTGCGCCAGAGAGGGCGGCTTGAATGATGCGCCAAAAGGAGGCGGTTTAGGCGGTTTCCATGATGTATAACCATCTATTCACCATGATATAGATATAATGGCTGGGGTTGTGCGCCAAGGAGACGACTTAGAGCATGCACCACAAGGAAGCGGCTTAGGTGGTTTGCATGGTATATAACCATGTTCACCATGATATAGGTATAATACTCCCCTCAAACTCAAATATGTGTGAACATAAAAACTTATTTGAGGTTGAAGCAGAGGGAAAGACAGAGTGGGGTAGTAGCACAAAAATATATATATATATATATATGATAGAGATATTTCGGGTAAGAATAAATCAGCAGATAAAGAAAGAAATCACCACGAAACGATATTGACAGGAAAATATGACAGTGGAATAAGTTGAGATCCGGCGGGCAGCCAAGGCGAGGCTGCCGCCTGCCGGTGAAGTGAAATTACTAGGTTCTTAACCTAGTTCTGATACCATATTAGAATAGTAAAGAGAGAGGAAAATAATATGTATTGTATTGAATGAATTGTATAAATTAATTGTCCTACACAATAGAAGGTCTATATATAGGCTGAGAAAGAATATCCTACTAAAAATCTAACTATGAGAAAGAACATCTCATAAGAGACCCAACTATGGTAGTACCTAATATATCTAAGAAATCAATAACTAATATATATAGGAATATATACCATATATATATTAACACTCATAATCAAGTACACAATTCAAAATTACTCAAAACTCAATTCAAAAATTATTTTTAAAACTCATAACCAAATACTCAATTCAAATATCTTTTTCAAAACTCAAAACCAAACTCTTTTCAAAACACTATTTTTTTTATAAAAAAAAAAATAAATAATATTTTTTTATTTTATATCTGAAAATTATTTTTTAAATAATGATTTGAGTGTGAAGTTGTGTTTTGAGTTATGAATTTTGAGTTGAGTTTTGAAAATAATTTTAAGTTGTATTTTGAGTTTTGAGTTATATTTTGAAATGTTTTGGATTTATCTTTTAAATTTTCTTAATTTTATTTTTTTAGGGTAAATATTTTATATTTTAAATATTTATTTATTTATTTTAATGTGCACTATATTTCATACATTTGTGTACTGTAAATATATTTTTTAAATATTAAAAAATTTATTTTTTATTTTAAATATTTTATTTTATTTTATAAATATATTTTTAAATATTTTTTTTTTTGTTATGTGTTTGGTTATGATTTAAGTGTGGAGTTTTGAAAGTAGTATGGAGTTTCGAGTTATGCGTTTGATTATGAGTTTTGAAAATAATTTTTGAATTGTGTTTTGAGTTATGTGTTTGATTACAATTTGAGTGTAGAGTTGTGTTTTAAATTTAAAATATTAAAATTAAAAAAAATTAAAAAATTTACAAAATAAAATAAAATATTTAAAAATTTTAAAATTTTAAAAAATTAAATAAAAATTATATATATAAATAAATAATATAATTTTCTTAAACATTTTTTAATATTTTAAAAAAATAAATCCAAAAATTTTCAAAATACAACTCAAAATTCGAAAACTCAAAACCCAAAATACAACTCAAAACTCTTTTTAAAATTCTTTCAAAACTTTTTTCAAAATGTATAATGAAAAAAAATTTCTCTTTTCAAAACTCAACTTACAATTCCACACTTAAATTACAACTCCACACTCAAATTATAATTTTAAAATTAAATCAAACGTAACCATAATTTTTATTAGGAAAAATTAGGGAAACATCTCTCTATGTATTTGGGTAAGAGTTTTACGACATAAAATTTTGGATTGCTAGTTAAAGTCCATAGAATTTGAAAATATTTTAATTTTTGTCCAATCTTTATAAATGCCCTTTTAACATCATCCCTTTGATTAAACATTATGCAATCTCTATAATCTTTATAAATATTTAAAACTCTCTGTTTGATTACATAATGTTTAAACTTTTCTCCAATCATTTTTTAACATCGTCTCACTCTCTCTTCCACACACAGATTTTCGGTTATGTTCTTCACTATCATTGCCGTTGTTGCCGAAGTCTTCACTGTATCCACAAACACCACTCCACTGTATCAATAATAACCACCACCATTTCTACTGTCGTCACCATATCCACTAGCCTCATCACATCGCCGTTCGCTACCTCTTTCTCTACTGTCAACCGCCATCAGCTATTGTTCATAAATGCCCAGTCCAGATCTAGTTGATCACATCATTTCCTCATTTTCTCTCTCCAACACCATTCAACCATCGTCGTTCGGACATTTTGAGTTCAACTCTGATTGATTTTATTGTTCTCTCTCTCTCTAACATTGTTATTCTTGTTTATACGTTGATTTTGAAAAATAAATTTAATGAAGGAAAAATGTGGGTAAACAACTTACCTCAAACGTAAACGGTTTTGGATTAGATAACTTAACTTACGTGTCTCGTCTGAAAAACCCTTCGTCAATTAAGAAGCTACTAGAGTTTTTCAATGTCGTATCCACACTCTAAATTCGTAGGTTTAACAATGATGACATAAGAGGGAAGAATAGAGAGAAAACAGAATACTACAGAGATTGTTTGGGTAAAAACCCACACTACGAATACGAATTATTGTTTCTCTATATCAGATATATAGAGAATCTCCGCTAATAGAAGTGGAGTTAAAGTCTTCTACACTAACTCAAACACCTCTTTAGATAATTTCCTTAATTGTCTTATATTATTAAATAAGTGAATTATCAACAACTCATGTGGATGCTCCATACGTAATGGGTCGGGTCAAATCAAACCTAATTTCAAAGATCTCTCACTCATCGATATCATTGGTTATATTCACAACCGTCATTTCTCAATCTCTCATTCAATCCACTCTTTATACGGAAAAATGGAGCATGCAACCTAACAAGAAAGTATAAGGTAAGAGTGCTATACTAAGTAACCATGAACTAACATGTTGTATCACTCAAAATATCTCGTCTACACCCCAGATTCATTGGATCACACCAGATTGAACATTTTAAAACCCACCTCGTAAGTTATAGCTCATAAACATGCTTAACCTCAATACTATATTTGTATTCATGATTATATTGTGGTCTCAAATCCAAGACAATCGCCTGGGCAATGAGCTACAATATAAGGGTATGATTTCTAACAATCTTCCCTAGCCACCAATTTCAATTCACTCAAACTTGACCGCTTTCCTAGACATGGTCCTTTGAGTCGTATTCATCATGACCCTTGGATAACATGCTAAAGTAGCAACATCAAGTCATCATTTCATGACATAGTTCTAGGTTCAAGGGCATAGAGTAAGTCTATCATTGGCCTAACAGGGCTCACATAATACTAAAGCAGGGATCCATCTAGCTACTCCCATGTGTAGTCGGCCATAGCACATACAGTATAACATGTATGCGACGGCAGAGCTCCATTAAATAGGGTATGTCACTCTCTAACGCCATACGAATCTTTGCCTAGTCGCTATGCAAGCGCCTAACCTAAGTTTCTTAGCATATTTGCTTATTAAGCACCTATTTAAGACCTCACATTTGGCTATATTTAGGCTTCATATAGATGTGGATAACTTCATATTCAACTTTTTAAAGTCCCATCTTAGCCAATGCTAAGGTGACATCTAATAATAAATTAGTTTTGTTCATTTCTCAAGTTATAAAACATTTACCTCACTCACTTTCTAACCACCAAGATAACTAATGTCTCATCTCGCTCACTCTACAAGCGCCAGGGTGATCACCAGTCTGAAAAGGCTGATCTAAGCCTGGTGACATCATATACAATATCTGCTAATAGTATCAATTATGCCATAAAACCACATGAATAAATAATTATATATAAGATACTCATAAAAACAAAATATCTAACAAGGTCAATGAGGTATCCAATAATATATCAAGTCCTATAAAGTCCTAAACTCCTAACATGAGTTTGGAAAACATCTCTAGCAGTGGCTTTAGTAAGTGGATCAACCACTATCCTGCTAGTAGAGATATGTTGTAGGACTACCTCTCCTCGTTGTAACAAGCCCGCGAGGGGACCTCACTGGGGTTACAGTTCGGACTCAATTTGTCACGGTTCTTAATCTTGAACTGAAGAGTCCAAATCCGGCAAATCGTTTTGAGAAAACAGATTTTGAAAGAAGTGCCAAACATGGACTGCTTCGCCAGATACAGAGCCGCCACCTAAATATTTTATTTTGGGGGAATTTAGGAAACCCTGACTCAGTGCCAAAGGCCACGTATCCGTCATCACCAAAGTTGCCTCGGCTCGGGAACTTGGGTACGATTGGGGAAGGTCAGCTATGAGCACCCCCTCTCGCCCGATCTGAAGATCGGCCTCTACTAACCGTGATATCTAATTTTGAAAACGTTATGCGTTCTTATTCTGGTTATTAGCCTAGAATTACTATGTTATGCGCATAGCACAAGTATAGACCAAATTGCCTAAATTGGAACAAAACATTTCATATTTGTTTTGAAAATGGTTTGCTACTCGCAAGTAAGCTAAAAATCCAGGTTTTGCCACCCTCGAGTGGGCTTAAAACTCATAGTTTTAATGCATTATTCCAATTTGGGTGATTCAACCTCCACCCACAAGCACTCAAGCAGTTATATCACATAAGCAGCTAGCCTCATGGTAATCATGCTGTTATGGCGACACTCATACGCGTGCGAGATGCTAAAGCATAAAATACTTACAAAGTACTCCGTGCCAAAACAAGAACATATTAGTAATCATGCGCGTAATCCTAGTTCATGTTAAGTGGCTAATGCATCGCATACAAAATGTCATTAGAGTAGGCTCGACTAATCTAAGGATGACATGTGAAAATGCACAGATAGCACGTATTTAATTTTGGAAGTGAGATACTTATGCAGTTAGCATGATGTGCCGAGCCCGGTGCATGCAATACTGATGAATGATGCACGCATGCGTAGCATAAGGTTGCTAAAGTAAATATGCCTTAATACTAACTATCAAAGCAAGTAAGTAAAAGGGAAGAAAGAAGTGGGGGTTGGAAGACATGCACACACACACCCACACTTATTACAAATTTGCCCTCGCTCGGAGGGACCGAAAGAATAATACAATTTAACTAACCAACTAGCTAATTAAATATTACAGACAATTAAATGAATTAAGCAAATTAATTAATCCTAGAAAGCAGTAAACAGCAGCCTCGGGGAGAGGGCTCAATGTATGCGCGCTCGGTTCCGCCCGGAAATCCACTGCCATGCTCAAGATGCCTCTGTTTATACTGCTCTGCTCCTCTGATGACTGTCAAAGTCTCAGGGTTTGCTCTCTGGATGCTAGGGAACACCACCGACTGAAGGGATTGATCACCGGCCATGAATTTGATCCATCGGCCAACAATGGTGGCCGGTCGGCACTGAAGATGGCCGGCCGGCCAAATCTTTCTGCAGAATCTGTGTTTGATGACAAAGGGCAAAATTTGGCATGGCAATGCATTTCAAGCAAATATGTGCACCAACACATCCCTTATCATGTTTATGACTCAAAGGGACATGAACCTTGGTTCTCGGACCACCAATCGTACATTTCAATGCGTGATGGCCCAAGAGACCAAGTATGCAACTTCAATTTCAAATGAAATGCAAACCAAATAAACACACAAGAAGGCCCAACCTCTATCATACTCACTTCAAGAGGTCTAGCATGCATGCTCATGCAATGCAATCCTAAGCATGTTGACTAGTATGCAACACGAAAATGCAAATAAACATATAAGGCATGCAAGGCATGAGACAGTGCAACCAACAAGTATGCAAGGCATAATGAGGGTATTCAAGCATGCAAGCCGACATGTGACTTCATTCAATCATGCAATTTTAATCATGCAACAACTCACCAACATGCTACAACATACAAGGAGTGCATGCAACAAACAAAGGGATGGACTTAAACTAATTTAGGCAACTCTCAAACAAGCCTAAAACAGTGGCCAAGATGCTATGGAAGTGAGGTCCAACACATAAACATGCATGAAAACATGCACCAACATTCAAGCATAAAGAGAAACTTCTAAGCACACTTAAGAAGATGCAAACACGGACAATTAGCATGCAATGGAAAGCTCTAAAATCATGCTAAAATGGTACCAAACCAAATGAACAAGACAAGCATGGCATGCAATTAAGGTCCAAATACTTGAGGCAAGCCAAGAAGACTTAACCATGACAAAGTCAACCAAGCCTCACAAGGCCAAGAGGACTTAAAATAGGTTCAAGGCAGACCTAGACAATACCAAAGGAACACCTAGATGGCATCTAAGTGACTCAAATCTAAAAGTATGCATAATTGCCAAAAACATGGAGCATACAACACAAGCTTCCAAAGCATCAAAGAGGCATTAAAGGCAAGCATACAAGCATGTTAAATGGACTGAAATGGCGTGTTAAGTGGTTCTAAACCACTGAAATAATGCAAGCAATGCATGCTACACACTCACACACTTAAGGCTACAAGCTAGCAATGCAAAGGAGCTATGCAATACATGTTATGATTGACCAAAATAGCCAAGGACAGACCTTAAACATGGCAAAATAAACATAAAGGCTTCACAAAGCTAGGCCTAAACATGCTTGAATAAGGACTCAAAACATAAGACATGTTAAGGCTAAAACAAGGCATTACAAGGCATGTATGCTAAGCAAGCATGGTGTACCAAAACCAACATACAACAATGTTATATTATGACATAATAAGCAAGAAAAATAGCTAAGGTATGGTCAACATACACTTAAACTAGATGCTCCCTTAAGAGGCAAAAATAGCCCTTTTCAAGGACAACAAAGAGAGAGGGGTGACCCTCTCCTTCCTAGGACCTCAAGGCACCATCCTCACCTCTGAAATCCCTCAAGATTTCAGTGGTGAGGAGGCCCAAACACAATGGTCCCAGAGCTCACTCAAAATGGTACAAAATGGAGCCTTACAAGGCTTAAGAGAGGTCAAAAAACCCCAAAGCTTGAAACACCCTTAAGAAACTATTTAGAGCAGACAAAAACAGAAATTTTATATGTTATATGTTAAGCTCAAAAACAGTTGTAAGGTAGGCAAAAATACAATGCAAAAATGGGGTAAAAAAGGACAAAAGTCTTACCCTTGTAGACCCCTTCAAGGATGGAGTTCCAGCTGCTTTCCTTAGCTCAAAACCAGCTCAAAATCTCTGAAAATAGCTCCTTAGTACCTCAGTAGCTCAAAGAAGGTGTAACTCTAGGTGTTTGTGTGCAAAAATAAGACTAAAACACCATAAGGCAAAAAGAGAGGGAGATAGAGATAGAAATAGATACAACTATGCTAACCCTAAAAACTAGAGCTCTCCTCTCTATTTTTTGCTAACCCTAAACCAAAGAGAAGAGGTTCCCTCTTATAGAGCTCAATCTTGTAAGCTTACAAGACAAGCTAAACAAGAGGGAGATCCCTCCATACACGTGTATGGAGAGGAGCCAAGTGCATGCCAGCTGCACAAAAATATCTACAAAAGCAGATGCACAGTAGTCGGCCGGCCAAAAATGCAATTGACCAAAGAAAGATAGCCGACCGGCCATCTATAGTGCCGGCCGGCCAAACATTTGGCCGGTGGCAACAAAACACAGCTGGTGGCCTCAAGCCATGGCCGGTGCAGTGTGGGGATGGCCCACAAGCCATTCCCTGCCCCTCCAAGGCAAAACACAAGTGTTTGGTGCAAAACCAGACACGAAACAGATGAGTCGAGAGATTCTGAGGCAAGGCGCGTAGCCGAGACCTCCGGGAACTCAATACGAACACAAACATGGATGATCACCGAGTGTTCAAGTGGTGACGTCCAAGTCTTGAGGACGGTAAAAAATGGGGTGTCTACAATCGTGCAACCACATCTCAAATAAAGTGAAATCGAATGTCAATGTGTTTGGTTCTACCATGATATTTGGGATCCCTAGAATATGCCAAAACTATCATACTATCAACATAGATCATAATGGCTTCATCTGCAAATGTCATGATCCCAAAGCGTTATAGGAATCTCCTCAACCAAATAGCCTCTTATACAGCTGCTAAACAAGCAACAGACTCTGACTCCATCATGGACAAAGCAATGCATGATTGCTTCTTACTACACCAAGAAATAATTGCTCCACTAAGTAGAAATGAATAACCATTAGTAGACTTGCACTCATCTTTATTAGCAGCCCAGTCTGCATCACTATATCCCTTTAGTCTCAAATCTCCACCCTGATAGCAAGAATGAGATCCATCGTCCCACGAAGATAACAAAAAATCCTCTTCACTGCTTGCGAATGAACAAGTCTTGGGTTACTCTGGTAACGACTGACCACACCACTAGTACATATCATAGTATACATCAGACTACCAACTACACTCGCATAGGGAACCTTTTCCATTTCTTTCTTTTCCTCATCTGTCTTAGGGCAAGAGTCAATGCTTAGAGTACGTCCCTTCTCAATTGGAGTGTCAATGGGTTTGGAATAGTGCATGCAAAATAGTTCCAAGATCCTCTTAATGTAAGTCTTTTGAAACAAACCAAGAAGCCTCTTAGAGCGATCTCTTTGGATCTTAAATCCAAGCACATAATTTGCCTCTCCTATGTCCTTCATTTCAAAAGTAGAGGACAATCACTTCTGAGTAACAACAATCATCTCCATGTCATTTCCAGGTAACAAAATGTTATCAACATACAATGATAGGATAAAGAAACTCTTTCTTGATTGTTTGAGATACACACAATGGTCTTCCTCCGTTATCTCAAACCCAGTCAAAATGATGGCTTTATGGATTCTAAAGTACCATTGTCTAAACGATTGGTTTAGGTCATAAATGGAATATTTGAGGTGCCATGCTTTGTGCTCTGGTCCATTGGCCTCAAAGCCTACTAATTGATCCATATAGATCTCCCTATCTAGTCCTCCATTGAGAAATGCAGTCTTAGCATCCATTTGGAAAGGTGGCAAATCCAAAATGCGCGACAATCGCAAGAATTAGGTGAATAGAGGCAAATCTATCTCACCACCGGGCAGAATGTCTCATCATAATCTATAGTCTCTCTTTGGATATAGCCCTTCGCCACGAGACATGCTTTGTACTTATTAATTAACCCATCAACCTTGCGCTTAATTTTTAAGACCCATTTGTTACCAATGGTTTTGTGCCTAGGTGGAAGTCAACTAACTCCCAAACTTGTTTTCGAACCATAGAACTCATTTCATCCTTCATAGATACTCATTAGCACTAGGTAAAACTAATGTTTCCTCATAAGAAGCAGGCTCATCAAGATCCTACGGGGTACACATGAAAGATTCCCCCTCAATCTCATAACGATGACAAAGAATGATTCCACGTTCACTTCTACTTCACTGAAATTTTAGTGAGTCATTTTCTAGTGGAACACTCTCTCTATGAGGTAAATCACTCCCACTATCTTTGGCGATTTCAAGATGAGTCTCTAATTCTCCACCCTCGCCAAAAAATTGTGTGATTTCCTCATACACGGGCTACTCAAATAGTGCAAGATCTTTCTTCACTTCATCAATACTAGGAAATTCACTCTCAATGAAATTGAAATCTCACAACTCATTTTCAAATATTCCAATTAGGATGTTCACCATACATTACATAACCCTTTGAACATTCTGAGTATCTAACAAACATTTGTTTATTGGCTCTAGGGACTAGTAACCCAGATGCCAAAGTCCTATCCCGATCCTCTTTTTCTTTTTCTTTTTCTTTTGAGTCCATTGTAACCGAAGATCCAGACTTTTTGAATAGGAATGTTATGAATGTTGCCTACTTCTCTGTGCCTTTGGTTTGTTGTATTGATCTTAATTTTCAAAATTTTGACATAAACGAAAGGGAGAAATTCCTCGGATTTTGAAAATTTTGGTTGATCATAAGAAAGAGAGGTATATTAAGCCCTGTACAGATGAAATCGTATCAATTAACATGGGTACTGAGGAAGATCCTCGCTTGGTCCAGATCGTTCACACTGTCTTTGGAGGAACGCGAGTGTTTAATCGCTTTATTAAAAAATTTCAAAGATGTTTTCGCGTGGTCCAATGAAGACATGCCTGGAATCGATCCTGAGATTGTACAGCACTGGATCCCTATTAACCCTGAGGCCCGGCCAGTTAAGCAAAAGCTGCGCAGAATATGCCCAGATTGGGCTTTAAAGATCAAAGAAGAAGTTACCAAACAGATAGAGGCAGGGTTCTTGCTTGTATCTGAGCATCTGACATGGTTGGCCAATATTGTTCCCGTCCCAAAGAAGGATGGCAGAAGCAGAGTTTGTGTCGACTTCAAGGATTTGAATAAGGCTAGTCCGAAAGATGATTTTCCACTGCCGCATATTGATGAGTTGGTATACTTCACCGCAAGCCATGCATTGTTCTCGCTCATGGATGGATTTTTAGATATAACCAGATTCGATAGCACCCAAGGATAGGGAGAAGACCGCTTTCACTACTCAGGGGCACCTATTTCTACCAAATCATGTCATTTGGGTTGAAGAATGCTGGGGCCACTTATTAGAAGGTTGCAACTACCATTCTGCATGACATCATCCACAAAAAGGTTGAGGTGTATGTGGACGACATGATTGTCAAGTCCAAAGATTGAGAGGGCCACTACACCGCCTTGGAGAAATTCTTTTAACGGATCAGAGAGTATAGATTGCGGTTGAACCTGCAAAAATGCACTTTCGGCATAACAACAGGAAAAATGCTGGGATTCTTAATCACACAAAGAGGAATTGAGGTAGATCCTTCCAAAATCAAGGCCATCTTGGAAATGCCACCACCAAGGACTAAAAAGGAGATGTGTGGCTATCTAGGTAAAGTGTAATTCATAAGGCGGTTTATTTCAAAACTAACCTTGACTTGTGAACCACTATTTGGTCTCCTAGAGAAAGGAAAGAAGTTCCAATGGGACGATCGCTGTCAGTTCGCTTTTGAACAGGTCAAGCAGTACCTGCAGAATCCGCCTATGTTATCATCGCCAGAATCGGAAAAACCACTGATTTTGTATTTGTTAGTAACAAACTCAACAATGGGGTGTATGTTAGCTCAGGAGTTGGATGCCAAGGTGGAGAAATCCATTTACTACTTGAGCATGAAAATGCTAGATTACGAGACCCGTTACACTCCCCTTGAGAAATCTTGTGCAGCCTTAGCATGGGCTACCCAGAATTTGAGGCACTACCTGTTAGCTTACTCTTTAATCTTGGTTCAGGATTAGATCCCATCAAATATCTCTTTAAGAAACCATCGCTTGTGGGTAGGCTAGCCCATTGGTTGCTTCTCCTCTCCGAATTTGATCTTACATATGTTACACGCAAATCGGTTAAAGGGAGAGCTGTAGCGGAATTCCTGGCAAATCACCTAGTAGAAGGGCATGAAACGGTGGAGTACCTTCTCCCAGATAAAGATATTGTGCAAATAGAAGAGAAAACGTAGATGATGTACTTTGACGGAGCAGCCAATCAATATGGCTATGAGATCAATGTATTGCTAATAGCATCTGATAATTCCCATATACCCTTAGCCTTCAAACTCTGATTTAAAGTATCCAACAATAAAGTAGAATATGAGGCGTGTATTACTGGTTTAGAAGCCACCTTGGAACTAAGGGCCAAAGGGTTAGACGTCATCGACGATTTGAATTTGGTTATGTCTCAAGCCAACGGAGATTGGCGGGTTAAAGAAGAGAAAATGAAGGTTTACCATCAAGTCTTGGATATACTACTTTCGAGGTTTGAAAAGTTAACGTTTACCCACCCGCTAAGAGAGAACAACCGATTTGTTGATGCACTAGCAACTCTATCTTCTATGGTAGACATTCCATTGGGAGTCAGGATGCGTCTGATCATTATTAAACAAAAGTACATGATGACCTATGAAACCATTGCCGCGATAGATGAGGCTTCAGACAAGAACCCCTGGTACTATGATATCTGGAATTTCCTAGAAAAGGAGGTGTATCCGACAGGAGCAAATACCAAGGACAAAAGGGGAATACGACATTTGGCCATTCAATTTATCATCTGCGAAGTCAAATTATACAAAAGAGGCCATTTGGGAATGCACAAACTATGTGTTGAAGAAGAGGAATCAAAGCGCCTTATGAAGACTATCCACGGAGGAGAGTGCGGAGCCCACATGAACGGTGTGATGTTTTCCCGAAAAATCCTTAGACAAGGCTACAATTAGTCAACCATGGAAGAAGATTGTATTGGTTTTGTTTGGCGATGCCACAAGTGCCAGATTCATGCCAATCGCATGAACATACCACCATCTAAACTCTACAACATGACTTCACCATGGCCATTTTCTGTTTGGAGAATAGATGTTATCGGCGCAATTATGCCAAAGGGGTCAAACGGGCATGAGTTCATTTTGGTAACAATCGACAACTTCACAAAATGGATAGGGTCCAATCCCACCAAGGCTAAAAGTGTCGTGATGTGGCTAAGTTTATCAAGAACAACATCATCTCAGAGGTATGGGGTGCCAAATGAGATTATCTCCGACAATGGGACGTATTTCAAGAAAGAGGTGATAGATTTGCTTGAGAAATATAACATGGATTTCCATAAGTCATCAACTTACAGGCCATAGACCAATGGAGTTGTTGAGGTTGCGAATAAAAATATCAAAAGAACTCTGCAGAAAATGGTGGAAACCTACAAGGACTGCCCAGATAAATTGCCATTTGCGTTGTAGGGCTACAGGACCTCAATCCAAACGTCTACAGGGGCGACTCCTTATTCTCTTGTCTACGGGATGGAGGCTGTTTTGCCGATTGAAATTGAAATGACCTTGCTGCGGGTTATGGCCGAGTGTCAAATAGCAGAGGCAGATTTGCAATGGAGTAGATTTGAGGAGTTGATATTGTTTGATGAAAGAAGGCTGAAAGCATTGTATCATGTTCAAAGCTACCAGCACAGAATTGTCAAGGCTTTTAATAAGAAAGTTAAGTCCCAGAATCTCAAAGAATGAGACATGGTGTTGAAAGACAACTGAGCTCTCATCTATGACCTTAGGGGCAAGTTCAGACCTAATTGGATTGTCCTTACATCATCAAAGCTATCTGGTCAGGTAGAGCAGTTATTCTCATAGACTTAGATAGCCTGGAGTTTTTGCAATTTCATCAACATGGACAAGTCAAGAAATACTATCCTCGAGAGGCTCGCTAGGCCAAAAACCCGAAAGAGCGACCTAGGAAAAGGTTAGAGCATGAAAAATTAGAAATAAAAAATAAAAAATCGAGCTCAAGAATGTTGAAAACCCTAAAGGGCAACTTTGGCAAAAGTTATAGTGCAAAAGGAGAGAGTTAAAACCCGCGTGAACCTAAGCCGAACTACGTAAGGCCTGATTCCCATCTTTGGGATACGTAGGCAACTTCATCTCGAAGTTCGGCCGTAATCATCTCCAACTCAACTGTCATGTCCATTTGTTTGATTAGGTCATCTTTGTTCATTATTTATAAGCTTGGTTGTGATCTTCATAGCTTGGTTCTGATCTTTGTTTTCAGAAGAAGACTCATTGTACAATGTATAGCAGTGGTGGTATTTAATTAAGGGTAGTTATGATCTTCCAATTTGGGGTTGTACATCTTGAGGATCGATTTTGCGCGTGTCGAGTGGTGATCATTTTCGAAAATAGTTTTGAAAAGTTTTAACAACAGTTGATTTTGTTCAAAATTTTACTTTTTACAACTTGGACCATTTTTTGGGACTGAAAGGAAAACTTTCGGTACTAGCAACTTTAATTTTATTGATTTGAACATCTAGTACATTCTCCAACTCTTTGCTACAAATTAAAGTTGCTTTTACACCATAAAACTTGAAAATAAAGATCAAAGCAATCAAACTAGGGGCACATGATTCAAGTGTTCCTACACCCTTCGCTCGTACTAGCAGAAGTCCCTGCAGCTAAAGTTGGTCCAACTTGTGCCTCATCCTTGAGCCAGGCCAAGCATTCACCAGAAATGGCATAATTGAAAATAGAGGCAGGGGCCAGAAGCTCTCTTGTCCTCTAAACAGCGAGGTACCTAGCCAAGTGTGAAGCATGTATCCAGAATGAAGCTGGGTATTCTAACCCCTCCTCTGGGCAAGTCTGATCGTGCCCAAACTAGCGTTTGAACCGGAAAGGAAAGTAGACACGCAGTGCGTGAGGCCAATAAACTGTATGTCAGGCTGTTGGGTCATGATGTAGCTCATCTCAGCTAAGTCAAGCCAAGAGCAATGCCAAGCTATGTCGGCTGCAGACCCGTGGCACATCTAGTTGCACCACCATTCCTCATTAGGGAAGTCCACTAGGCATTGGCAAAAAAAGTATGCTCGAGCTGAGTAAACTGGGCAAGGGTTCACCACCTTCAACTTGTCCATCAGCCAAACCTGGAAAAGGATGAAACATAAGAGAGATTAAAGATTAGAGAGATGTATGTTGAAAGAAATGAAAGGAAAGGGCTTTGAGAGAAAATAGAGTGTGAATATCGAGTGATGTAAGAAATATATATGAGATAGAGTGGGAAACAATACCTGGAGCAGTAGTGGACTCCTCACAAACCTAGTGGTCCCTCGCCGGTGGAAAGCGTCCAAACCCATCAGGGTCACAGCCAAGACCAAATGGATGCAACTCTTACCTACTTTAAGGTGTTAGGCTACCTCAATCAACTTGATATTGGCTCCGCCGAAACTAGGGGCAAGAAGGTAGTGTGCAAGCATACACAAGCAGAGGGCGTATTGCCGAAAACCTCGCCAGAAGAGGTCGCCTCAGTCATTGATGTCAGAAAATCTATGAATCAAGCTGGCTATATCTGGCACTTCGTCAGGGCTAAGGGTCGAAGCCAGCAAAGTAATTCCACACATTCATCCCAAGGCTAAGGCATGGCCAAAATGGGGCTAAAGTATGATTTCCTCATCGCGTTGGGATTCCTTTAGTGCCTCAAATTCTTCAAGAGTCGAGCATATTTCTTGTGGTCCAAAGTGAAAGACATGCATAATCGGGTCCCAGCATCGGACTACGGCATGGAGGAATAGAAAACAAAGTGGAGCACAACTTAATGGAAAGAGCACATTTAGGCCAACACCCTTAAAATTTACATTTTCCATGCCGTCTAAAGTTGCTATCCAGTCCATGAGTTTCTCGGCAAAGAAATGGCTCCATTTGTGGAAGAAATAGCAGCTGAAATGAAGTTATGGAGAAGAAATCACGAAGTACGACCTTTTGTAAAAGATAAGGCTGTAGTGGAGGCCAACTGTCAGCTTTCTGGTGGTTTTTTACATTGGTGGCCGGTAGGCCACTTCCCCTGGTCGGTAACCTCCCTTTTATGGCTGGCGACTCCTCTTCTGGCCTACTGTCCACTTGTGTGCTGGGAAGTGTTGGCAACCTAGTTTTTATTTTGATCTTTGTATTGTTTGGTCTTGTTTTGAGTCTTTTGGTTTCTGCAAGCGTGTATAGTTGTTTTTGGTCTATGTTCAAGTTGTCGCATTATTTATCGAGTTGTATGTTGTATTTTTGTCATTGGTCAGCTCATTATCCCATTAAGAACATTATTCCAATGCAAGCATGTTCGGTTTCAAATTCAACTTCATGTTCGGTTTCAAATTCAACTTCATGTTCTTTTTCATGCAAGTATGTTACTCATGGTGCAGTGCTCATTTTGAAGAACCAAAACACTTTTCATAAAAACTGTGAAGGTTTTATTCTAATCACAAATTTTACAAAAGAAGTACAAGTTTCATAAGTAAAAGTAAAAGCTATCTGAAGTTATACATGTGTTAAACTACCAAAGCTGAAAGAAACTAAGCAGAAAGGTCCAAAACAATGTCAATCATCTCAAGCCCAAGTGGCCCTCTTCGTTCTCTTCCTCAAAGTGGACTCAGAGACACTGTCTCCGTCAGTGCCGTTGTCAGAACTAGACTCTGAGCCTCCGCTCCCTATCTCTGAACCAGCCTCGGTGTCATCTCCACTCTCTAATCCTGAGCTAGCATCACCGTCTCCGCCTCGGACTCAGAATGTCCACTCACTATCCCTGAGGCGCTTAGCATCGCCATCATCATCGCCACTCAAAATGGGCTCGGCGACTACTCCGCCTCAGCACTTTATCCTCGCCGACCGCAACGCTTGTCTCTTGCATGCTAGGGCTTGTCTTTCACCCCTCTCGCTAACGGAGGAGGTATCGCCGATGTCGACAGCCGCTGCCGCCGCCATCGGTGCCCTCAGATAGTCGGATTTGGAAAAATGGTTGTCAATATATCAGCTACAGTGTGTTTATCAGATACAAGCATAGTATGCAGAATTAGTGTCTTGCAGAAACCAGGTAGAGTATGAGTACAATGTGTGAGTACAATGTACCAATGTAATGTATCAATACAGTTTAGGGAAAACTACAACAGAGATGCCAATGTATCAGTGGAAATGTGATAGTGTGGTGCACAACAGAATTAATAATGAAATACGTACTGAAATAGGGAAAAATACCTGAATATCGTGGAGCCTAAACAGTGTCTCTCCTCTACACCATGCCGATCAAGGAGGTAACTAGCTCGAGGAGGATCTTCAGATACTCAGAGTGGGTGCCGCAAGGGCATATTAACCGATCAATATCCGAATAAACATATCCGAAATGGAAAATGTGGAGTAAAATTGAAAAGTGTGGTCCATACTTGAGACATGCCTCAAGCTCTAACATACTGTATTCTACCGACTTATCAGAATCCAAGTAGGCAATCCCACGACCGCCAACATTTGAGTATAGTAAGAATCTCCGCTTAATCGTCATCTCGCCCAATAATAGGGGCCCTTCGTTATGGGCCCCGTCGCCGACTTATGCACTGCCACAGAGCTCCTCGCTTCTCGCTATGTAAATACCCATCAGAGGAGGCATGAGATGAGTCTGGATGAATATGGCATAATTGCCCTCTTCTCTGAAGAAGTCCACATCTAAGCCCGCCGTGAACTAAATAATAGCCTCAACTGAAAGGCTATCTGCTATCCGTATAGATGTTGGGGGTGGCATGGGAATAACTTGATCAAGCGAGCCCATGGTCTGGCATACAAACTACTCACTCAGAAACCAAGCCCGGCAGATTAGGCCCTCTAGTAGAATCTGAAAGCGAGATATGCCCCAAGTCCCCACATACTGGTCCTTCACCCCGGCCAGCATCGTTGCCCAGAGATGCCACGTGATCTGTAAACAGAGAATGTACAGATTATTAGTTGCTGTCAGTTGCTAAGGTATGAATTAGAGCAGTATTAGAGAAAAAATGATTGTGAGTTTCGAGTTACCTTATCGGCGACCACTATGTCAAAGTATCGGCAGAAGAAGGCAAAGGTCTCACGACTCCGGCACCAGCACCGACCGTCGTACTGCCGCGAGTAAGGGACAACAAGAGGGATCTCCTCTATAGGCTCTAGACCAAGCGCTAAAAAATATGCATAAACCCACAACTACAAGGAAACAGCAGCAGTGTTATCAACGGTGTCAACAGATATAGAAAATGCAAAGCAGAAGGCACAGAGCATGAACAGATATAGAAAGTGCAAAGTAGAAGACACAGAGCATGAACAGATATAGAAATTGCAAAGCAGAAAGCACAAGTGTTGAACAGATATAAAGTAGAAAATATGAAATAGAAAGCATAAGTGCAAAATAGGAAACAAAGTGCATACCTCCCAAGCTCGCCAGTATTCTCCTACCCACTCTCCCCTCATACGGGAAGTAGAGCTCATGTAGTCGTCAAATGTGGTGAGGCCAACTCCGCCCCAGTCATAGAATCGGACCCGAGGCAGGGTCACTAAGGCGCTCAGTAAATACAATCCTACGGTGTTCCACCTGTTCGCAAATAAGGTGGTACCGAGGAAGAACATCATGAAGCCCAGGGTGTAATGCTCTATCTCTTCTAAGGTCACGGGCTCGCTCTTGCAAAAATGCTCAGAAAACCAGCTATACCGCACCATTACTGGTTTGGATATAGGTGGGCGCGCTCTAAGTAAGAAGATCCAAGCTGATTCCCATTCACCCATATTCGTGTCGAAGGGGATCGGGTCATCCACTATTCCTAAGTCTGTTAGCATGGAGAAGTTGTAGGGAGTCATCGTCGTCCCCCCAGTGGAAGAGAAGTGGAAAGAATCAGTGGTGTCCCACCATCTCTCTACCAATACTCCGAGAAGGGGCCAGATCGCTATGAGACGTGAAAGTCTGGAGCAGAAAAGGCAAAAGCTAGCCTCATCGACAATATCGCCGACCTCGCGGGAAGCTTGTAGTACTAGTCCCTGGTCGTCACCGCTCCGTACCCCTATAGGCACGGAAGTCTTCCTGTGATAAAGAAGAGTGAATCAAATGAAAGACATTGATAAATGAATATTTGGAATACAGGCAATGAAAGAAATGCAATTCGAGAAAAGGCAGAAATACATGAAAATAGAGCTTTTACCTCTGTGGCACCATAAGAAAGATGGAGTCTGCCCCTTAATGAAGTTCCTCTGGCATGCCATGTGCAAAGTCGCTAAAGTGCCTGATGCTTCCGGGCAATAATATGAGTGTACGGGGTTGGTACGCCTCTAGATTGAAGGGCCGAATCCCGAGTGGTAATGGCTCGAGCTCATGTCCCGGAGCAAACTTTGCCTCCGTGTCGGGCTTGCATACCTCTGCTGCTAACCCCTCAACCTCAGCAGCAAGTGATGGTGGAGGCAGAACCTCGGAAGGAACCCCATCATGTGGAATATCGTCTGCCACCGGGGAAAGTAGGTGAAAAATGGGCGAAAAATGAAGAAAAATGGAGAAAAGAGGGAAAACTTGAAAAAAAGTCAACCCTAGGAGAGAGAAAATGGAAGAAAAAGTCAAAACCTGGGAAAGTTCGTGAAACCCAAGAGAAAAAACCTAAAGTGGGGAAAATGAAAGAAAAAGTGGCGAAATCAAATTTTGTTCAGTTCAAAACATAGAGAATTAAGAGGGTTTTACGAAAAAAGTTTGCGTGAGGCATTGGAAAGCGTGTATAAAGCGCAAATCTAGAGCAATGAAGCACCTAGAGAGAGAAATAGAGGATTTTTGGTCAAGGGTTTGTGAGGAAATGAAGTATGGAAATGTATATTTAAAGACCCACGTGTGAAAAGTCAAAATTGCCCCGAACTGGCACACGTGGCCAGCAGGCCACATCTGTGGACGGCAAGAACAAATGGTGGCCGGCAGGTGGCCAGCGGCTTCCCTTTGTGTACGACAGATGGCCTGTGGCCCTTACTTGTGTCTTGCTGCTGAATTGTGCCTCTGTTTCCCAAGTGGTGTATGGAAGGTTCATGTTTTGAGTTCAGATTGATTCTGGGGGAACTTAAAACTACATTTCGATGCGTAAATGTACCCCGCTTGCCTAGATGAATGTGGTGTATCCTTTTTGAGCATGTTGCAACGTCTTCGAGAGGTAAATCGGAGGATGTTACTTTTATTACTCTTGCACGTTCTGCCAAACTATACGTATTTGTTCTTTTTTGTCGCGACGAATATGCGTTTTCATTTACATTTGTGCATGCATTGAGTATGTGCGTTGAGAATGTTTGCATAGAATATGCTTTCAATTAACATTGTACATCGGTTTTCTATCTTGCATGGAACATGCATTTTCATTATGTTGAGTTGTCATCTTGTATACTTTGTGCATCTATCACACTTGTTTGCTTCATACCTTGTTTTATTTTCTCCGTAGGTTTCATTCTTCAAGGCCGAGGCCTTCCCAGGAAGAGATAATCCTACTTAAGTTTTGACTATTTGATTATTCCTTTGTTGACTTACAAATCGGTTAAAAACAGCAGGTACGCCTGTTTGTTCACACTACCCTTTCCCCACTCGTGTGTGACGCGTTAGGATTGCAAATCGGTTAAAAACAGCAGGTGCGCCTGTTTGTTCACGCTAGTGTTTTTAAAGGCTCAAGGCAAACTAAGGCGCTGAAGGTCTCTCAGGGCCTAGGCACAACGCGCAAGGCGAAGCGCGGGCTTTATTGAAGCAAGGCGCACAGTCTTAGTAAAAAATAGATAAATTAATATAGATTAATCATTCATAATACAAAGACAATTTTTTTTAAATAATATATTCTTATTAATCATTTATTTATTATATTTTTTAAATAATATGTTCTTGTGTAATTTTTTTTTATTTTATTTTACATATATATATTTCTGTTTTTTTTTTATTAATATGTATAAATATATATATTATATAAGATATTGGTAAAATTATTTTATACTTATATATATGTATACAAGTATATATATATACTAATACATATACATATTAACATAAAAACCAAACAGAGGATAGATAAGGGCAGAGCGAAGCCGAGAAAGAGAAATAAAGAAGAGAGACAGAGATCACGAGCTCGCGAGAGGCGAAGGCGAGAGAGATAGAGAGAGCGATCAAAGTCAAAGGGAGGGTTAGTCATCGAAGTTGACAAGACGAAGTCAACGGGAGGTCGTCGTCGAAATCGAGAAGAAAAAGTCGGCGAATCGATTCGAATCACCTAGGCCTAGCAGTAAACAGTGAAGGAGAAGAGGAGAAGAATAAGAATAAGAAAAAGCAACACTGACCTGAATCGAAGTCGAAGTCGAGAGAGGAAGCCCAGAGGAAGAGAGATGACATAGATTTGTTCGATCGATTAGGGCTTTGAGTCGTATTACTGATTTGGGTTGAGTAACTCATTGTATGAGTTGCAATCCTATGCGGTTGAGCCTTTCAAAGACAAATCACAGCCATTAGATCAGCAGTAGAAACAACAAAAACAAAGCCCACTTAGGCGCGAGCCTCGCACCTTTCGGCGCCTGCCAAAGTTGCATCTAAGGCGCACTCTTCATCTAATATGCCTCGCCTTGAACCCCTTAAGGCGCGCTTCATGCGCTGCACTGTGCCTCGCGCCTAGGCACGTGCTTAGGCACGCTTTTCATGACACTGGTTCACACCTCCTCTTGCATACGATGCGTTAGGATTACAAATCGATTAAAAACAGCAGGTGCATCTATTAGTTCACACTACCCTTCCTCCTCTCACGTGCATCGTGTTAGGATTGCAAATCAGTTAAAAACAACAGATACACCTGTTTGTTCACACCACCCTTCCTCCTCTCACGTGTGATGCATTAGGATTGCAAATCGATTAAAAATAACAGGTGCGCCTATTTGTTCATACCACCCTTCCTCCTCTCGCGTGCGACTCGTTAGGATTGCAAATCGATTAAAAATAGCATGTGTGCCTGTTTGTTCACACCATCTTTTCTCCTCTCACATGTGACGCGTGAGAATTGTTTACCTCGGTTAAAAAACATCAAGTGCGCCTATTTGTTCACACCACCTTTCCTCCTATCATATGAGACGCGTTAGGATCTCGGTTGACCCCTTGGGTGTGCTCGATGGTTACGTCGTCCTCCCTCCTTCCTATGCAAAGCATAATCAGGCTTATATTTTCTTACATCCTTTCTACGTGTGACGTAGTTTGGTTTGCGCTTTTGATGTCTCGATCGCACGAGACGTGTTGATTTATTCGTGTCTTTTCGTGTGAGGCACGGTATGATTCATTTTGCTTTAATTTATGTTGCATTACATTGTTTCATTGCATGATCATAAGTTATTTTCCTGTGTGTGATTTGTTTCTTGCCCCTGAACTACGCTGGTTTGATTCTTTGCAAAGGGATACATAGGTAGCTTACGAGCGCAACCATTTACTTTGTGTCTTGTTTGTTTTGCCCAACTCTTATAGCCTCGTCAAAATGGGTCGTCTTCGTACTTTGACATTCACTCACGTCATTTCATGATTTCAAGTTCTACTAAAGAGGGGCAACTGTAAACACCCTATTTTTTATCACCCTTGCGACTTGGGCACCATCACTTACACACCCAATGATGAATGTATATGCTTGTCAAGTGCTCAAAAGTCCTCGGTGTAATGCCACAGCTTTGAGCCACAAAACCTTGCAAACCTTGTGTCTTGTTTTTGTACTTTTTTCACCAAAACCCTGGCCTTTCAAACCTGAAAAACTTGGGACCTGTAGGCCCATTTTTGTGGGCTGCCAACCACCCTTGTGTTGTGCCGGCCAAGAGTGCGGCTGAGTGTGTTTTGCATATGTTTTATGACAGTTGTGCCAGCTGTTTGCACAGATGCTTGTATCTGCTTCCATGTGTATGGATGGATGTTTCTAAGGGATGGCCTATTTTTCTATAAATGTAGGACCTCCTCTCCCATTTTTGAGGGTTAGAAAAATTGGAGCAAAATTAATTATCTCTCTCTACAATTCTCTCTCTCTCTTTCTCTCTCTTGAAATTTCTTGAGCTTTTATCTATACACTCTTAACCAAACCTTGCCAGCTTTAAGCTAAGGTACTTTTGAGCCTATCTTGAGCTCTTGAGGGTGTGTATGTGTTGAGTTATTGCTTAAAAGTGTTCTTCTCTTCAAGACGTATAAGGTTTTGCTTGTCTCATTGCTTTAGTTGTTTCTTTTCTTACTGTTTTTGGGCTGTATAAACTCCATATTTTTGGGCAGAAACTTGTGGTTTAAGGCCTTAAAGGGTGGAAGGGTGTTTCACCTTTCTTTCCACCTTGCTTCTCTAGCCTTTACCCTTGTGTTTCCCATCTTTACACTATCTTTTTTTGAGGTTTTAGACACTAATTTTCATAGTTATTTCGGTGGCTAAAATGTTATTTTGAAGCCCAAAATTGAAGGGATTAGCCTCCCCTCTTGTGTTTTGCTTACTAGCCTAGCATGCTCTATGTTTCAGCATATTATTCTAGCTATTTTTATCTTAATTCCAGCATGCTTTAGGACTTCTGTAGCACTGCTTTATGACTATTTTTAAGTGTTCGTGGCATCTGAGCCTTGTATTGCATGCTTGGAGTGTAATTGTCCTCATAGGCTTGGTGTTTTAGGCCTTGGCCACCAACCTATTTGAGTTGATAGCACTTATTTATGGCTTTCCGTACTTGTGATCACCTTTAATCACCTCTGCAACATCCGTCCTTTCTTGGCTTTTGCTTTGCTTTGCTTTGAAAGTTGGTTCAAACTAGTTACTTGTTTAAAACATGAGATTGAGATCTTATGCTTAATGGTCTAATCCCTTTTGGGGTTCATTACCAACGGCATGACACTTCTCTCATGCCTAAAACAACTCTTGGTTTGATGCTTCTTTCCATTACATGACTCAATCTTCACCTTTGGACTTAATTTGGTAAGGAATAGTTGGTAAATTAAAATGGAGTAATAAAATTGGGGACTAAAAATGATACAAAATAATAACTTGGTTAGGGTTCAGTCGGATGTTAATTGAACCCTTGAGTCATGAGTCGTTTCATACTCATTAGTGATAAAAATGGTTCAAGAGTCATTGTCAGCCACTTCCCTTGATCATCCATGATAGGGAGGAGGTTTGAGAGTCTTTATTTGTTACATTTACTGAACTTGCACACTTTGGTTCATAGGCCATCATGCAATGAAATTGCATCCATTGATGGCTTTTGAATCAAATTTACTACTCTTTTGAGCTGTTTAATGATAAGGAGGGGTAAGTTATACAAACAAACCCTTGAGAGTACCCTATGCTTGCTCTATTTGTTCTATATTGCAGCAGAAAAAACCAAACATCAGTGGCCGGCAAGCCACTTTTGTGGACGGCAAACCCTCATCTGTGGCTGGCAGGCCACCACTTCTGGCCGGCTAGCTCCCTTTGCAAAATCCAGCAATGAACTTTTTCTGGCAAAACAGAGTTGGTTTTGAGGAAAAAATAGCACGAGTGTCCGACTTTGCAATAGAGGCATCTAGCAGCGACACGGTGGCCTTTTTCGAGTGGAAATCCATGCATGCATGAGCATTCCTCATTTCCCGAGGCGGAGTAATTAGAATAGCTAGTTTAGCACTTCTTTCATGTTGTATTCATGTAACTAATCAATTCGTTTTGATTTGTAATTAGTTTAATTAGTTGGTTCAATTAGTTAGCTAATTTGTTGTAATGTTTAATTAGCTAATTTAGTTGGTTTATAATAGCTAGTTAATTAGCTTAGCTAGTTTATTCATTTCGGACCCTCATGCGTGAGGGCACAATGTTGTAATAACATGTATGTCTACCAACCCCACATCTTTCTCCGTTTTATTTAACTGTTTATGATGGTTAGTTTAGGGCATCATGTTTTGTTTAGCATCTTTTATGCCTTGCATCCATTGTCTTGCATGCACCGAGGCTCGGCGCATCACTCTAACTTGCATTGTCAGTTTAATACTTCTTTGAAAAATGTGCTTAAACTGCCTGCTATCAAATTGATTCATATGCCATATTAGTAGCCGAGCCTAGTAATTGCATATCGCATTTGTTGCATTAGTCATATTGCATTAGTTAGGATCATGCATTTTTTATCTAACTCTTTTATTTTGGCTTGCCTTGGAGTGCTAGGTTAGCATTTTCAGTTTAGCATATTGCATTTGTATGTTAGTGTTGAGATATTTAGCATGTTCACCATGAGGCTAAGTGCTTAAGTGATAAACTATTTGAATGCCTACAGATGAAGGCTAGTTGCTTGAAATTGGGATAGTTGATTAATGTACATTTAAGCCCACTTTTTCAAGTAGCACATTCACAAACTCTTTTCAAAAAACAAAGCATGAAATCAAATGTTCCAATTCTTGCAAAATTAGTCTACACTTGTGGGCAACACATAGTAAAGTTAGCCTAATAATCAATACAAGAGCATATAATGTAAATAAGAATCACGTTATGAATAATAGAGGTCGATCTTTGATCGGGCGAGGGGATGCTCAATTCATGACATTCCCCTCTCGTACCGAAGTTCTCGAGCCGAGACAACTTTGGTGATGACAAACTAATGGCCTTTGGCACGAGTCTTGGATTTTCTAAATTTTCCAAAAATATTTAGGTAGCGACTGTGAAATCTAGCAAAGCAGTCCATTTTTTGCATTTTTTTTTAAACATCGATTTTCCAAAAAGAATTACTAGATTTGGACTCTTTTTGTGTTTTCACTATTTCTCATTGCACTTGTAAAATCAAATTCAGAACCATAGGTAGAGTCTGAACTGTAGGGCTTATTTATCTTCCGAAAGGGGGCACGAAAAGTCAAGCTACAGTGCCACATGGCATGCGTGCCCCTTGCACTGTTGACATCAGCAGTAGGCAATGCGCTAATGTCAGCCGTGCCGCAAGTTGGACCGCGTCGAGCCAACCCAAGCCGGTTGCGCCACGCCGCACCACTCTAAGCCGGCTTCTAGAATCTCCTGTTTTCCCAGAATTTCTCAAAAATAACAATTTTAGCCCAAAATATTTTGAAAATTCATGACTTTTTTAATTTAACTTAGATTAAAGCCCATTTTATATGGATAAAAAGCTTACAAAGAGTACTTTCATAATATACAAATTTCCTTTATAGAAAATGAAATTTTTTTGTATTGTTTTGTTGAGATCAAAAATCTGCTTTAATAGAATTTTTCAAAAAACTAGGGTTTTCAAAATCCTTTTCAACATGCCATGATACTCAACAATATTAAAACAAATAATATTCAATTAAAAACGAATAAATCTAATATATGGCATGCAAATCATGAGGTGAAAACAAACAATCATGGCTCTGATACCAATGAAGGACAATGCGAGTAAACAAGTTCCCTCGAGCAAAAACGATTTTTGATCAAACAAGCCTTGTCTGGAAAACCCTTCATCAATTGAGAAGCTACCAGAGTTTCTCAATGTTATTCCATGCTCCAAATCCCTAGGTTCATCAATTGCGACCTAGGAGGGAAGAACAGAGAGAGCACAAATTACAGTAGAGATTTTTCGGGTAAAAACCAACACTCAGAATACTTAATAATGTTTCTCTATATCAAATATATAGAGAATCTCTACTGATAATAGGGGTGAATATTGGCCCATTGGCCCATCCAACCTGCTCAGTTCAGCCCTATTTTTCTAGGGCTTGAGAAGGTTGTAGAGCAAGGCCGTGCTCGGCTGAGCTAGTATTGTTAGCCCGAAATACTAATGGGTTGGGCTTGGAATTTATACTTTCAATCCAATCCGGCCCGCTATTAAATTATTTATTTATTTATAATACGTTAAAATATATATATATATATATATATATCTTTTGTTGAGATCTACACTTTATCTTTGTTGATTTTATTTCAACTCACATTTAAGGTGATGTGTGCTTGAATTTATTTAAGAAATCCTTCAATTTATACTCAAAATCTTTTAATTTATAATAATGTCAATATATTTATTTAAGAAATATAATGTGTGATTCAATTTAATTATAGAATTTTTTATTTTTTATTTTTAACATATAGCCTGTTGGGTGGGCTTGAGATTTATAATTATTTTTTGAACTGGACTTGGGTAGATATAGAAGTCTAATGTTAGGGCTGGTCCGGGGTTGGACAAATAGAAAATCCCTTTTTATGTAGTCTCCAACAATAACTCAAACACCTCTTTAGATAATTCCTTTAATTATCTTATATTATTAAATAGGTGAATTATCAACAACTCATGTGGACTCTACATGGGTAATGGCGCAGGTCAAATCTGACCCAATTTTCAACAATTTATATAAAGCTAATTGATAGATATTTTATTATATTGTTTGATCTATATCTATATATATCTTTTTTAAGTTCACTAATTTCAGATTTTTATACATATATACACGGGGAATTTTTTTTTAGGTCCCCAATAATAGCAATTTAGAGGATAAAGGACACTAAAAAAATAGTATGATGCCTCAGGTCCCTCAAACAAAACAAAGCGCAGGTTTTATTAACCCTCCACATTCATTAGAGAAAAACAAACTGGTATTCCGATGCCTGATATCCCCGACTGACATTGACAAGCTTCACACCAGTGAACTAGGGTTTCATCCTCTTCACGATCGACATTAGGGTTTCATCATATTCAATGAAGCTAGGGTTTCATCTTCCTCAAAAATCTTTGAAATTTCTTCCTCACAAATATCTCTAATGCATTTTACTGTTCATCCTTGAGTCTGTTCATCTTCATCTAGGTTCATCTTCATTCATAATTAGGGTTTCATCCTCATCACCTCACTCTAATAAGTGTTTTTATTCCAGAACTAGTTTTTCTCTGTATCTATAGCTCATTGCATTTTATAATACCGTTTCATTAACTAGGGTTTTGATTTCGTAATAATATTAAGATATCCCCATCAGATGAATTTTCTCTGGCATTACAATTTTCTTTGAACACACTGGATTCCTTTTACTCTCAGTGCCTTGCTTGAATTCTTCAGTTAGTTGTCTTTTTGATTTTCTCTGTAATTTTCTCTAGCATTTCAATTTTATATTGTTTTTTTTTTTTTTTCACTTGTTAGTTTTCTCCTTGTAATGAATTTTTCTTGAATTTGAATTTTCTCTAACCACATTTAAACAACCATCAAATTTCTCTGAACACATTGGACTCCGTTTACTCTATATGCCTTGCTTGATTTCCTCTGGTTAGTTGTCTCTTTGATTTTCTCTCCAATTTTCTCTGGCATTTTAATATTCTATGGTTTGTTAGATTTATGTTTCTTTTTTAAAAATTTCTCTGGCATGTTTATTTTGTTCAATTCTTGCTTTCCTCTAAATTTCTCTATTGTGTAATTTTCCGTCGCATTTTTATATTACTTTGTTTATTTTCTCTTGCTAATTGTGTATTCGTTTGTTTAACTTTCTAAATTATAGAAAATTTCTTTGGGAATGAAAATTTTCTCTGGCTTGATGTATTCCATAGAAAAACACATAGTACTCTCGTGTGTATCTAATTTTCTCTAACATTTATAATTTTCTCTGGCCACATTACCTTTCTCTCTTGTGTACATCTAATTTTCAATGGCATGTTTAATTTTCTCAGCCATGTTTGATTTATTTCGTTAAAAAACCACTTAATAAATCCTATGGGCCCATTGTACAGTCCATTCCAACAAATATCCATGTTACCCAAAATACAACAAAATGTTAAAAACATAAACTGGTTGTTCCTCCTTTGCCATGGCTTAATTTTCTTTGTCATGTTTAATTTTCTCTGGCATTTTAATTTTCTGTGGCTTGTTAGATTTATGTTTTTTTTTTTTTTGAATTTTCTTTGACTATATTTTACTCCTATATGTAATTTTGGCAATTATTAAAAATTTCTCTAACATGGCTTAATTTTCTCTGCCATTTTAACTTTATTTTTTTGAAAATTTTTTGTGGCTAGATATATTCCATAGGAAAACACTTAGTACTCTCTTGTTTGTGTCTAATTTTCTCTGACATTTATAATTTTCTCTGGCCACCTTCCCTTGTGTGTAATTTTCTCTGACATATTTAATTTTCTCTGATATGTTTAACTTTCTCTGCCATGTGTAATTTTCTCTAGGATTTAATGTTGAAATCTTTATGTTTTCATTATCTAGAAATAGCGAAACACAAAATCAGAAAAACACCAGAGGCACCTAAAAAGAAACAGAAAGTCTCTGAGTCTGCCAATTATGATCTTAGATCAAAACACAACAGCAGCAAAACACCACAAACTCCACACCAAAAAAAAGAAGTCCAAGTCGAAGAAGCAACAAGTATCAAGAGGAATACACCAACTTCAAAAGACTCAAGCTTAAAGGGAAAAAAAACTTGTGAAACTCTAAAAGAAGAAAGCTAATTACAGCATTCAATACCGATCAAACCTCGCATTGTTGTGTCCTTTTTTCAAACACTTAAATTCAATTCAAACTAAGTTGTAGAGCTTCAAAAGACCCGATTTTGGTATTTGATCCAAGCTCTAACAACAGGAAGGATGGATCCAAGGAAGTGTCGGAAATCCGATGATGATGTAGTTGTAATCATCCAACGATACAATGAAAAAGCCAAAGCATTCACAATTGGTAAGAATAACTTGACCTTTACAACCAATGACATGCCCTTAATTTTTGGTTTGAAATGTGGTAAAGGCACCATGTCATTAAGATACTCAAAGAAGCCAAACACACCATTCCTAAGGCGAAGATTCCCAAAGAAAATAAGGCTCACTGGTCCTGTTCTAAAGAAGGCATTGGTCAAAGCAATGAAAGCGAACCAACCAAATGACTTCAAAGATGTAACGATCATTGTTACCTTGTACTTGTGTCTCATCCTATTTTTTGCAACAAGTGGGAATTCAATGGGGGTGGGTTTTTATCTAGTATGTGGAACTGCTTGAATCAATGAAGAAGTATGATTGGCCAGAAGTAATAACAACAACATTGATCGATTCTACAACAGCATTGCACAAAACTCCAGAGAAAGTTATAGTGTGTGTCATTGCATTGCTGGTAAGTAGAATTTTCATTTACATTTATAGTTGTGACAAATATAAATTTGTATGTTTAGTAAAATTTAAATACTTCAATTTCCATCACAATATTAGCTATGTAAACATACAATTATCATCGACTGGTAAGACAGTAACACAACCGAATTCCCAAGATGTGCCAAGTGGAACCTGCAAAGCTTGACCAAACAATTGCAGAAGACACAAATCCAATCTCTTGCACCTCGACAGGTTAGATTTCTATCGCCACTCAAGTCTCAGTGAAATTTCAAAATTTCTCTGACTACTGGTTTGTTTTCGTCCTTGTCATTAATTTATATGGAATAACTTATAAACCAGTGTTAATCAAAATTTATCTACAATTTTTTCTACGATGCAATAACTTATATGGAATAACTTATGTTCCTTGACTGATTGAGATCAATTTTCTCTGAAATTTCAATTTATATTGCTTGTTTGATTAACACTGGTTTATTTCTGTCGTTGTAACAAATTTTCTCTGGAATCCAAATTGCCCTAACTACAATAATAGTAACATTAACTCATATGCCTTGATTGATTTTCTCTGATATCTAAATTTTTGCTGACCCATCAAATTATGTTGCTTGTTTCATAATTTTCTCTAATCCATAAAATTATGTCTCCTTGTGTGTAATTTTCTCTAACCCATAAATTTTTCTCTGAAATTTCTTTCCCCTTAGTTTGATTTAGATAAATTTTATCTGGCATTTGGTTGATCTTGTTTGAATTTCTCTCTCAGTGAAATTTTAATATTTCTCTAATCAAAGACCCTCATGTTATAGATAGATAACAAGAGCTAGTTAAAAACCCATCAAAAGAGTTTTTTCTTGGTAAAAACAAAAACAAAAAACAAAAAAAAAAAGCATAAAAGGCATTGGCCGAATTCAAGCAGACATTAGACGATTCATTTGAAGAAGAATAAGGGAATAAAGAATGAGAAGGCAACAAAGAAGAACAAGAAGCAATCAATGGAGAAGAAGATCAAGGAAGCAGTGTAGAAGAGGAAGCCAAAGAAGAAAATGAAGAAGTAGAACACAAAGAAAAAGAAAACAACGAAGAAGAAGATGAAGGTACTGAATCTGAAGATGAAGAAGAGAACATTGAGGAAATGGATAAAGAAGAAAATAATGAGCAAATGAACCAACATCATGATAGCATTTGTGGCTCAACAATGCAACAACCTCAAGAATCTAAGGAATCAAAGGATGCTCAAATTGCTAATCTATATGAAAGACTAAAGGCACTTTCTAAATCCAAAATATAAGAGAAAAATTGGAATCAATTACTTGGAGAAAAGGACATTGCAATAAGAACCTTGACATCAAATAATTCAGAGCTTCAAAAAAGAGACAACACAAACCAACTGAACCTAAAGATGTTCGAGGTTGAAAAAGAAGATGATAAAAAAACAATGCAATAGTTGAAGCATTCAATTTCAGAGCTTGAAACTAAAAATGTTAGATTACATGAACAAATTCAAGAACTATTTGTCCAACTAGCAACACAACCTTACCAAACACCAAAACAAGTTCACCTCCAAGGTCAGTGAAAATCTTGAACCACAAAAAGTTATCTTCTTATGTCAACATAACTCGGAGAAATTTCTATTTACTAAAATTTTCTCTGTCAATAGTAATTTTTTCTGGAATTTAAATTTCTCTAACTGCATTAGTTTGGCCAGTTTGATTTATGCTGCTTATTTGATTTTCTCTGTCTATTTGTTTCCATATGTGTGTAATTTTCTCTAGATTTTGTAACTTCTCTGACCATGTTGATTTTTGGGGCTTATTTGATTTTCACTGTGTATAATTGGAATAGAAGTGGAACAACAACCAATAACCCAACAAGAAAAAGTGGCAGACAAACAACAACCAAAACAAACAACAAAAGTCTATGGTAACTAGAAAATATTGAATCAAATAAATTTACAAATTCAAATATGATCGGTTACTTTAGAGAAATTTAACTTTTACTAATATTTTCACTGTCTACAATGAAAAAAGGTCCTACATCAATGATAAAGAATTTAAAGGCAAAAGAAAATAAAGGAAAGCAAGATCCAGACTTTTAATATCCGAAAATTGTGAAGATCACTAGAAGTTCAAAGAAGGATGCAAAGTCAATAGAGCAAACCACTGAAGACGAAGAAATACTTGATGCCGATGACTATGTCTTGTCTCAACTGACAAATGTCAGAAAATCTTGGATTTTTCCATCAAGTCTATCAGTTGCAAAATTGGTAAAATAACATGTCAAAGATATCTTGCAGCACATATCAAATGTGTCTGTACTAGAGTAAATACAACAAATAAAATAGAAGATAACAAACAACAATTTACTAACTTATATTGCATTGACAACTGTTAAATCCCTTCTTTGTCATCTTGTAGGGCTTTCATATGGACAAGTGAGTTGAATCTCATTACTTTTAAAGATATCAAAAACCTAATAAAGGAAAAAGAAATTGCTAACAATGTAAGGCTTTCATCACATTTCTCTGTCATGTTCCATAGGCCATAATAAACCAATGTTACAATTATAAATGATATTTTTCAGGTCATTAATGGTTATGGAGAGATACTCTTTGCTGACCAAAGGAAAAAAAGATAACAATCAACTTCATTTTTTTTTTCACATGCATGAGCTTAGTATGTTACTGCTCTTTTATTTGATTTTTTCTGGAATTTACTTACTACTTTCTCTAGTTGAGATACTTCTTGAAGCCAATTGTGTGACTTGTCTACTTTTCTCTGGCTAGTTATGTGCATTTCAATTTCTCCGTGTGTGTATTTCTGAAATTCCTGTCATTTCAACTTTCTCTGACTATTGTTTTATTTTTTTTTTACCGCAGAACTTCATTAAGATGACAGAAAATCAAACTTTCCGAATCTCATTGTTTGACAAACATCTTAAAACCACATGGAGGAACTACAGGTTCCTCCATTTCCCAATAAATAGCAGTGGCAACGAGAAGTCAACTGATGGACATCATTGGACCCTGCTTGTCTTGGACAAAAAAGACAATTTATGGAAGTACTCCAACTCGCTAAGGACAAGTCAGGATGTCTCACACGACAAATACCTCAAAGATACAAAACAATTGGTAACGAGTGCAAATTTCTCTAATCCATGATGATGTTTATGTGATGTTAATTTTCATAGACTCCGATTAATTTATGTCTTTGTGTCCTTGTGTCTAAATTTCTCTGTTATTTAAAAATTATCTTTTTTGCAGCAAGATTATGTGAAGAATTTTTTGAAAACATGCCTTGAAAGAGAGGCGCAATCACAACCCTCATTCAAATTGATAGACTCACAAAGCATAAATTATGACTTTCAATATGTCGAGAATGCTCTATAACAAGCCAGTGATTTAAGTTTCATACAACATCTATAAATAAGATAATTTAATTTGAATGTTTCTCAAAACTAACTATACCCATAATTTGTATGCAATGTGGATTGTGGCCTCTTTGTATGCTACATGATGAGACAACATATCAACCATGAACCTATCAGCTCGACATTGTCAACAAAAGACGTAAGGTTGATGAAGGCAGAAATCATAGAGAGATTTGCGACCGAAGTTGGCTGGTCATGGATAGAACCAATTCAAATACTGCCAGAAGAAGTACTAAAAGTATAATAGTGAAAGGACACTAGTGAAAGGAAGACAACGCACACAATGTAATTAGGAATAACCCTTCAATATTTTTTTCATATATTGAAGGAATGATGATATTTGATGTATATGTATATATCTTTTTTTAACTAATGTAAACTTCAAAATTTCATAGTTATCAATGGTTAAATATATTTTTTTATAATGCATGCTAAGTGGTGATTGTCAACACAATGCACACAGAGAAAATTATATGTCTGAAAAAATTTCTCTGGTTTGAAGTTACCAGAATTTCACAGAAAAATTTATCTCGTATCATGCAAAGAGGGTGGCTTTATGATCATGTAATTTATAATGCACTGTGTTGGTCCAAACAATGCACAAAGTAATTCACACTATCAAATTCAAAAAACACAATGCACAGAGTAATTTTTTCTGTTATTGGCAAATTTCTCTGGATTAATTTGACTTTAAAAAACACAATGCACAAAGTAATTTTCTCTATTATTGGCAAATTTCTTTAGATGAATTTGACTGATATTATAAACACACTGCCCAAAGTATATTTCAAAAAACACAATACACAGTAATTTTCTCTACTATTGGCAAATTTCTCTGGACAAATTTGACTGATATTATAAACACACTACCCAAAGTATGTTACAAAAAACACGATATACAAATTAATTTTCTCTGCTATTAGAAAATTTCTCTAGATGAATTTAATTGGTATTATATACACTGCCCAAAAGTACATTTCAAAAACACAATACACAAAGTAATTTTCTCTACAATTGGAAAATTTCTCTGCATTAATTTGACTAGTATTACAAACACACTGCCCAAAGTATGTTTCAAAAACACAAGTGCATTGATCTAGAAATTACAAAAATAAAATAAAATAAAATAAAAATTACTAAACATAACACACAACAGACACATTATTTTGTGATGAGATCCATACCCATAAAAATTTCTCTCTGTTAACCAACATAGAAAAATGCAACATAAATTCCTCTGACATCCTCAAATGTATTATTCAATCAATAAAATTTATTATCCTCAACTATTTAATAAAGGTTCCTTGCATGTCCTCTTATTATGGCGACCAATACTCCCACATCAACTACACTTCATCACCATTTTAAACTCTCCAGTAGAATCAATTCTATTCTTCTTTGGCCTCCCAACGGGTCTCTTACTCAATGAAGGTAAAATCAAAGCATCATCAATGCTACACACTGGTTTTTCAACAGTTCGAACTAGGCTAATCGAAAACGAGTATGCTTGACGATACATATCAGCATGAAAAAATGGTTCAACAAATGAATTCAAATTCTTTCCACTCCTAAAAATTGTAGCAACAGATGTTGACATGGATACCCATTTATTTCCCATTTCTGACATGAACAGATCCACTGTAACCGAAGGAAAACAATGCACTTCAAGCACATTATCAGATGATAAACTCACAATCCACATCCTTCTATCCATGAAAGCCTTCTCCAACACACAATCTATACGAGGACAAAGAACTTTATTCCATTTACTAGAAAATTGCCTCCTATCAAACCTCATATTCATGATTTGCAACCGTATCATGTCTATCAAATTTGTTATTGGCAAATGTCGAGCTTCTCGTATCCATGAATTGAATGACTCAGCAACATTTGATTACATTTCACCATAACGTTTCCCTTTGAAATATGCATCACTGCAATTCTCATATGGTAAACTTCTCAAGAAAACACTCACAATGTCTCCTCTCTCACTTTTTAATTCATTTAACTTGAAATAAAATGATGCATTTGTTGGCTCGTATGCACAATCTAAAAACTTGAACACAATCATCTCTCTATCCAAATTTGTGCTTCCACATGATAACCTATCCCTCAAATTTCTCTTTACATGTTCAAGACAAAATGCATGATTACAATTAAGGAAAAAATAGCAATTCCTTCCACAATACCATAATGTCAATCTGATATGAAACTTATCACCATCTCTGATCCCAATAATTCACATAAATGTTCAAAGAACTAACACCAATTGTCTTTATTCTCAGCATCAACAATGGCAAAAGCTATAAGAAAAAAAAAACTCTACAAAACAAATATGAACAAGCATATTAGATATACACATGCAAAGAAAATTCGCACAATAAACAACCAGAGAAATTTCACACAATACCAAAATCTAGAGAAAATTCACACAATGGCCACATCCAGAGAAAATTCACACAATGGCAACATCTAGAGAAAATTCACACAGTGGCAACATCTAGAGGAAATTTACACAATGGCCAAATCCAGAGAAAATTCACACAGTCGCTATATCCAAAAAAAATTCATAGTTCCAGAGAAAATTCACAAAACATAACCACAAAAATAGAAAATTCACTAAATTCCCACATCTATAGAAAATTCATATACTTAGAGAAAATTAGATATATTTA
The DNA here is from genome assembly GCA_025200525.1 of Camellia lanceoleosa. NCBI lineage: Eukaryota > Viridiplantae > Streptophyta > Magnoliopsida > Ericales > Theaceae > Camellia > Camellia lanceoleosa. The sequence goes on along the minus strand of CM045766.1, from coordinate 69,644,178 downwards.
TAATTACCTTCATTTCCATCTTTCCCTGCAACAGCAAGCATAACACATTTGTATCGTCCTTTCAAAAAAGTTGCATCAAGAAACAACAATGACCGACAATAGTTGAAACCAGCAATGCATGCATGAAAAGCCACAAATACGCTTTTGAAACGCTTGTAATCTTCAAAATCTAACTCAAAATGACTGCCTGAATTGTTCTTCCATGCCTCATCAAAATACCACAGTAATTAATCAAATGACAAACAGAAATCCCCATATGTACTACCTTTTGTTTTTTCAACCCCAACCAACCATGGTTATAACTGACTGAGACCCCATACGTGTCTTTTATTTCTTTGACAACATTCATTGGATGAGTTAAAGGCTTCGCACTTACCTCTTTAAGTATCAGCCCAGAAACTAACCTAGAAGTCATCCTACCATGTTTACTAGTATGAACCGCCACACCACACGTATATTCATTGTTCAAAGTTCTTATGTAAAAAAACCCATTTGTTTTCTTAACTAAAGCACGTACACGCCACATACATCCCCTTGATTCCTTATATGCACATTCTACCATAGCCCTCAGCTTGTCATTTTTAACATACGTAAACTCAAAACGAACCTCAACAACGTACTTGCACAAAATAGTACGAAACTCAACCACACCACCCTAAACTTTTGTCCAACACTTCTAATATTATTTCACCAACAAGCTAACAATAACACCTTTTCTTGGTGAGAACAAAACTTAGAGAGTGAATTCCTTTCAATATCCACGAGTCTATCATAATCACCATGTACAACATCAACCCAATTAGACCCCACTTCATCCTCTTGATCAGAAGTACTACACGTAACAACTGAAACATCAACTATATCAACACCACGTACACAAACAACCCTCAACATATTCAGAAAATCAATATTATTTCAAACCATACAAATCGGATGGCCCACAATAAAATATGAAATACAGATCATCTCAAGTTTCAAATTCTTCCATGTTTTACACAAAATGCCAACCAATTCCTCAAAATTCAATTCGCATGAAATATTAATGACAATAGTATCATTCCCATATTTGCACAGCAACAACATTGCACTATCCAGCTAAACTAAAAGAAAAAAAAAACACGAAAAATAACTTGTTCAATCTAAAAACGCTTAAAAAGCACAACATAAAAGTCCAGAGAAATTTGCAATAATTATAATTTTCTCCGGATTATAGTAACAAGTTTATAATTTTCTCTAGACTCAAATAAAAGTCCAGAGAAATTTACAAACTTATATTCACTTTCAAGATAAAAACACATTAACATCAAAAGACAAAAATGCTAACTATTAAACGCAAGCACAGACAAAAATCACAAAGAAGATCTGCTATGAAATTATAATATTATCTGGGATTTTCACTAGACTACAAGCTTACAATTTTCTCTGTGATTTTTGTTGGATTATAATAACAAACCTATTTTTTTGGATTATTATAACAAACTTACAATTTTCTCTGGAATACAAAGAAAAGTGCACAAAAATGAAAAGTGCACAAAAAAACAAAGCACAAAACTTGAAAGTGTAGAAAAACAAAGCCAGTCTCCAAAAACAAATAACAAAACTTATCATTGATAAGCATGTAACAGAGAACGAAAATTCAACTCCATTGAGCTGGCCTCTCTCTAAAATTTATCAATAACAAAGAATGAAAAATCAATTTCAAAAATCAAAAACAACTGGACTGAGTTGGTGTCTCTCTCACATTGATCAAAACTGAAAGCAAAAACCTAATTCAAAATACACTCGAAAAACTAATACGAAATCGGAATCCTTACATACAAATCAAATCAAAAATCAAAAATTTACATTAATTATTAAACTTACGTGATTCAACTCCACTGGAAATCAAATCAGCACGACTTCAACTCATACATGATCAACAACTACAAAATCCTTAGAAAATCTCCATGAAAATCTGCATAATCAAGCTCTCCACGAAAATCTCCACCGTCAAGTTCATCTCAACGTAATCTCCTACAAAATAGCAATATCATCTTCAGTTTTCGAAATTGAAAACCACGTATATTATAAAGAAGGGTAAAATAGGTATTTTATAACCTAAAATAACATTAAGGGACCTTAGGCATCAAAAAATATTATTCTGGATCTCTCCTCATACTAAAAGTTGGGTAGGGATCTTAGACAAATTTTCCTTATATACACACCCAATAAGTTTTACATTATTCATCCATGGATGACGTCTTCATAGCAACCATACTTCAAAAGAAATGCTAATGTATTGTATAAGGGCCCTTTCTAGTTATGAAAACCTTGTAGAACCTTTATATCTACCTATCTATATCTATATCTATATTTATGTCTACATCTATATATTATATAAGGAAAATGGGGTCTTCAACCCCAAGACCTGTGGAAATTCTAAACCCTCAAACTAAATTTGTAAATTTTTTTAAATTTTTAAAGAATTAAAAAAAACTATTAATTAGTCCATTCAACTATAAAATAAAAATAAAAAAATCTTTACTTATGAAAACTTTTGAATTTCAAATTTCAAATACAAAATCCACTTCACATAGGAAGCATTGATTTCTCCCAATGTTGTTCCTGGTCCTTTCTACGTAAAACCACAAAAAAAAAAAAAAAAAAAAAAAAAAAAAAAAAGATGATAAAAAAAGACTTAAATTTTTGAAACCCTTAAACAATCTAAAAATTCAATATTACTCTCTCCCCTAACATGCCATCATTTAATCTCTTCGAAAGGCTAGCCAACCCTCTCCAAATAACATCGATGTATGAATATATGAATGCTATGGATTAACTATTCTAATGAATCCTATAAATTTGACATGTTTGTTAAATATTATACACATATATGTAACTTTCTTTGTTTTGAGAGTTGATTCCAAATTTTTTATAGATGTGTGATGTCCCAAATCCTTTTAAAGCAAATCGAGTATTAATCTCTAAATTTTGTCTCTTGTGTTGTCTTCGGTATCGTTGAACCTTTTGAGTTTTGCGTGGTTATATATTCTTCTTTGTGATTGTTCCAATAAATATATTTTTTGAGTTCCGAGATGTTTCGTTGTACTTTTGGGTGTTGAAGTGAAAACAGGGAGGTGCATTATGTTTTGAGGTTGCTTTGTCTCTCTTCAGGTTGAGACCGTTCAAGCAATCGTTTGGTTTCCAGAGCGGTGAAATCGACTTTCCAGTTACATGTTTTGCAATTTGAACTTCTGAAAGCAAGTATTCTTCACTCAAGCTAAGCTTTCATAGCTCAAGCGGTCTTTTACAGAGAGAATTGGAGACTTTGGGAGTTGGTATTTTTCGCTCGAGGACAAATTTGGTCACTCAAGCAGTCTCTCAAATTTGAATTGTTTGCTCAAGCGTAGGTTTTATCGCTCGTGCGGTCTGTCCGCAATCTGCTCCAAGAATTATGTCAAATCACTTCAAAAGTTAAGCCTTACACACATTTCACTTCACACTCTCTATACATTAACTGTCACTCTCTTTTCTCTCATCTCTCTCTAGAAACCCTTCACTCACTTTATTTACTTTCTTGATCTCTCCCTATCCATTGTGCTTTTGACCATAATGCCTTCTTTAATTTTGGAGAGCTCATCAAGGGCTACGTTGTATGCAATGCGGATCTGATTTCCATTGATTTTGAAGTTTTTCATCTTTTCTTTTCAAGTCTTGAGGTAGCGAGTTCTTTGAGTTATATATATGATTTTAGCATGTATATTCCTTCATTTTATGGTCTTGGAAGTGCAGTGTAGATTTTGTAATGTGGGTTGTAAATGTTAAAGAAAAAGACTTTCCTTGTGAGGATGTACAAATTAGAAATGTGTTATGAAACTCTTGAGAACATTTTGTGAAAGGAATCTATGAAAGCATGAAAGAAAAACCTTTTTGGGTCAAACCCTAGTTTTAAAGAAATTAAGGAAAAGTGGATTTTATGAAACATCTATGAAATTAGTGTTAAATTTCTCATGAAATCAATAGAAATTCCTTAAATTGATTTTGTAATTAAGATATCCATGGGATGAATGATTGTTATCATTGGAAAATGTTATTGGCCTTAACGTGGTATATGTTGGAATATGGATGGAGTAGTGATTGTGAACGTAAAAAGATATAAATGTCACATGGATTATAATTTGTTATGCTTCTTTTCTTGAGAATCATTGAACAATGGAAGTTTACTTTAAATAAATGTCGAGATTCATGAAGATATTGTACAAATGAGATCCTTATGGATAATCACCTCTCATTTCACATATTTGCATCATTTTGGGTATTGTTCAATCATGGCTATGCCTTGGAAACTAATTCATTGTTTTGAGAAAACAATTATTGTTATGGAAACATTTGGAGTAAATATGTTTGGTAAGTCTGAATAAGGAGTGTAATTGGTATTGTTTAAGTTGGCCTAAGTATCCAGGATGAAAGATCGAAAACACATGTGCCATTCAGTTAGGAGTCGGTAAAGTGGGGGATTAGTAGTACTTGTTATGCCTACTTGCAAACACCATCCTAAGGATTACTCAAGTCGTATTTACCACCCTATTGTCTAATTTGAATTCTCAAAGAAAATGAACATTTGAACGGGACATTGCATGTATTTTCAAAAGAAATTTAAAACTTTAATATTTGAACACGGCATGGCATTGCATTCATGTACATGAGACTGCTTAAACATATATACTTTGTTAAGATATCTCTGCTGAGCTTTGTGCTCACCCCTAGTGGATTTGTGCAGGAAATGAGGCAGTGATCCTACTTAGTTGAAAGTGTGGGGTGTTTGAAAAGGGCAAGAGGCTCTTCTTTTTTTGTGAATCTTTGGCAAGCCTAGGGCTTAATATGTTTGGGGTTTCACAACCTTTTGTGTAACCGGACTTAAGCCTTAGAAGTTATAGCCTTTGGGCATACGTTTTGTAGTTATTTCCTTACTTGTTATTGTTGCACATCCTATAGATTCACCCTTTTAGAAGATTCAATATATATTGCATATGAACACTTTCGTATACTTCCTTTATGAATTGAAATACTAATTGAGGAAGTTGGTTGGTTGAGGAAGGATCGTGATGAAATGAGTTTATTTATCATGTCTAAATTATTGTTTAAAATTTTGGAGACTTTTCGAGATGTCTATTAGTGATATGTGTTTTTTTTTTTTTTTTTTGGGGTATTTTTTCCCATCTAAATGGATAATATAAGTTAGGAAAAAAAAATTTAAGGTCTCTGATATTAAGATTTTATAAGATAAATGACATACAATATTTTCATAGTAGTGAGTATCCCTCAACATTTCTACAAAGAAAATTCAACTTAGAGAAATTTTGTCCGACTCAGAGAAATTTCACTGTGATCATTTTAGAAAAAATTTGAAATTTTTTTGAGTCAGGGCCAAAATTTCTCTTAGTCGGGTAAAATTTCTCTAAGTCGGGAAAATTTTCTCTAAGTTCAATTTTCTCTATAAAAATGTTAAGGGACATTAGCTACTAAAAAAAAATATATCTTATACCTCTCCTACTACACAAAATTGGAGAAAGTTGTTTCACTAATTTTTCCTATTAATAATGATGTGGGATTAGTACTCTTAAAATTATAAGTTACAATAGTAAATACTTCAATTCAAAATTAAATAATTACAAATTTAATCTAGGAGATAAACACTATAATAACTGTAGTGGGTTTATTTGGTATCACTTATAATTTAACTTTTAAGATTATAATTTTTTAAATTTTAGTTTAAAACACTTAAAATAAGTTGTAAATGTGTTTCGTGCAACTTTTAATAATCAATAAAATAAAGTTCTACATGTTTAGTTAAATAAGTTATGATATGACATAGTTTTTTTGTTGCCAAATATTTAAAATGCTCTCAAAAATTATATTTATGAGGCAAGAGATAAGACTTTTATGTTTGTACATATTTAAGCATTTCAAATAAGCGGAAAAAAAACTACAAGTTGCACCTCAAGCAAATCTGACCCTTTGGGCCAAATAAATTGAAAGTATCAAATAAATTATAATTTAATTTGCAACCAAACACCATTTGTTAGTATTTTTTTGTTTGAAGCAAACAAGTTAAATAAGTTAACTTACAAGTGCCTTTATAATTTATTAAAACCATATTTATGACATTATTAAAAATTATTTGTTGTCTTTATGATTTATTAATAAGAGGGATAATTTATTATGAAATTATAAAATTTAAAAGGTGGGATATACTTTCTAAAATTACAAAAAATAAATTGTATTTTAAAAAATCTCAAAAAATATATTTATAATTTCCCCTTTTTATAATTGTTAGAGTGTGCTCCTATGATGATGTTTGTACCAAATATTGATGGGTCTAAAAAATGTTTATAGTTTTAGAAAGTAACAAAAAATTATCAATATAATATAAGCATATATTTATTATTTGAATAAACGTCTTTTAATACATAGTACAATGTTTGCTACTATTTGATGTTGCATATAAATGCAGTAATAATGACAAAAGACACGATAATTTAAAATGTTAAAAGTTTAAAAAATAACATGTAAATTTAAAGGTTGAATTTTTTTTTTTTTAAAGTTAATAGTAAAGTTTATAAATTTGGATTCATATATATGCAATTATTTTTTAACAATACACTTGAATAGTAAGTTTCCCTCAAAGTTTCAAATAAGCACCTAAAATTTCAAATTACTTATATTTAATCATATTAATAATTTGAACTGTTTAATGTGTAAGATTGTCGAATACTTTATCCCTGTAAAAAAATTACATTGATCAGATATCGATAACCACTTGATCAGATCAAATTTGTATCAACGGTAGTACCATCTTTAAAATATATTGTTGACACAAATGTGTTCTAATCCAATATTTATTGATATCCAATTAACGTGATTTTTTACAGAGATAAAGTATACGATAAGTCTTTGTAGCGCCCCGAAATATTAATCAAAACTCATCCCATGGCAGTCAATAAATAACAACACAATTGAATAATAAGTCTTCATTAATTAGAGTTGGATATACAAAAAGTAACATAAGCGATATATATTCATAAACTTTCATTTTAAATCTACTACATATGTGTGAACAAAAAAAAAAAGAAAGGAAGTTAGACAGATAAGAAATGCCCTAAGGGCTTACAGCTTTCCAAGACAATACTTGGTTACAACAAAAGTAAAGTTTAAGTCTCATACACATAAAGCCCTTGACTTATACAAAATTGAATGTAACAAAACGAAGCTCTCGCTCCAAGTCCTCCCAAGCTATTGTCTTGGCGAAAGCATATCATCAACACTTAAAATGTTTTTTCCACATAGGGTGAGTCAAAACCCAACAGAAATAATCCAATATAGTATATGAATTTTAACAAAGTTATAAGATGAATGCATATACAATGTTCGTGCCAAAACATTTTTATACATCTTTCCAAAACTATGCAATGCCAAGTATATATATATATATATTGATTCATAAATCATTTCCACAATGATGGATCTAAGGGGGGCGGACGCACCCCCAAAAATTTGAAAAATATCATATATTATATTAGAAATTTTAAAATAACTTAAAATTATAGTAGTTCGCATCCCCAAATTTTTTGTAGATAATTTCAAAATTATATAGAGTAGCCCCCCCTCAAAATTTTTTAAACTATAAAGTAGCCCCCCCAAAGACATAATCTTGGATCCGTCCTTGTTTCCATTACAATAGAAAATACGGCAGTAAATCACACTCTAGGAATTTCAAAACAATCCAACATTTTCTGAAGATTTCGTCCGAAGAAAACTGTAAACCGGGACACATGTAAACGTAGGCCATACAAGCGCTACTATTGCCATTTCATGAAAATTTCGTCCGATGGATCAACACCCATGTATACACGTGATTTCGAGACTTTCACCCTAGACATTCAGACCAATTTAGTTCAACATTACAATTCATGTTTCCCAAATTCACCATTTTTTCTTAAAACAATAAACATTTTCAATGTGTGAGTGTGAAATAATGTTCAATGCAAATGAATGAAAAAATAGTTTCAATCCTCCTAATTCAGATACAATTTCTACAATATTCATTGTTATTCTCCACCGATAACCCAAAATAGATATTTCTAAACAGATAAACAATTATCAATAAAGGTAAATTCTCCAAATTTTTAAGAGATGAATGATAATACATATCTAACTCCATTATTCTCATCAACATCATCCCAATTGCACAATTCCAATATTAATCTCATCATTTATACAAAACCAATATTTGAGGCATTTAAGGCAAAATTCTTTTTTTCCCAAAATCAATCCCACCATCCAAAATCAACAATTTATTCCCAACTTAACATTATCTTCCATGCCAAAATCATTTTCAAGGATCCATTTAGAAAACCCTCCTTTTGATTTATTTTACTCAAAACCCTAGTTTCTTCCAAATCCCTTAAAAAAAACTCAATATTGATTAGGAATGACAAATAGTTAAGTTAAAACTCATACAAATAGTGGAAATATCCCTACCTCAAGCTTAGAAGATGATTGGAGGAGGGATGGAAACTCAAAGATGCCGAAATTCAACTTTGTTCTAAGTACAACGAAGCCCTCGTCAAGCTCTACCTTTTTGACAAAGGCACACAGGTGAAAAGATCGACGGATCTAAGTGTATTTGAGGAAAATATATGAGTTTTAGAGAAAAAGTGAGATATATTAGCGTTTTAAAATTTTTAGAGAGAGAGAGAGATGTAAACATAAATTTCAGAACATAAACCTTACACTTCGGATCATTTACCATGTGTATTATCAAGAAATCAAGACAAAATGACATACCTGAATCCATTGATGAACGGTTAAACGGAAGCGTGATTATCAATAAACTCTTTGTTATTGATTATGTTATTGCCTTCTAATCCTTTCCCCTTTGGTGCCTTATGTTTCTCCTTGAGAGGATTTAGAAAAATGGCAGTGTTCTTTTTTCCACTTGGGAATGAATAGGGACCATAACCTTTTAAAGGTTGTAATTGGTTTTCAAAACTGAAAGGTTGTGGAAGTTCAAAAGGAATGAAAACCAACTTTAACCAATATGTTTTAATTTCTATTTACGCCTCATAGAAATAGAAATTATACAACTAGTATCTACACATTAGGTCCATAACACATATACCCTTAAGCCTATTAACTAAATTGAATCACTTAAATTGTAGGCTTCTTATAAATGATAACACCACATTTAATTATGTGGTCCCATTGAGACATTATCTAACAATCTCCCACTGGACCACATATGTATCCTGAAAAATGTGCTTAACTTTAGTGAGCTCAGAAATTTGTTATCATAACTTGAGGGTATCCAAACAATCTTGTCCATTAACTATATTAATATAGGATCAAAGTGGTCTTCGTTACATCAATCGTAACTCGACCTACCAATGGTCACATATACTAATACAGCTAAATGACGTAGATCAATTATGGATGCGTAGCATGGAAATTACATATGATGTGATCCATACATGCCTATTTCCAACTGGTCCTACTTAACTTTATTGAGATCAATACTTCTGTCAATAGCGAGTGTAATAAACTGAATATTTCATTTCTGTAGAAATTAATCTAATTATATAGATAAAACTCAAGGCTAACATAAAGCAGTAATATAAATACAAACTCCCACTAAACCAGAATGTTCTCAAATAGAACAACACCCATCTGAGCAGTGTGCTCATGAAAGACCTTGGGTGGTACTCCCTTCGTAAGTGGATCCGCTATCATGGAGTTTGTCCCAATGTGCTCTATGGAAAACTGTCCACTCTGCACTCTTTCTTTTACAACTAGGAACTTGATATCAATATGCTTTGATTTTGTCAAGCTCCTGTTGTTATTGGAATATAAAACTGCAGAATTTTGTCACTGGGTTGCGTATTTTGGAAGGCACTGAAAGACCACTTAAGTTATATTGGTCCCTATTCCTTCCCAAGTGGAAAAGAACACTGCCATTTTTCTAAATCCTCTCAAGGAGAAACATAAGGGACCAAAGGGGAAAGGATTAGAAGGCAATAACATAATCAATAACAAAGAGTTTATTGATAATCACGCTTCCGTTTAGCCGTTCATCAATGGATTCAGGTATGTCATTTTGTCTTGATTTCTTGATAATACACATGGTAAATGATCCGAAGTGTAAGGTTTATGTTCTGAAATTTATGTAACATAATCAATAACAAAGAGCTTATTGATAATCACGCTTCTGTTTAACCGTTCATCAATGGATTCAGGTATGTTATTTTGTCTTGATTTAAATGATCCGAAGTGTAAGGTTTATGTTCTGAAATTTATGTTTATAATTGGTATCAGAGCCAACATATCATGTGTCTTATCAGAATTGATATGCTTTATTCATTCTATTTAGTTTCCTAGAATCAGATTCTGAATTTTCTTATGGATGTAAATTCTGTTTTTTCCTGTTTTGTTCTGTGAAAATGGCAATCTGTTTTCTGGAATTGTAAAATGATTCGGTGGGCAGTTTTTTTTTCTCTCTCAAATGGATGAACATCATGTATATATATATATATATATCTAGATATATCTTGCGATTTGATCGGTTTAATTTTGAACATCATAAAAATATATATATATATATATATTTGTTTTTGGACCCGTCAATTCTATTTATATATGTATTTATATAATTGGGATTGCTGCAGATTATATAATATATACGAGGTCACAAATTTAGAAATCTTTAAATTTAATATAATTTCAGACAACGTCTACAGAAAATTTAATTTTCTAACATTCTCAATATAAGTCAATTCAAACAAGATGTCACAAAAGTGATCTCTCTTGTCTAGATTGTTTTATATGGAATGTTTTGATGTTCATGTCTGTGTATCTCATGCGGGTATTTATCGGTCCAAAGACATGATTAAGACTTGGCAGAATTACACACACATTTTGTGGTGATAAACTTGTGCCAATTGTCAAGAAAACCTAATGTGAATAATAAATCCATCAAAAGATAAATTTGTTATTTGACATAACTTATTGTCAATGTTTGATCATTACAACAAGAATACCACTTACAGTTAATATCACTACCCAAAGGCTTGGTATTAATGTTGTGTTAGGTATCTTGAGATGTTGTCATACCATGGCCGTAGAATTTGTAGCATGTTATGAGGCATCAAACCAAGGGATATGGCTGCGGAATTTTGTCACTGGGTTGCGTATTTTGGAAGGCACTGAAAGACCACTTAAGTTATATTGTGACAATAAGTCTGCAGTTTTATATTCCAATAACAACAGGAGCTCGACAAAATCAAAACATATTGATATCAAGTTCCTAGTTGTAAAAGAAAGAGTGTAGAGTGAACAGTTTTTCATAGAGCACATTGGGACAAACTCCATGATAGCGGATCCACTTACGAAGGGACTATTACCCAAGGTCTTTCATGAGCACACTGCTCAGATGGGTGTTGTTCTATTTGAGAACATTCTGGTTTAGTGGGAGTTTGTATTTATATTACTGCTTTATGTCAGCCTTGAGTTTTATCTATGTAATTAGATTAATTTCTGCAGAAATGAAATATTCAGTTTATTACACTCTGTTACGTATTGTGAAGTATTGATCTCAATAAAGTTAAGTAGGACCAGTTGGAAATAGGCATGTATGGATCACATCACATGTAATTTCCATGCTACGCATCCATAATTGATCTACGTCATTTAGCTGTATTAGTATACGTGACCATTGGTGGGTCGAGTTACGATTGATGTAATGAAGACCGCTTTGATCCTATATTAATATAGTTAATGGACAAGATTGTTTGGATACCCTCAAGTTATGATAACAAATTTCTGAGCTCACTAAAGTTAAGCACATTTTTCAGGATACATATGTGGTCCAAAGAGATTGTTAGATAATGTCTCAATGGGACCACATAATTAAATGTGGTGTTATCATTTATAAGAAGCCTACAATTTAAATGATTCAATTTAGTTAATAGGCTTAAGGGTATATGTGTTATGGACCTAATGTGTAGATACTAGTTGTATAATTTCTATTTCTATGAGGGGCAGAAATAGAAATTAAAACATATTGGTTAAAGTTGGTTTTCATTCCTTTTGAACTTCCACAACCTTTCAGTTTTGAAAACCAATTACAACCTTTAAAAGGTTATGGTCCCTATTCCTTCCCAAGTGGAAAAAAGAACACTGCCATTTTTCTAAATCCTCTCAAGGAGAAACATAAGGCACCAAAGGGGAAAGGATTAGAAGGCAATAACATAATCAATAACAAAGAGTTTATTGATAATCACGCTTCCGTTTAACCGTTCATCAATGGATTCAAGTATGTCATTTTGTCTTGATTTCTTGATAATACACATGGTAAATGATCCGAAGTGTAAGGTTTATGTTCTGAAATTTATGTTTACAATAATAAAATTTGTTTCACCAAGATCTTTCATATCAAAATGGCTAGAATTAACTCATGCTGCCCAGTGCCTCGGCCATTGCCTTCACCCGAGTCAGCTATCTCATCAAGCTCAAAGATTTCGCCTCTCAAAGGCTCGCCGCTCCTACCACCCACAAAGCTAGCCATGACAACAATCATGCTCAAAACGGTGCGCTAATCCTGGCACCAAATTATGTCTTGACTTTACATTCCCGCTACACGGTTGTTCTCCAACAACGGTGATTTCATCCATCACCCCGCTCTCTAGCAAGCATGTACACTCGGTGCCTCTGCACACGGGAGTCAAGATCTCAAATTTTGTCTTTTTGTGTGGCACTCTATTTATCACATGGCAAGCTGTCAAAATAGCCTCGCCCCAAAGATTTGAGGGAGCACCTGAATCAATAAGCATAGCATTCGTCAAGTCAATTAACGTTCTATTTTTTCTTTCAGCTACGCCATTAGATGAAGGTGAATATGGTGGAGTAGTCTCATGAATAATTCGTAAAGACTGAACAAAAGAGTTGAATCCAAAAGATTCATACTCTCGACCTCTATCACTTCTAATTCTTTTCATCTTTTTACCGAATTGATTTTCCACTTCAAGAAGGAATTCTTTAAATTTCTCAAAAGCATCACTTTTATTTTAGGCTTCTTATAAATGATAACACCACATTTAATTATGTGGTCCCATTGAGACATTATCTAACAAGAGAGAGATAAAAAAGTGATTTAAAATGGGATGTTACGAACTGATATACGCACAGTTCACTCGAGCGCAAGATGTGTCGCTCAAGCGACTAGACACAATAAGTTTTACCACTCAAGCGCAGAATACAAACTTCCAGTCGTTTTGCAGACAAAGGTTGTCGCTCGAGCGCAAGAAGCTTCACTTGCGCTCGAGCAAAGAATACAAACTCCTAATAATTTTGCAAACCTGCAAAAGTACTGAATGTTCACAAAGACTGCTCAAGCGCAAGAAGTGGGCTCAAGCGAAGGAACAAAAATCTGGATAACAAAAGTTTGAAAAACAAGCCATCAACCTATTTCAAAAGCAATCAACATGACCCAATAGCCAAATTCAAGGAGAAATTGTAGGAAACAAGGCGAGAACAACTATATAAGGAAAAAAAATCTGAATCCAAAAGTCAAATGAGTCGGGTCTAAACCAAAAACGCTATAGTCTTACACATTGAACAGTTTGAATCATTGAGACAAAACTAAAACAGACAGGACTATACCATCTAATTAAAATATCCAACTAAAAACAGACCATACCCTATTCATAAAAATTAAGTGTTGAAATGCATGACTCCAACACATTGAACAGTTTGAATCATTGAGACAAAACTAAAACAGACAGGACTATACCATCTAATTAAAATATCCAACTAAAAACAGACCATACCCTATTCATAAAAATTAAGTGTTGAAATGCATGACTCCAATTGTATTAAGCATTATGTGATAAATTAGATGTATCTGCAACTTAACATTTAAATATTTTTACATGAATTTTAAATTTTATTTTATTGGTAGTTTGTTTGTGTATTATCAAATGAACTTAACTGACAATTAACATGACATAAGGAAACTAACGTACTTGGGTGATTGTGTATTACAGTTTAAGAAATATTTACTACAATATACTTTTAACATTTAGATTGAGGATATATGAATTATTATAGTCTAACATAAATTATATCATTAAAATAATTATTTTTTATTTTTGTTAAGAATTTTACTTTAAAACTTCTCATTTTCATCCATGCGTAGCACGGATCCATTTGCTAGTTATGTATAATTGCAAAATGTTGTGGAGTTATTGAGATTGGAGGTTCCAACCCTTTTTCCTCAATTTTTTGATTTTTTTATTTCTATTAACATGTGTCGCAATCTGATTGGTCCTCATTTTTTTCATTTTTGTTATTTATCTGATAGCAAAGATTTGTTATCTCAGCAGAATTTAAATATAGTGTAGATTTTATTTTATTTTTTAAATATAGCACTGTTATCTCATTTGAATTTGAATAGAGTATTTTGTTTTTTAAAAAAATAAAATAAAATAAAATTATTTGTTATCTCATGTTTATTTGTTATCTCATTATTATCTCGAATATAGTAGTTTTTTTTTTTTTTTAATTTTGTTATTTGTCATCTGTTAATATGTGTTGCAATCTAATTAGTCCTCATTTTTTTATTTTTGTTATTTGTTATATGATTGTTATTTGTTATCTCATTAAATTTGAATTTTTTTAATTTTTTAATTTTTGTTATCTATATATCTATACTCTATACTTAGTGGGAAAATTAGTAAAAACATCTCTCTCCAACTTTATGTAATAGGTGACGTTCAAAATATATTTTTTTATTAGTTAAAGTCTTTCAACATTCTCATAGAGAAAATTCGACTCAGAAAATTTTTTCTCGACTCAGAGAAATTTCATTGATTTCATAGAGAAATTTTAAAATTTCTTTGAGTCGAAGCCGAAATTTATCTAAATCGGATAAAATTTTTCTGAGTCGAATTTTCTTTGTAAAAATATTGAGCGGCCTTAACTACTATAAAAATATTGTATATCTTTTATCTTATAAAATTTTAATATTATAGACCTTAAAAAAAATCGTCATTACTATATATAATTGCAAAACCTTAGGAGGTTTTTGTCTTTGAAAGTTTCGAACTATTTTTCACAAATTTTATTTTTATTTTTAAAAGACAAAAATACATCTGTCAAAATATTATAATATTATTTTGTTTTAAGTCACAATAAATTAATAACAAAATACAAACCCACAACTCTATGACTTAAATGAATTAAATATATATATATATTAAAAATATATATAAACCCACAACAATCTTTATAATTTAAATAAGGGAGCTTTTTTGATAAATCCATTTTCTAAGAGTTTGTTTCTTTCCAACCTATATTCTTTTTAACTATTCCATTAGGTCCAATTTGAGATAAGAAGACCAAAATACCCTTTTCATTAACTTATGTTCTATTTAGTTCACATTATTTTCTTATATTTCGATAAGTCCTATGGGTGACATAATTACCAAAATACCCCTAATGTGAATGTTCACACCGTCAATGTGAATGTTCATATCGTCAATGTGTAGGGGCCGGGCCCATGGCCTCGTGGGTGCCGGGAAAAATTCAAGTCGGGCTAGGCCAGCCCACAGGCCAAAAAAATAGGCTCGGCTCGGCCCGACCCGGTCCGTTGATAATGTGAATATTCACATTGACATGTTAACATTTACATTGATGAGAGTGTAAAATTGGCTCGTGGCCCGTGGGCGGCCCGAAGCCAGCCCGCCGCCTAGGGCAGGCCCGGGCCGGCCCGTTCATAATGTGAATATTCACATTGATATATTAACATTAACATTAATAAGAGTGTAAAATTAGCCCGTGACTCGTGGGCAGCCCAAAGCCCGGGCCTGGGCCAGGCCGGCCTGAGCCCAGCCCGTTGACAATGTGAATATTCACATTGACATGTTAACATTCATATTGATAGGAGTGTAAAATTAGCCTGCAGCCTGTGGTCGGCTCGAAACCCGCCCGCAGCTCGTGGGCTGTCCTAGGCGGGCCCGGCCCGACCCGTTGATAATTGACATGTTAACATTCATATTGATAAGAGTATAAAATTAGCCCGCGCCTCGTGGCTGCTCAAAACTAGCCCATGGCCCGTGGGCGGCCCGGGGCGGGCCCGGCCCAGCCTGTTAACAATGTGAATATTCACATTGGCATGTTAACATTCACATTGATAAGAGTGTAAAATTGACTCGCGTCCCATGGGCGGCCCGGGGGCGAGCCCGGCCCGTTGACAATGTGAATATTCACATTGACATATTAACATTCACATTGATAGGAGTGTAAAATTGGCCCGTGGCCCGTGGGCGGCCTGAAGCCCGCCCGCTGCCCAGGGCGGGCTCGGCCCGGCCCGTTGACAATGTGAATATTCACATTGACATATTAACATTAACATTGATAACAGTGTAAACTTGGCCCGTGACCTGTGGGCAGCTCGAAGCCTGGCCCGTTGAACACGTGAATATTCACATTGACATGTTAACATTCACATTGATAAGAGTGTAACATTAACCCGTGCCCCGTGGCTGCCCGAAACCCGCCCACGGCCCGTGGGCGGCCCGAGGTGGGCCCGGCCTGTTAACAATGTGAATATTCACATTGACATGTTAACATTCATATTGATAAGAGTGTAACATTAACCCGTGGCCGTGGTCGCCGAAACCGTACGCCCGTGGTGCGGCCGTACGTATTCACAATGTGAATATTCACATTGACATGTTAACATTCACATTGATAAGAGTGTAAAATTGACTCGCGTCCCATGGGCGGCCCGGGGCGGCTCGGGTTTGGGTCCGGGCCTACCCCGGGCCGCGGGCGAGCTTCGGGCAGCGGACAAATTTTACACTCCTATCAATGTTAATGTTAACATGTCAATGTGAATATTCACATTGTCACGGGTCGGGCCAAGCCCGCTGGCCGCGCACGTCATGGGCCAATTTACACTCCTATCAATGTGAATGTTAACATGTCAATGTAAATATTCACATTGCCAACGAGCCGGGCCCGAGGTTTGCCGCGTGTCACGGGCCAATTTTGCACTCTTATCAATGTGAATGTTAACATGTCCATGTGAATATTCACATTGTCAACAAGCGGCCGCCCGCCCGCCATCCATTCGCTCGCCGTCCCGCCGTGGCGGGTTTCAGTCGCCCGTAGAACAGAGGCCAATTTTACACTCTTATCAATGTGAATGTTAACATGTTAATGTAAATATTCTCATTGTCAACGAACGGACAGCGCCCCGTCGCGGGCAGGTGGGCTTTTGGCCGCCCATGGGCCGCTGTCCAATTTTATACTCTTATCAATGTGAATGTTAACATGTCAATGTGAATATTCACATTGTCAACGGGCCGGACCGGGCCCGCCCCGGGCCGCCCATGGACCGCGGGCGGGTTTCGCGCCGCCACGGGACGGGGGCCAATTTTACACTCCTATTAATGTGAATGTTAACATGTCAATGTGAATGTTCACATTGTCAACGGGCCGGGCCGGGCCCGCCCT
Organism: Camellia lanceoleosa; assembly: GCA_025200525.1. Classification (NCBI taxonomy): domain Eukaryota; kingdom Viridiplantae; phylum Streptophyta; class Magnoliopsida; order Ericales; family Theaceae; genus Camellia; species Camellia lanceoleosa. Next base: position 69,626,628 of record CM045766.1, on the reverse strand, counting down.
GGGCTGCTGGCCAATTTTATACTCTTATCAATGTAAATGTTAACATGTCAATGTGAATATTCACATTGTCAACAGGTCGGGTCGTGGGCGGGTTTCGGGCATGCACGGGGCGCGGGCTAATTTTACACTCCTATCAATGTGAATGTTAACATGTCAATGGGAATATTCACATTGTCAACGGGGCAGGTCGGGCCCTCTCCGGGCCGCGGGCGGGTTTTTGGCCGCCCATGGGTCGTGGGCCAATTTTGTACTCTTATCAATGTGAATGTTAACATGTCAATGTGAATATTCACATTGTCAATGGACCGGACCAGGCCCGCCCCGGGCTGCCCATGGGCCGCGAGCAGGTTTTGCGCCACCACGGGACGCGGACCAATTTTACACTCCTATTAATGTGAATGTTAACATGTCAATGTGAATATTCACATTGTCAACGGGCCGGGCCCACCCCGACTCACGGGCGGGTTTCGGGCCGCCCACGGGCCAATTTTACATTCCTACCAATATAAATTTTAAAATATGAATGTTCACATCATTAAATTGCTAATCGTTCAAAAAATATTTATAAGCGTATCAAAATTGAATATAAGGGCATAAGTGTCCAAGAAAATAATATAAATCAAGAAAATGGACTTTATGGAATAAAAGTATACATACATGGGACTAAATGGGTTAAAAAATTCCTTCATGGACTTCTTGGGTTAAAGCACTTCTAAATTAGACTTATCAATAAAAATCCCTTTAAATAAATTAAAAAATGCGTATATATTTTCCTTCATTCTTTTTTTTTTTCCATAAAATACTAAATTTTTCCTTTGTTTTTATTTTTAACTTCTAAAATCTTCTTCATTTCTTTTTCTTTTCACTTTTTATTTTGCTTGATCTTCTCCAATATCTTCATCTCCAATTTCTTTCCTTTCTTTTTTTCTTCTTATTTTCTTTTTATCTCCAATCTAGTCATCATCTCCAACTTCATCTTTATCAAGATTTTCAAATGATTCTATTTTTTAAAATTTTATCTTTAATATGATAATTGAGAGGGTAATTTATGTGAATAAGGGTCGAGCTAGGTCCAGATGGTGAAATGGACCAAGCTATGGGCCGAGGTAATGGTTTGCATAGCTTTGTCCTTGGTCCTATTAGCTCGGTCAGCGATGGCTGTTAGTAAGCCAGGTCTGGGAACTCTGAACCGAGGTATAAGTGAACGTAAGACCGAGCTAGACGATGCCCAGTATAGTACCGAGCTAACTGAGCACGGTTAAAACTGGTGCAAGGCAAGGCAGTGCTAGCTCGGTTGTGCTGCTACCAGACCGTGGTTGAACCATCTTACTTGGTTAAGTACTGAGGAGGGTGTAAAAAGATAAGCATTATCTTAGTGATTCATAAGAGAACTCTATTAGGAAGAGTTGAAGTCCTACTAGGATTTTGCCAGGCGGAATCTATAAAAGCTCATGACAGGACCTATGTACAGGTATCACAATTTCTACTCTTAAAAACACAGAGCTTTTTGTCGATTGTCTATTTGCTGACTTAGGCATCGGAGAGGTATCCAGCACACACTCGCCAGCTAGCTCACGTTTGTGTTTTCAGGAAGTAAAGCAACGACGTTTAGAGTAGTGCAAACTTGATCAACAGGATTATACAAGAAGATTATTTCGTACTCGTACAATTGGCACTGTCTATGGGAACAACAACGAACAAGACCTTTTGATCAAGTTTTCCTCATTAGTTGAAATCAATGGCACATACTGAAGATTTGCCGCAATCTGGAAAACCCCAGAGAGGGGCGGGAGGCACGAAGGTTTACCTTCTATCCCACCCATGCCAGAATTAGACCCCTAGCGACGGAACTCCCGGAGGGACACACGAGAGAGACGGGCACCAGTCCTCGTCGCTCACAAAATCCTAAAAGACAGAGGCGAAGGTTGGATCCTCAGGTTCTGGAGGATCGCGTAAGGGAGCAAGACGAATTAACAAGGAGGATGGCGGCAGACATAAAGACTATGAAGCGCCAGATAAAGGGTAAAGGGGTTGCAACGGAAGAGGGACGCAAAGGCAACACACTTTCTTACCACTAGGAAGATCATGACAGACAAGTCACACCATCACAAACTGAAAGTAGAAGCCTCAGAACAGGCGACACTCAATCAAGGACTTCCAGGACTCGTTACTCCAGGTTTGAGAGAACGAGGACTGAAAGGTCGTATACGGAAGAAAGCAGCTATCAGCCCTCGCACACACACCAAACGACATCTAGGCACACGGAGTTGCCTAGGTCAACAGACCTGCGAACAGTGCTAGAGGAAAGGGCCCGATAGAAGGAGGACACCAGGGCTCGCGACCCTCGTAGGGTTTCAGCCCTACAGTGATTAGCCCCTCGGACACATGGAAGTGTTAAGGTAGTGATGCCAATGCTGCGCCTTGCGTACAAACCAGCAAATAAAGCGTTAACAAGATTACAGAGCTCGTCGTTTGTTCCCGCTATTGAGAATGCACCACTACCCTCAAGCATTCACCAACCCAAATTCACTACTTATGAGGGGAAGTCAGACCTTGACATACACTTAAGCCACTTTCGCCAGGTTATGGCAGTATACCAGCGAAATGAGACTCTAATGTGTATTATGTTTCCTTCTAGCCTTGGTGACCTGGGTCTAACATGGTTCGACAGGCTGCCAGAAGACAACATAGCCTCATGGGTGCAGTTGGTAGAAGCGTTTGTGACTGGATTCATAACGAATACCAAAACACCAGTGAAGATTGACCAGCTACTCTCCATTGACATGGGTGAGAAGGAAACATTGAGGTCTTACAACAGTCGATATTCAGAGACTTTCAACCAGATTGGGGATTGCCCTACAGACCTCGTCATCGCACAGTACAAACGAGGTTTACCGGTTGATAACAAGTTGAAGGATTCAATGACGATAATGCCACCCCTCACGATGGAGGCCCTAATGAAGAGAATGCATCAACATATATGGGTAGAAGAAGATAGCGCCCGTGCTAAAGCAAAATCTGCACAACGATCTTAGAATAAAAAGAATGCGACAAAAGTTAACACGATAGAACGACCAAGCAAGAATGGGCGAGGCGAAGCGAGCCAACAGAGAAGACCCCCAAACAAGAAAGTTGAGAGTCCGTACTACCATTACCACAGTATTCAACAAACCTATCTACCGGATTCTTAGCGAGATACGTGATGAATCCTTTGTTCGGCAACCAGCCAAGTTAGGAAAAGCACAAAAAGGTTATGATGAGAGATGCGATTGCACATTCCATGATGAAAAGGGGCACCGAACTGAAAATTGCACACCATTAAGGCAATATCTAGAGGAGTTGGCGGCCACTGGTCACCTGGACCAGTATATAGAAGAGGGAACACAACCAGCCCCCCAGGACCACAACAGGCTAAGCAGGATGCCGGTCGACGACCCACCTCAAGGCATAATCAACGTTATACATGGGATAGTTGAACCTGAGCGGGTATGTGAGCTTCGAGGGATGATCAAAAAGGCTAAGCACTTAAGGAAGGTACTAAGTGCACAACCTACTGTCAAAATGGGAAAAATGGAGGCAATGAATGTCATAACTTTCTCAGACAGGGATCTGACAAGGCTACATTGCCCTCACAATGATGCACTGGTGGTCACTTTGCGCGTTAAGAATTTCGACACCAACCGGTTCCTATTTAACCAAGGAAGCTCATGCGAGATAATGTACTATGAGACCTTCAAGCAACTAAAACTGGAGAACAAAGACTTGACGCCTGCGACATCTCCCTTCGTCAGTTTCAACTCAATGCCAGAATGGCCAGTGGGCAAGATAATTCTGCCAGTCAATGCGGGAACAATGACAAAATAGGTGGAATTTTGGTATTAAAGGTCCCTTCCACTTACAACATAATCTTGGGAAGAGCGTGGCTATATGTCATGCGTTTGATGGCATCAATCTACCATCAGGCATTACGGTTCCCCAATGAAATCGGAGTGATTGAAGAAGTCTTAGGAGACCAAATCATGTCGAATCAGTGCTTCATCATGGTAAACGGCAGCCATTCTGCAAAAGGGTTTGTACAGATAGTGGATGAGCCAGAAAGTAACGAACTGTTTGCAGATATCAGCAAAGCAGCCGAACAGAAGGCAGTGGAAGACTTGGTAGAGGTAAGGATAGATGAAAAGAACCCAGAAAAGTTCTTTTTGCTCGGCTCGTCCTTGTCCAGCACTGAGAGAATAAAGGTCATGGAATTTTTAACCTCTAACATCGAAGTGTTTGTCTAGACACCATACGACATGCCTGGCATTGACCCTAATTTCATCTGCCATCAACTTAATGTCCATCCAACTGCCAGACCAATTATACAGTGCACTCGCCGATCAGCATTCCACCACGCAAGATAGTGGCAGAAAAAGTGGAAAACTTGCTGGAGGCAAGAGCAATCAGAGAAGTACACTATCCCAGGTGGATATCCAACACTGTAGTAGTGCCAAAGAAGAACGAAAAATGGCGCGTTTGCATGGACTACAAAACAGTTAACAAAGTATGCCCAAAAGACAATTTTCCCCTACCAAGGATAGACCAATTGGTGGACCTGACGGCAGGGCATAATCGACTTAGCTTCCTTGATGCGTATCGAGATTACCATCAGATCGCTATGTATAAACCGGACCAAGAGGTCACATGTCACGTCATTTACAACACCTAGAGGACTATACTGTTACAAGGTCATGCCCTTTGGCCTAAAAAATGTAGGGGCTACATTCCAACGAATGGTCACCAAAATGTTTGAACCATTGTTAGGCAGAACAATGGAGACTTACATAGATGACCTGGTGGTCAAAAGCAGAGATGAGAAGGACCATCTCAGTGACCTAGATGAAATGTTTCAAATTTTGAAGTCCCACAAGTTACGTCTAAACGTATCTAAGTGTGCATTCAGCTTAGGATCAGGCAAATTCCTGGACTTTCTAATGACCAACCAGGTATAAAAGACGATCCCTCTCAGATCAAAGCCATCCAAGATCTTGAAAGGCCCAACACAGTCAAAGAAGTACAGCATCTCACTGGCCTAGCAGCCACGCTCAACCGGTTCATAAGTCAGTCGTCAAACAGGTGTCGACAATTCTTCCAGGCACTAAAGGCTAAATTTGAGTGGGATGATGAGTGTGACCATGCCCTAGAAAACTTGAAAGACTACATGACCTCTCCTCCATTATTAGTAACCCCGATACCAGAAGAAGAGCCCTTTTTGGACTTAGCAGTTTCACAGCATGCAGTCAGCGCAATGTTGGTCAGAGTAGGGGGAATCCAACACCTACCTATCTTTTATGTTAGCAAGACCTTGCTAGGCACTGAAACAAGGTACCTATCGTTGGAAAAGATGGCCTTAGCTTTGATGATGGCCTCAAGAAAGTTGTCACACTATTTCCATGCCCACACCGTGATTGTCCTAACAACTTTTCCCTTAAAGGCATTGTTCGAAAGGGCAGATTTTTCTGGACGAATCTTGAAATGGGCAGTGGAGTTGGGGCAGTTCGATATCAAGTTTCAACCATGAACCGCAATACAAGCCTAAGCTTTGGCAAACTTTATGGCCAACTTCACGCTAAAAAGCCATCATGTCTACCAGATCGATTTGACTGGGGCAACTAAAAGAAGAGGGAAAAGTGTCGCGGGAATAGCGCAGCTCCCAAAGCAGGACGCCCAATGGCATAGCAAGCCATTCAGGCCTAAAGAGAGGGAAGAAGGAACAGACCACAACACTGCCAGCAAGGACCCACCAGAAAGTAAAAACTTGAGACAGTCAAACAGTGAAGATCAAAGCCCAACAACAAACATCAACCTGGAAGAAAACATCAGCAACACCCCTGATCCCAAGACATCATCCAATCCCTCTACTTGCTGGAAGCTATTCGTCAGAGAGATGTGGAAACTCTTCATGGATGGAGCTTCCAACAGGCACAGTACAGGACTTGGCGTAGTCCTCATCTCACCAAATGGCCTAACAATTGAACAGGCAGTCAACCTTGGCTTCCCAATATCGAACAACGAGGCGGAGTATAAAGCGTTGCTAGCAAGCTTAAAATTAGCACTTTACATGAAAGCCACCAAGCTAATGGTGTACAATGACTCCCAACTAGTAGTCAACCAAATTTCAGGCGACTACGAGGCAAAAGATGATAGGATGGCAAAGAACCAAGAGTTGGTCAGAAAGGAGATCATGAAGTTCGAAGTAGTCCAAATAAAGCAAATTGGCCAAGAGAAAAATAGTAGAGCAGACGAGCTGGCCGGTTTTGCTTCAATGGCAGATACATCTATCCCACACCTATTACTGATCGACTTCCTACCTAGACCAAGTATTAAAGAACCCGAAGCAGCCGAGGCATGTTGTGCCGAACTAGGCCTATCCTAGATGGACCTCATCATAGTATTTTTAAAAGATGGCATCTTGCCTGAAGAAAAGAAAGAAGCCAACAAAATTAGAGCAAAATCACAGCGATTTTGGCTCTCTTTATCACTAGCATTATACAAAAAATCCTTCACAGGACCTTACCTGAAATGTGTCCATCCCAGCAAGGTCGAGGCATTTTTGTTCAAAATACATGAAGGCGTCTGTGGAAGCCACCAAGGGGGAAAATCATTGGCTTACAGAGCAATGTCACAAGGATATTGGTGGCCAAACATGTAAGCAGATTCAGAGAAATATGTCAAGAAGTGCGAGAAATGTCAGAAGTTCGCACACCACATACATCAACCAGCTAGAGAGCTTCTACCATTGACTAGCCCATGGCCCTTCGCAATGTGAGGCCTGGACATAGTGGGACCACTTCCAACTGTGCCCGGCAACAGAAAGTTCTTTCTCACAGCAACTACCTATTTCACAAAGTGGGTGGAGGCAGAAGCACTCGCATCTATAAAAGAGAAAGACGTTAAGAAGTTCGTCTAGCAGAACATCATCACTCGATTTGGCATACCCAAGGCTCTAATATCCAATAATGGCACTCAGTTCAATGGCAAAATCTTCAGGGGCTGCTGCGAAAAGTACAAGATAGAATTCTACAACTCTACACCAGCATACCCTCAAGCGAATGGCCAAGCTACAGCTTCCAACAAAGTCGTCTTAGAAGGTTTGAAGAAGAGGTTGGAGAGAGCAAAAGGTAAGTGGGTTGAGGAGCTTCCTCATGTTTTATGGGCTTACCGTACTACACCACGGTGATCAACTAGATAAACACCTTTTTCCTTAGCCTATGGCATGGAGGCAATAATCCCGCTGGAAGTAGGCCTCCCCACTAATAGAAGTGAAAATTTTGATCCAAACCTGAATGATAAGGCCATAACCTTGGAACTCGACCTCGCAGAAGAAAGAAAAGAAAGGGCATTGGTGCACATCGCCTCATATCAACAAGAGTTGTCCAACAAATACAACATAACAATGCACCCAAGGCAATTCAAGATTGAAGATTGGGTACTGTGCAAAGTAATGGGCAACACTTTGGTACCTGGAGACGACAAGTTAGGACTTAACTAGGAAGGACCATATAAAGTGATTGGTTTAGCAGGAAAATGGGCATATCACTTGGAAGATATCGACAGCAAAGCTATTCCCAAGCTATGGAACACGACCAATCTCAAACTATTTTATTTTTAGCTTTTCCTTAAAATACTTGTAATTTTTCTTTTTTTCAATAAAGCAAGTAGTTTTTTCCAGCATAATTCTTTCCACTGTAAATGTTGTTCTTAGTTATTGCCAGCTAGGGGCAATCAACAAGGTTGGCGAGTATGACCAACACTTTTTCTTCTTCAGCCGAGATAAGGATCTAGGCTGAAGAAAGTTAGCAGGTTTGACCAAACATTCAGTTCTCTTCTTCAGCCGAGATAAGGATCTAGGCTGAAAAACGTTGGCAGGTTTGACCAACACTTTTTCTTTTTCAGCCGAAATAAAGATCTAGGCTGAAAAAGGTTGGCAAGTTTGACTAACCATTTAGTTCTCTCCTTCAACTGAGATAAGGATCTAGGTTGAAGAAGGTTGGCAGGTTTGACCAACACTTTTTCTTCTTCAGCTGAGATAAAGTTCTAGGCTGAAGAAAGTTGGCAGGTTTGACCAACACTTTTTCTTCTTTAGCCAAGATAAGGATCTAGGCTAAAGAAGGTTGGCAGGATTGACCAACACTTTTTGTTCTTCAGCCGAGATAAGGATCTAGGCTGAAGAAGATTGGCAGGTTTGACCAATACTTTTTCTTCTTCAACTAAGATAAGGATGTAGGCTAAAGAAGGTTGGCAGGATTGACCAACATTTAGTTCTCTTCTTCAGCCGAGATAAGGATCTAGGCTGAAAAAAGTTGGCAAGTATGACCAACACTTTTCCGGGCTCTTGGACCGAGGTGACTATCTTGGCTAAAGAAGGTTGGCAGGATTAGGTAAGGCCTAGCTAAATTAGTCTGCCTTGTTATAATACAAAACATTAAAACACAGCAACCGAGCAAAGAGATGAACCGAACAAAAAGGTGTAAAGAGGAAAGCTTCTTTCATTTCATTAGTAAGCAAATACAAGAGGAGGAGCTTGCAGCCCAGTTACATATCTTAAAAAGAAAAAGAGAAATCAAGCAAACAAATCACCTAGGTCGGCATCCAAATCGACCCGGACTTCGCCCAATGGTAGGTCAGCTACAGCATTAGCTCCCTGGTTAGGCTCGGTCATAGGCGCTTCGTCAATTGCCCTGCACAAGGCATGGCTGGAGTCCACTAGAGTAGGAGAGACAGACTGACGGCCAAGCTGAGTATTGGAAGCATTATATGGAGCAGGGACCTCATCCTCCTCCCCCTCCTAAAGGAACTTTTGTTGGACCGCATTAGCATAATCCACCATATATCCCGGTATGAAGTGGGGAGGGGGATTCAGGAAGACATCGGAGTCATGTTCGTAACCGAGCTTTTCAGCAGCGGCCTTCCAACCGCACTTAAAGAAAATATCCTTGGCGGCTTCGCATTGTTTGACATAAGTCTCCTCTCCTTCCTTGAAACCTCGGTTCTCTACGTCCTGTATTTTTTTTCTTTATGTCCTCCAGCTCAGTATTCTTCTTCCTCTCCAACTTGGCTAGCTCTCGCAGATAGCGGTCTTTTTCTCGGCTAAAGCCTTCTTTTTGTCAGCCTCTGTCGTGCTGACTAGTTCAGCTAGACTCGTGTTTTCAATTTCTAGTTTGGCCAGCTTGGCCTGAGCTTCTTTTAGCTCGGCTGCCTTGGATTCTACTTTGGCAAGGGCTGACTACGCCATCTTCTGTAGCTCAAGCACTCATTTATGAGCCACTTGGCTCTTTTTGCAGGGCCTGCATAATTCAGAGCGGTTATAGGACAACCAAAGCATTGGGACCATAACAAATATCATTTGTTGAGTTATAGGGATTTTGGGGCTTACCAGTATTATTGACTTAGACGCCGAGCAAATGGCCTTTAGCTCGATCAAACCCTCATGTCGTTCCTTGTCGGCGGGCAGGCAGATGCTCTTCACCAAGTTGAAGACCAATAGATGATCCTTCTCGGCGCTAACAGAGTCAGAGGCCGTTATAACGCGACCCCTGAAGGAGGTAGTAGATGCCCACACCGGAGGAGATGGGGGATTTAAGGCGCTAGGTCGGTTGCGACCTTGGAAGATAAATACTTCTTGAAGCTCGGTCTCAAATGGCTCGGTCTCATCCTCATCTATCAAGCGTTGTATGCGGGGTCGCTTGTTTGGCCAAAATGACGAACCTCGGGTTTTAGGGATAGCCACCATAGCCTCGTGTATCTGACCGGCCTATGGTGCGTCGGTTTGAACCTCAGCAGTTGAAACTGTGGTTTGTTTGGTGATTAGGGCGCGGACAACACGGCGCTTAGCCATTTCTGTTCTTCAGTTAGGGAAATAAGGGTGATTTCTAGAAGGTTTGGCTCTGGTTCTGGCGATGGTTCGAGCAGAAAATCAGTCACCCTAGTCCTCCTCCTTCCGCTATACTGGTAGGTCGGTTCGAAGTTAAGCAGCTCGGCCCAATCACGGTAACGGTATCGGAGCACGGCACGATGGGCGTCTTGGTTGGCGTATGTGTAATGTGATTTAAGCTAGTTTAAGTATGCACAAAAGAAAGACAAAACGCTTGCATTAGCACGGTGTAAAATTATAGCCTGGAACAGCAAAACAAAAAACATAATTATTAAACCGAGGTATTCTTACCAGCAGCCCTTTATTCTAGTTTATATTATAGCCCGATATCTGGGCTTCCTGATCTTCAAAGTTGCCCTAAACCCAAAAGAAATCGTTATCATTTAAGTTTTTGTCCGGTGTGTTCTTTATGATTTTTTCTCGGCCCCTTCTTACCCGAAGATAGTACACCCAACCGTCATCATTTTGGCCGAGCAAATATTGGTAAAATAGCTCGGCCAAGCCGGCGATTTAACTCGGCGATGCCATTTATTATTCTATAGGTATTGGTGGAGAGTTAGGTTGGGCATAATCTTGTTTACGAGGAACTTCGCATATGAAGAAATTTGTCTGACAGGAACCGGAGCCCGACCTCTACAATTGATATTATGGTAAAGGACACGAAGCCCGATTTTTCCCAGGGTGTGGTATCCAGTTCGGCTAAAGAGAGGTGGACGTCGTCGGGGATATTGTAGTCCTTTCGAAATTCGGCAATGGCCCCAAGCGAGTTTACCAGGTGTCGGTATTTTCCCATTAAACTTAAAGGTTGTATAAAAGTTAGCACAGTAGCCTAGCTCGGCGTTGAGGTGACGTTGGATGGCTCGGTTGAGCAATGGCGCCGAGGGGGCAAAGTGCAAAGGTGTGCCTGGCCAACCTAGTCAAGTTTGCAAAGTGGAGATAAAAAGTGTTATGCCTAGATCACCGAACCGGGCTAAAAAAAAAGGCAAAATAAACATAAACCTAGATCAGCTAAATGGGTTGCAACTCGTTTTTAGTTCTGTTGTAACGTAAGGTGTGCTCAAGGTTTTAGCTCGATTATTGAGCAAGAAGGTTCCTACTTCGGTCGTATGCAAACCTACCACAAACAGGTTCCTAACTCGATCATAGTATTATTTCGGATCAAAAGCTTGTATTCCAGATTGATTGAAAATCCAGCTAAATATGTTTTGAGGTTTGAACATGTGGTTTTTCGGGATTTGGTGCTCATTACCCATTTACGCGGAGCTAAAAGAATGCGTTTTGAAAATATATATATATATATATACTATATATAGTTGCAAAATAAACAAAAATAAGGGGCTTGAGCAAACTTACAGTTTAAACGAGAAGTCAAAGACCAAAACAGCAAGGATACCACCTAGAGCACAAGCGAAGCAGGTGCTATGGTCTTGAATATGGAGACTCAAGAGGCGAAGGAGAGAAGATGAACAGTAAGAGTGTTTTGATTCAAAAGATGGGTTTTTGTATAAACACAAAAATGGGCAAGACTGTTCAATTTTGGATAGTACAAAGATGGCTGTGGCAGGTGTACTTAACTAGTGGGAGCAAGCTACGTGTCTAGAGGAATAAATAACGATTCAGACGTGCTTGAGAGGTGAAACGACGTGAAGAGCAACTGACAAGACGTTACTGGACCGGGCAAATCGGTAGCTCGGTAATATTTTAGCTCAGCTGGAGAAGGATAATCCCAAATCATGCATTGTAAATGGAATTAAAGGGCATTTGAGAGGGTAATTTATGTGAATTATGGCCGGGCTAGGTCCAGATGGTGAAATAGACCGAGCTATGGGCCAAGGTAATGGTTTACATAGCTTTGTCCTTGGCCCTATTAGCTCGGTCAGAGATGGCTGTTAGTAAGCCTGGTCTGGGAACTCTGAACCGAGTTATAAGTGAACGTCGGCCGAAGCTAGGCGATGCAGATAGCACCGAGCTAAGTGAGTGCGGTTAAAACTGGTGCAAGACAAGGCATTGTGTCACAACACGAACCCGCCCCTATGGGTTAAGGATGTAACCGGCCAGTAATCCTGGGATTACCTACGGCCTCAAAACAAAATAGACATAACTCAACAGAGTAAAGGGGCCAAACAGAAGCAATAATTAAAAACTTTGTCCATAGAGCTGTGCTTATATGCACTTCAAAACAAACCATACCCATATACGTTAATAACCCACATCAAAAGTACAGTACCATAAGTTCTTTAAGACAGGATCATCCAACTAAGTCAACCCATGACAAACTATTTACAAATTTACATAAAGTCCTTGCCAGTAAGACAAAATATAATTACATAACAAAATGGCAAGGGTAGGTCTCATGCGTGAGACACAAGGCTGACTTTCTCAAAACTCATGTCGTTCCTGGCAGACTTCACTGGGGCTGGGTTTGGACTTCCCTCGGCTCACCTACAAACACATGAATGAGCGTGAGCAATAGCCTAGTGAATAATATCAAATACAAAAGTCATATAACAATATGTAGAACAACATACTCCAAAAGGCCTTGGGCTCAATTCATATTTCTACTTAACATATGTATATTTATACCAAAATTAGATCAAGTGACTGTAGTTCTAAACATACTGGCCTTTTGCCCATTCAGATTTCCATTCATGTCAAAACGGCCTTCGACCCATTCATTTATGTCAAAACGGCCTTTGGCCCATCCATTTATGCCAAAACGGCCTTCGGCCCATACATTTATGTCAAAACAGCCTTCGGCCCATACATTTATGTCAAAACGGCCTTTGGCCCACACATTCGTATCAAAACGGCCTTCAGCCCATACATTTATATCAGAACGGCCTTCGGCCCATACATACGTATCAAAACGACCTTCGGTCCATGTATATTTCTTATCAAAACGACATTTGGTCCATTCGTTCATTCATGTCAACTTTTGTCCACAATCCCAATTAGCAACTCATAAAGCTTATAAGGAAATAAACAATTGGACATTCATAAGCGTTCAAATATCGATATTACTCACAGTGATCGGCTTGTGGAGTTGCCCTAGAGCTTGACCCTACACATTTCATGAACACAAAAAGGTCACTAACAGTTCAATCTGTTCTTTAATTTACATATTCCTCTTTAGGCTTTATTCTCATCTCATTAACTCATTTACAATGCTTAACATATGCCTAAGAGTGCTCACAAGTGACAGAGAACGGAAAACAGAACTCAAAATGCAAAAACAGAATTTCAGAAAACAAGGTCCCCGTTCGAGCGTAAACTTCCCCGCTCGAGCGGACCCTTAAGGCCTACAAAAGTACTGGATAGGTGAAATTTATGCTCGATCGTCCAAAATGGCGCTCGAGCGGAAAGCCTCTCAACATAGCTCGCTCGGCGCACTCCGCCGGCGCACTCTATGTCTGCAAAAAAATACTGGATGCATCATTTTTATGCTCGAGCGGAAGTTCATCCTCCATGATCCCCGCTCGAGCGGACACCATGCCTGCAAGAACAAAATACTAGGAGCTCGAAATCCCCACTCGAGCGGACATCAAAATTATGGGTTTCCCAGATTATGTTCTTGAGCTCCAATTCAACTTTCAAGCCACAATTCTTGCATGCAATGGCTCAAATCTCAATATAATCATACCAACATGGCACCAATGCAAGATTATAACATTATGGAGCTTGATTTCTTGACTTATCGACATGCATGGCCCAAAATATGTCAAACTCAACACCAACATAACAAATTCATGCATTCAAGTTCATATCTTCTCAAATTGTACATGCATGTGATGAATTAGCCACACTCTCGACTTGGATAACTCAAATGGTGATCAAAACATGAGTTTCCTTTAACATTTCACATGGATTACACACATTTGTGCTCAAACATGCAATTTCAAAGTAATTTCTTACATGCATGCACATATTAAGCTTCAATTTAACAAAACTAGCCCAATTTCATTTCAATCCCCTTATGATCAAACCAATCCATGTTCTTGACTCTCTTTCAAGCTTGAGTTCACAAGATAATAATTAAAATGCATGAATTACTCACCAAGGAGTTTAATCTTCACAATCTATGGCAATTCTTGTGTTATCTTCACTGCATGCAAGGATCAAAAGCAAAACTTAGATTTTCTCTCCTTCCTCTCTCTAATAGCCGACCCTCTCCCTTTTCCTCTTAGAGTTGATCAGCAAAGTCATGTAAAGGGGAAGGAAACAAGGCTTATAATATAGCCCCACTCACAATATTAGTTTAACATAAAATAATTGAGCAATTTGGTACTATTCATCAATTTAATCGATTTAATCTAACCCAAATCAATCTTCAATTAAATTTCACCGTAGGCTCTAAAAATTACGCTAACCACAAAGGCGTAATCAATTTCGGGTTCTGTGGCCGATAGGGCTCTCAATTTAATTTCCAAAGCAGATTATTCATACAGATATTCCTACGCTGAATAGATAGAGTTCCAAAATCACATATATCCACATAATGGCACACAAAATCATATCAAAACATATAATCACATACGTATTAGGGACCAATTAACATAATACAGAACAGGGGTATCACACAGTGCTAGCTCGGTTGTGCTGCTATCAGACCGTGGTTAAACCATCTCACTTGGTTAAGTAGTGAGGAGGGTGTAAAAAGATAAGTATTATCTTAGTGATTCCTAGGAAGACTCTATTAGGAAGAGTTGAAGTCCTACTAGGATTGTGCCAGGCGGAATCTATAAAAGCTCATGATAGGACCTATGTACAGGTATCACAATTTCTACTCTCAAAAACACAGAGCTTTTTATCTATTGTCTATTTGCTGACTTAGGCATCGGAGAGGTATCCGGCACACACCCACCAGCTAGCTCACATTTGTGTTTTCAGGAAGTAAAGCGATGACGTTTGGGGGAGTGCAAACTTGATCAACAAGATTATACGAAAAGATTATTTCGTACTTGTACAATAATTATCTTCAATTTCATTTCTTTCTAATAATGATCTCCAATTCATTTCTATCTTATTTTTCAAATTTTCACATTTCAGTTATATATTCTAATATATCTTCAATTTTTTTTGTGTTTTCATATCATAGTGGGTGTACGGGGGCGAAATATCCTTTGCTCTCCGTACGCCTTGAACGTCAAGCTTCTGGTAACGGCGTCTGTCTCTGCAACACGAAAACGGTGAGCTGCCCGGCGGTGGTGTGCCGGAAAAACCCTCCGACGCTCAAGTCAGTTCACAGAGGAAGAAGACAGTGAGAAGAGAGAGAGAGTGCTTGTGAGGAGTAAGTTCGCATACCTGTAACCTTTGTCTCTTTCCCTATTTCTAGGTTGGCCATGCAGCCTCAAGGTCGCTACACTACCTCTCTTTGTCCTTCCTCGACAGTGGCGGCGCGCCTTTCACTGCCTTACGCGTGTAAAGGTTTTGTCCTTTCACCAACGCATGCTGAACTGCCTAACGGTATTGAGGCATTCGTGGAGCAGTTGTCCTTTCCTTCACACCATTGGCCCAGGTGGCTCCCTTGACCGAGACACCACGACCGGCCTATCACTTGGCGGATGACATCCATTACGCGTACTCAACCGGGCTACATAGCGCCGTACTGTCCCTTGGGATCATGTGGTCTGACCACCTCGGCCGAGCTACACCTGTTCGATTCTTGTCGGTCAACCGGTCGCGAGGCATGCCGGCCTCCAACCGGTCAATCATTCACCTCGGTCATACGGATACAGCCTTCCTCTTGTGGCCGGTTAAACGCATACCGACGCTAACCGCGTCCCAAATCTATCCCGGGCACCATCTAGCTCGGCACCATCATCTGCAGTCTTGAGTTCCGTTCTCCTCGTGCAGAAGGCAGCCCGGCGACGCCAGTTGCCGCCTGACCGGTCGATTTCCTCGACCGTGCAAGTCAGTTCGCTGACCGCGCCGTCGTGAGGGTTAGCTCGGCGCCGAACACCCCGTCAAGTCTGCCGTCATCATTGCTCGGCCGTACAGTCCAATGCAAATCTCCCCTCACAGTGGGTATAAAATTTCGTTCAAACTTTACGTTTCAAGTTCGAGTTACATTCAAGTATCAATAACGCCATAACCACTCAGACAGTTGTAGGATTTTAAAGTTTGATGAATTTTATTTTCTCTATGTGTGTGCCTGTGTATATATGTGGTGGAGGCAGTTTTTATTGTTGTCTTTAAATGGACTTTTGAACATTTTTACATTATTTGTAGTAGTATTCAACTTTATTTTTATGTTGTTTTTGCTGTTTGATTAGATAGTTATAGAATTTTAGAGTTTTATGAATTTTATTCTCAGTGTGCGCCTATGTATGTATATTTGTAGTGGAAGCATTTTTTATTGTTGTTTTAAAGAAGCTGCTTAACATTTTTAAATAATATCTAGTAGTATTCAAGTTTATTTTTTTATTTTTTTTTTTATTTTTTGATTGTTTATGTTAGGGTTTTGCAACCTATAAATGTATACATGTTGGGAGGGGGAAAAAAAATTTTAAAATATAAATATATATTCAACTTATTTGTTTGATATTGGAACATTTAAGTTTCAAAAATATCATGAGTTTGTTCAGACTATACTTGAGCCATTAATTTATATGTTATTGGGTTACACTTGCTCCAAGTTGGTAGGTTATTGAACCTAACTTTACCTTTATTGTTTTGGTTGATTCGTTTTTTTATTTGGACCTTTCCTCAACTTTTCTTTTCTTTTTTCTTTTTTTTTTTTCTTTTTTTTTTTTGTTGACACTTTCGTGGGAGTGTTGATTTCTAATTTATTTCGTAAGAATCATAAAAAATTTATTTCATTACATACCAAATGAAACACACATTTTAGATGAAAGAAAGAGAAAAAAAATGACATTAATTGTCCCTGCATGTATTTAATCTTTTTTTTTCACTTTTGTATAAATTTATACACATGTTATATCTTTCTATTACCATATTATGTAAATTGAAATTGAGTGCCCTATTTCAAAACATTGAAGTTGTGTGACTTTTAAACTATAACAATATTTTATAGAAATATAATTCATGTTGGTAACTGATCCACTTAATATTCAAAACATTTATTAGTTACATCTCCATATTATATTTTAAATTTATAAATATATATATATATATATATATTTTATAATATAAAGTGCCTATAATAAATTAATTAAATTATACAGTCGTATATAGCATGGATTGTTTTGTCATCAGTAATTTCTAATAGTTATAAGGCCCATCAACATTGACAACCTTGGAGTGACATGACAACTCCTAGGACTAAAAAAAAAAAAACTCCCTTACAAATTTATTATAATTTTAAAAATTATAACACATTCCTTCAAATTTATATTGGCATGATAAAAGATTTATTTTATTAATCGATTATTAAATTAATTAATAATTTTTAATGATATCAGAAATAATTTCAATTAAAAATTTTGATAATTTTATTATTGTATAGGAGATTAATTAGGTATTTCATTTTTTCTGTTAATTTGTGTTAAATAAAAAATCTAACGAGGAGTATTTATAATTTCTAAAATTATAAGAGATAATATGTATTTTAAACAAATCTCAAATGATGTAATTTTAATTTATCCTTTATATTGAGAATGTTATACTTTATTACTAAGAGGCTATTAGTAGTTTGTGATTAAACGGTCCATAATAATTATGGAGTGTTTTGGGAAGGTGATAAAAAGTTGATTTTTTGGCTTTTTTGGTGATTTTTTTGGCAAAAAGCTGGCTTTTTTTGGGGAAAAAAATTGACTTTCTTGGCTAAAAAAAGCTAAAATGCCAAAAAAATTGACTTTTTTAACTTGTTGCCAAATTGAGCCTATATTGTATTAATTGTTTTTCAATAGTCAATATAAAAGCAATGACTTTTACTGTTTCAGTCAATAAATCCTAGTTTGTGCACCACACAGATTTACCTCAACACCATAATATAATTTTGAGTTTATTAGTGATAACTCCATTTCTATGGAAGAAAATGACACTAGGTCTAATGATTGATCTTTTATGAAGATGAGGATATGATTAGTTATATTGTTTAGTTAGAATGACAAATTATTATCTTGAAGAACCTTTTCATTTTTACCCCATGTTGCTAGATCACCGTTGAGCTATTGCCAGTGTCAAAAAGTCATCAACGATGGCAATTAGTGGTGGTGCTGATATGGATAAATAAATAGGTTAGGTGGACAAATAAATAACACATGGACAAATAAGGGATGGCATGTTGACAGATAGATAACACTTGGATAGATACATGGATAGATAGGTGACATAGACAAATAAGTGAATAATGAACAGATATACGGATATGTAGGGATAATATGGTCTTTTCATATTATTTTGCCCTTTTGACCCCAAAAGAATAATAGCAATTCTATTTACATACCATCGTTATTCTCAATACACACCATTGTCTAATTTTTTTTAATTACCATTGTATCCTTGAATGAAATTACCATTTTAGACAAAAACCCTAAAATCAAATCCACCAGCAAATCCCCCTCTGGCTACACCATTAACTAGCCATTGTCGGTATCTTTCCTAGTCCCATCCAGTCAACTCTTCCTTCTCCAACAACTCTCAATCTTCTCTCTCTCTCTCTCTCTCTCTCTCTCTCTCTCTCTTCTTCTTCTTCTTCTTCCAGCCTTCATCTTTGTTCTCTCTCAGTCTCTGTAATTTGCGCCTTCCTTCTCTGTTGTCCCTGCTACAACTCGTACCTTCATTTGAGATCTAAGAATCCTAGGCTTCTCTCTCTCTCTCTTTCTGTAATTTGCGTCTTCCTTCTCCGTTGTCACTGCTACAACTCGTACTTTCATTTGAGATCTAAGAACCCTAGGCTCTCTCTCTCTCTCTCCATGTTGTGGACAACAGTTGGGTTGTGATAGAGGGGGTGGGGAAACGAATTGCAATGTCAATAGAGAAGCGGGTTGTTCATAATGGTGGAGTTGCCATTGTCTTGATAGGTAGGGACAACAGTTGTAAGTTGGGATTATGAGAATAAGGTTAGCGATGGTGAAAAAGATGATGGCGATGAATAGTGAGGTTAGAAGAGAGGGCAATACCGAAGAGTAGCAGTGATGATGGAGATTCGTCGAAAGGAAATTATGCTTAAGTGGCTTGTCGGAAGTGATGGGCTAAGAAGGGGGTGGTGGCCGGCGTTCGATGATACGAGAATGATAGGTGGCTAGAGAGGGAGTGGTGGCCAGCGGTGATGGTTAGGGTTAGTGTTAGGTTAGGGTTTGGAATGGAGAGTTGAAGAAAATGAGTAATTTAGGAATTTTTGAAAGTTGATGGTATGAAGTAAGAAGAAATCAAAAAATTTGAAAATGTGTGTGGTGTGTATTGAGATTTGGTAATGTGTAAATAGAATCACCCAAAGAATAAATCTTGGGGCTATAGTCCCAAAAATTTTGAAATTTGTTTTATGATTTGAGTGCCCAATAATTTTCTTATATTGTCGAATAATTTGATGTAACTTTTACTGATTGAAAATTAATAATTATTTAATTGTTATAGATGCCCCTCCACCACCATGATATTTCCATCAATCTTGCTCTTCCTCCAATCTAAAGGGTTTTTAGGGATAAAAAGAAAAAGATATAAATAAAGAAAAAGAAGAAGAATCATAGAGGAGGGTTAGTGGCTCTAAGATGGGTAGCGTGGGAAGGTCAGCTAGGGAAGGTGACGAGAATGAGTGGAGGAAGAGCATAATAGGATTGTTGGGAACTTTGATCTAAAATGAAACTAAGAACAAGAACACAACAAGCTAGATTGAATGACGTAGTTTTATTAATAATAACTTTGGCTTAAATAGCCATTCAATACACGATCTTAACAAAAATGAGAAAGCAGCCCACTTAGCAGAAATAAAGCCAAGTGGTAACAGAAACTTGGAACAATTCAAATACAAGTAGATGTCCCTAAAGACTAGGACTTTATTCTAACAGAAAAACTGCAGTAAACTCCTTCATTCCCTCCCTCAAACTAAATGCTGTGAAGCAATTAGTTTATACCAAAAATTTCACATACTCCCAGTAGCTTTCGAAGTTTCTGAAAAACTTCAAGCTTCAATGGTTTGGCCATTATGTCCGCCCTAATCCTGACTCCCACTATGAACTAATTCAATTGTACCCTCCTTAGTAAGATTCCTTAAGAAATGAAACCTCACATCAATATGCTTGTTCCAACCATGCATAACTGGATTTTTAGATAGCTTGATAGTTGAACTATTGTCACACATCACAGTAGTACAGCCTCCATTAGAATGTCCCAGCTCCTTAAAATTCTCTTCATCCAGACTCCTTGACAAGCACAGATTGCAGCTGCCACAAACTCAACTTTTGTGGTTGATAAAGTCACAATAGGCTTCTTTTTTGAACACCATGAAACAGTACTTGAACTCATTAAAAACATGTAACCAGATGTACTCTTCATGTCTTCAATATCTCCGGCATAGTCGTTATCCGTAAACGCCAACAACTCACCATCTCCTCCTTTCTTATAATGAATTCCATAGTTCATAGTCCCTTTTAAATATTAAAGTGCTCTCTTAGCTACCTGTAGATGAATGTCCATTGGTTTTGCTATATATCTACTTGTGAGACAAGTAACAAACATCATGTCAGGTCTCGTGGTAGTGAGATACATTAAACTACCCACCAGCTACTTGTAATACGTCTTATCAACAAAGTCTCCATTTCCGTCTTTGCTTATTTTGAAACCTGGAACTATTGGACTGCCCACCAAATTACTTTCCATCGTACCAAACCTTCTCAAAACCTCCAATGCACATTTCCTTTGTTGTATATAAATACCATCATACTTTTGTAGCACGTCGATCTCAAGAAGAAACCTCATCTTCCCCAACTCAGACATATCAAACTCTCTTAACATAGAGCTTTTAAATTCAGACATCATAACTTCATCATTACCAGTAAAAATTAAATCATCAACATAAACACTTACAATGATAATTTTTCTTTCTCTGCTTCTTTTTGTGAATAATGTCTGCTCGTTATCGCACCTCCAAAACCCTTCACCAATGAAATGTGCTTCGATTCAACTAAACCAAGCTCGTGGAGCTTGTTTTAGTCCATACAGGGCTTTGTATAACTTGTAAACTAGATGCTCACTGTCCTTTTTTTCATATCCTCTTGGCTGCTCTACATAGACATCTTCACTCAGCTCACTATAGAGAAAAGCTGACTAGACATCCAGTTGAAAAATCGTCCAATTCTTCTGTGCAGCTAGAGCAATAATCATCCTTCCCGTATCCATCGTTGCCACTGGTGCAAAAACTTTTGTATAGTCCATTCCATACTTCTGAGAGTACCCTTTAGCAACTAAACGAGCCTTGTACTTGTAGACACCCCATTTTTTATGACCCTTACGACTTGGACGTCATCGCATGCACACCCGATAATGAGTTTATTTGCTCGCCAAGTGCTCGAAGTCCTTAGCGGAATGCCATAGCTTTGAGCCTTTCAAACCCTACACCCTTGTTGTCTCATTCTTGGACCAAGCCCTGATCCTTCGGGCCTGCAGCTTCTGGTGGCCGGGCTACCGACCATCACTTTTTGGTTGTCGACCACAGTGATGGCCGGCCGGCTACCAGTTTCTTTTGCAGATATTTTGTGATAGTTGTGCCAGTTGTTTGCACAAATGTATATATTTGCCCCCACGTGTAGGGCTGGATATCCTTGTAGGGAATTCATATTTTCTATATATAGGAGACCTCCCTCTCTTGTTTGAAGGTCAGAAAATTTTGAGATCAAAATTTGTCCTCTTTCTTTACAATTCTCTCTCTCTCTCTTTAGCAAATTCCTACACTTTTGCCTACAAATCCTTAACCTTTGCCTATACAACCTTAACGAAACCTTCTCATATTTGAGCTGAGACACTTTTGAGCTTGGATTGAGCTCTTGAAGGGTGTGTTGTCTCGATTTTATTAATTGAATTGCTTCTTCTCTTCAAGAGGTATAAGGCTTTGCCTATGTGCTTGCTTTCTCTATTATTATCCTTGTTATTTTCCAACTATTTTTGGGCTATTAAAACTCTGTGTTTTTGGACTGAAACTTAGGTTTTAAGGCCATTAAAGGTTTACCCTTCTTTGTACCTTATTTTGGAGGCCTTTGCCCTTATGTTTCCCACCCTTGCATCATCTTTTTCTAAGTTTTTAAACACTAATTTTCAAAGTTATTTCAATGGTCAAAATCATGTTTTGAAGTCCAAATTTAAAGGGGTTAGCCTCCCCTCTTTGTGTCTTGTTTACTAGCCTAGCTTGTGCCATGTTTTAGCATATTAATCTAGCTATTGTTAGCTTAATTCCAGCATGTTTTAGGACTTATTTTAAACTTTTTTAGCACTGTTTTGGACTGTTGGTTGCATTTGAGCTTTGTTTTGCATGTTTGTAGTGTAATAGTCCTCATGAGTTTGATGTTCTGGGCCTTAAACGCCATGTCCTTTGGGTTAATAGCATTTATTTATGCCTTTCTCACTCATTTTCAACACTAATAATCTCTGCAACCGCCCTCATTTCTTGTCTTTTGTTTTTCTTTGAGAGTTGTTTCAAGCCTCTTGTTCTTTTAAGCATGCGATTGAGGTTGTCATGCTTAATGGTTTAATCCCTTTTAGGGGTTCATTATCAACGGCATGACATGTCTTTCATGTCTTAAGTTAACTCTTGGTTTGGTACTTCACTCCACTTGAGGACTTAAATTCATCCTTTGGACTCAATTGATTAAAGAATGGTTGGTAATTTGAAATGGATTAAAATTGAGGCTAAAATGGTACAAGACAATAAGTGTTGTGTTCAATCGGACGCTAATTGAACACATGGAACTTAGGCCATTTTATACTTGTTAGTGATGAAATGATTCAAGTCTCTAAGATCACCACTTCCCTTGATCTTCCATGATAGGGAGGTGGCTATGAGAGTCTCTTTTTTTCGTTGTTTTTATTGAACTTGCACACTTTCGTTCACAAGCCATCATGCAATGAAATTGCTTGAGTTGGTGGTTTGTGGCTTAAGTTCACTACTCATTTGATTTGTTCATGATAAAGAGGGGTGAGTTGTGCAAACAAACTCTTGAAATACCCTGTATATACTCTGTTTGTCCTCTGTTGTAGCAAGGAGAACTGGGTAGCAGTGGTCAACGGGCCACTTTCCATGGCCGACAGACCACCTTTGATGGCCGGCCAACAACCCTCATCACTGGCCAACCAGCCACTGATGCAAAGTTCAACAATGTGTTCTTCAGGCAGAGCAGAGTTATTCTGGAAGTGAGTAACAATGTTAGTGTTCTATTGTGCAACAGAGGCTATCCAGAAACAAAATAGTGGCTTTTCGGGTCGAAACCAAGCACGTGCATGAGCATTCTTTGCATTCCGAGCTTCTTAAAGTTTAATCATTTAGATTAAATATTTGTTGTAATTAATTAGTTCCAACTAGTTAATTTTGTAAAGTGTTGTAATTTAGTTAACTAGAATAATTAGTTAATTCATACGTTGTTGTAGTAATTAGTTAAGTAGTTTAGCTAATGTTATTTGTTTTGTAATAATTAGCTTAGCTAGTTAGCTAGTTAGTTTATTCGGACTCTCCTTCGTGAGAACGCAATGATGTAATAACGTATATGTCTTCCAAACTCACGTCTTTCTCTCTTTTATTTACTAGCTTATGATGGTTAGTTTAGGGGCATCACGTTTTGTTTAGCATACTTCATGTTTGCAACCATTTGTATTTGCATGCACTGAGGCTCGGTTCATCATTCTAACAGCATTGTTAGTTTAATACGTCTTTGAATACGTGCTTAGATCGCATGCTATTTAATTGATTCATACGTCACATTAGTAGTTGAGCCTAGTAATTGCATATCGCATGTGTTGCATTAGTCACATTGCATAGTTAGGGATCATGCATTTTTTCTAACTCTTTTCTCCTTTGGCTTGGAGTACTAGGTGAGCCTTTACTCATTTTAGCATATCGCATGTGTGTAATTGTTTCCATGCCTAGCATGCTTGCCATAAGGCTAATTTCTTAAATGCTATAATTGTTTTGAATGCTTGTGGATGAGGCTAATTGCTTGAATTGGAATAATTTGAGTAATGTTTATATGCGATCACTTTTTCAAGTGGTACATATTTCAAAACAATTTTGCAAAACAAACATGAATCAAATGTTCTAATTCTTGCAAAGTTAGTCTATACTTGTTTGTATGTGTGCATCACATAGTAACGCTAGTCTAATAACTGGAACAAGAGTATATAATGTAAATAAGATTGATCTCATGATTAGTAGAGCCCGATCTTTGATCAAACGAGTGAGAGTGCTCAAATGCATTTATGACTTTCCCCTTTCGTACCTAAATTCCCAAGCCGAGACAATCTTGGTGATGACGGACACGTGGCTTTGGTATGAATCATTGTAGCACGATTTTTTCGCGCCTCCTTTCGTAAACTCAAAAGAAGCCCTATAGTTCAGACTCCCGTGGTTTTGAATCTAATCTCACAACTGCAATCTGAAACTAATAAACACCAAAGAGTCCAAATCCGGCAAATCGTTTGAAAATTTCATTTTTGGATCAAAAATGCCAAAATTGGACTACTTTGCCAGATACAGAGTCGCCACCTAAATATTTTATTTTAGAGAAATTTAGGAAACCCATGACTCGTGCCAAAGGCCACGTATCCGTCATCACCAAAGTTGCCTCAGCTCGGGAACTTAGATACGAGAGGGGATGGTCATGAATTGAGCACCCCCGCTCACCCGATCAAAGATCGGTCTCTACTGATCATGATATAATTTTTATAAACATTATGTGCTCTTGTTCCAATTATTAAGCTAGCTTTACTATGTGATGCGCACAAGCAAGTATAGACTAGTTTACTCGAGTTAGAACAATTCAAATTCATGTTTGTTTTGGGAAAAGGGTTTGAATTTGCCACCTCAAGTAGGCTTAAAGTTTGCGAATTTGCCACCAAACATAGTGTGCTTAAAACTGATTTGCCACTAGACATAGTGGGCTTAAAACGTACATTTGTTCAATCGTTCCAATTCAAGAAACAAGCCTTCATCCACAAGCATTCAAGCAGTTTAACAAGTAAACATTTAGTCTCATGGCAAGCATACTGAACATGGCAATCACTCATACTCATGCAAGTATGCTAAAGCACTAAAAACTCACCTAGTACTCCAAGCCAAAAAATATGAGTTAAAAAAATATACATGATTCTAAGTATACAGGATGCCTAATGCAACACATATGAAGAATGCAATTAATAGGCTCAACTACACATATGTGATACGAATCGTTAGATAACATGCGGTCTAAGCACGTATTCAAAGAAGCATTAAAATGAAAATGCAGTTTAAATGATGCGCCGAGCCTTGGTGCATGCAATACAAATGAATGGATGCAATCATAAGGTATGCTAATTGAAACATGTCCCTAATCTAACCATCAAAAGCAAGTAAATAAAATGGAGAAAGACGTGGGGTTGGAACTAATTTAACTAATTATTATAACACAAATTAATTAGCTTTAACTAACTAATTGAATAATTACAACACAAACTAATTGAATTACAACATAGGCTAATCATAGGCTAATTAAATTAAACTAATTAACTAGATAACTCGTCTCGAGAAGCGAGGGAGACCCATGCATGCTCGGTTTTCACCCAAAGAACATCTGTTGTCTGTCCTTGAAAGCCTCTGTTTGCAAAACCTTTGCACTATTTCTTTCTCCAGATCAACCATGCCATGCCTTATAAGCACACTGCTCAAACTTCATTGGTAGCCGGCAGGCCAGAAGTGGTGGCCGGTTGGCCACCACTGAGGAGTTGCCATCCAACACTGATGGCATGCCGGCTCGTAGCAATGGCCGGCCAGCCACTGATGACACACATTTTCTTGCTACAACAGAGAGCAAACAAGGCAAAGAGAGGGTATTCCCACAGGTTGTTTATACTCTATATCCCTCCTTATCATCAAAACAATCTTAAATTAGTGATACTCTTGGTTCCAAAGCTACCAATCAGGCAATTTCATTGCATGATGGCCAAAGAACCAAGATGTACAAGTTAATGAATGCACAAATAAGACTCAACAACCATCACCCTATCATACATGATCAAGGGCAATGAAGACTTTGGAAAGTTGGCACATTTCATCACTTTGAGTATGAAATGCCCCAATTCTTTGTGTTCAATTAACGTCTGATTGAACACATGCAACATAAACAAATGCTTATCTTACACAATTTTACTTGCCACTTTTATTTACTCATTTTAATTACCAACCATTACTTCGTCAATTAAGTCCATTGGTGAGAGTTTTCTATAGTGAAAGACGTGTCAACCAAGGAGTGGTTTACGGCATGAGAGAAGTTTCATGTCGTTAATAATGAACTCTCAAAAGAGGATTAAACCATTAAGCATGAACCTCAATCTCAAGCTTAAAGAATACCAAGTTTGAAACAACTCTCAAAACAAATAAAAAGTGAAGAAATGAGGGAGGTTGTAGAGCTTTAGGTGCTGATATGAAGTGCAAAACAACACCAAAACATGCAATCTACTCAAACAAGAGGTGTCTAATGGCCTAAAACACCAAACTTATGAGGACTATTACACTACAAACATGCAAAACAAGACATAACTGACCCAAATAGCCCAAAACAGAGCTAAAACAGTCTGAAACAAAGGCAAAAACATGTTGGAATATAGCTACAAAAAGCTAGAAAATTATGCTAACACATGGAGTTAACTAGGCTAGCAAATAAGACACAAGGAGGGAAGGCTAACCCCTCCAATTTTGGACTTCAAAACATGTTTTTTGCCACTAAAAATACTCTGAAATTCAGTGGTTAAAGGCCCAAAAAAGGTTGGTTTGAAAATGGGAAACAAATGTGCAAAAGCCTTAGAAGTAAGGAATAAAGAATGGTGAGACACCCCCCTAACCTTAAATGGCTTAAAACACCAATTTCAGCCCATTAAAACTGAGATTTTTACAGCTCAAAAATGGCCCAAAAATAGTGGGAAAAGATGGAGAAACAAGTGTACTAAAATAAGTTAGAAGATAAGTGTTATACCTCTTGAAGCCAAGCACAACTTTAGGCACAAATACAAGTCCAAACCACCTTCAAGAGCTCCAACAAGACCTTAAGGGACCTCAGCTCAAAGGTGATAAATTTTGTTTAAGGATGTATATGCAAAAGAGTGATAAAACTAGGCAAGTGTACACAAAATTGCAAGAGAGAGAGAGAAATCTAGAGAGAGATATTTTGGTCCCAAATTTTCTAACTCTCAAAAATGGGGGAAGACACCCCATATATATAGAAAAACATGCATTTGGCTAAGTTAAATTAGTCCATACACATGTATGATGATAAAGCTTATTATGCCAACAACTGGAACAACTGTTAAGAAAATATCTACAAAAAGGCATCAATGGTCGGCAGCCTCAATTGGTGGCCGGCAGCCACCAAGGGTTGCAGGCTTGAAGATTTTGGTCCAAAACAAGGCACAGAATGGATAGGGTTTGAAGGCTCAAAGACAGGGCATTCTGCCAAGGACTTCGGGTATCAAAACGAGCACAAATAGTCACAATCATCGAGTGCACAAGCAATGACGTCCAAGTCTTGAGAGCGGTCAAAAATGGGGTGTCTACATCATGGGTTTCCTAAATTTTCTAAAAATATTTAAGTGGCAACTCTGTATATGGCAAAGCAATCCATTTTTGGTAATTTGATTCAAAATCAATTTTTCAAAAAATTTGTCGAATTTGGACTCTTTTGTGTTTTTCAATTTCACATTGTACTTATGAGATTAGATTCAAAACCACGGGAGTTCGAACTGTAGGACTTATTTCGACTTCCGAAAGGGGGCGCGAAAAAGTCGAGTTACAGTACTTATCAATCTTTCCATGCTCATTGTATTTGGTTTTGTAAACCTACTTCACTCTTATTCTTTTGGCCCCAACTGGTAGCTCAGTGAGTGTCCATGTTTGGTTCTTTTCAATGGATTTGATTTCACTGTTCATGGCCAATCTCCAATTTGCACTCTTCATAGCTTCCTCAAAATACAATGGATTAGTTGACACCACCAATGCCATATGAACTTCATCCTCAAATAGACCTTCACCACTAACATAATCACCTATCCACATAAGAGGTTGCCTTTCACGAGATTGCCTCAACTCACTCACTCTCTCTTTACGCTCACTAGAACCGTCTTCCTCTTCTCTAACTCCCTTATCACGAGTCTCTCCTACCTCTTCATCAGTATTTTCTCCATTTCCATTTTCACTCACCCCTTCTTCATTCTCACCATCACCATCACCCCATTCTAAGTCTACTACTATTTGTTTTTCATAACTCACATCCTAATCCCATTGTTTTTCTTCTTCAAAATTACATCTCTACTCACAACAACTCTTTTAGCAACAGGATCGAATAGCATGTAACCTTTTTATTCCTGACTAAATCCCAATAACACACAAGTGATGCTTCTATTATCAAGTTTAGTCCCCCTTTCTTCTGGAACATGAACGTGCGCTATGCAACCAAAGACCCGAAAATGATCTACTAAGTGTTTCACTCCACTCTAAGCCTCCTCTAGTGTAACATCCTTGACTGTCAATGTAGGACACCTGTTTAGGACATAAATAGTCCAGTTCACTGCCTCTGGCCAAAAAGTCTTGGGAATGTTCTTGTCAAATAACATGGAACGAACCATGTTCATCACGGTTCTATTTTTCCTTTCAGCTACACCATTCTGTTGCGGAGTGTAAGCGGTAGTCAACTGCCTCTTGATCCCACTTTGTTTGCAAAAATCATTGAACGCATTTGAATTGAATTCTTCTCCTCTCTTGTTGCCATTAGATGTAGGAGTGATTAGACCACAAATATCTGCATGAATAAATTCCAACTTCTGAATTGCTCTCCAAGTACTCTTCTTTGGAATAGGGTCACGGTGTTGCTTCCCGTGGATGTAATCAGTGCATGTCACACTTGAGGCATAGAGTTGAGGAAGTCCACATACCATGTTCTTGTACAATAAGGTTCTGAAACCCTTGTAACTAAGATGCCCATACCTCCAATGCCAAAGATGAAACAAGTTTTGAGTTCTTGTGTGAAAGCACTGATCAGATTGTACTTAAGAGGGAGCTTGAGATTGAGGCAGCAAGATAAACATCTTATTGGCACTCATATTGGTTTCAATCATCAAGCCCTTCTCTGGATGAAATATCTTGCACATCCCTTCCTTGATCAAAATAGCCAAGCCTCTTTCTTGTAACTGCCCTATGCTCAAGAGATTATTTCTCAACTCTGGAATATAGTATACCTCAGCAACAACATGATTCACTCCATTCAGCAATAGCTTCACACTTCCCTTTCCCATCCATCTTAGAGTTGTTCCCTAATTTTATCGAATGTCAAAATTTTTCATCGAGTTCATTGAACAAAGTTTGATCGCCGCACAAGTGATTAGAACACCCTGAATCAAGAAACCATGTATCTTCTCTTCTGGCCTTATTCAACTCCACATAAGACATCAAAAGCATTTCTTCTTCCTCATCAAGCTCTGTATAATTTGCTTCTTTGTTCCCAAAAGGACATTCATACCGAAAATGTCCAAGTTGATGGCATCGTTAACACTCCACATTTCCCTTGTTAAAGTCTGCTCGACCTCTCCCTCTTCATTTTCCTTTGTAGGTACCACGACCACGACCTCTTCCTCCTTCAGATGTCACTTTCAAAGCCTGTTCCTCACCATTACGTCTCTGAAACTTCTGTTCATGCACTATTAATGAGCTTTGTAACTCATCAACAGTAAGAGCATGAATATCCTTTTACTCCTCAATAGAACATGCAACATAGTTGTACTTCTCAGTTAAAAAGCGTAGAATTTTCTCTACCACTTTAACATCCTGTATATCTTCTCCATAAATTTGTATCTTGTTGGCCACTGTCATGACCCTAGAGAAGTACTCTGTCACTTTTTCACCAGACATCATCTCAAGAGTTTCAAATTCTCTGCAGAGAGCTTGAAGATGAGACCTCCTGACCCTTGAATTTCCTACAATTTTTTTCTTCATGGCATCCCATATATCTTTGGCAGTATCCTTCTTGAGAATGGTGTCAAGAACGGTCCGGTCGATCGCCTAGAAGAGATAGTTCTTCACTTTCAGGTCCTTCAGCTTTATCTCATGATTCTTCTTTCATTGTGCATCTGTCTACACCGATTCACTTGTTGGCTCAATATAGCCAGGCGCCACCAGCCCCCAAAATTCCTTAGATCGTAGAAATTTTTCCATCAGCATGCTCCAATGGTCATAGTGACCATGAAAGCGAGGAATGGCTGGTTGTATAAAACTCTCTTCCGCAGTCATCTTCTGCATTACTGCAAGAACTTCAAAGGCTACCGCTTTGATTTGTTAGGCCCAGTGAGGGCTCTAATATCAGATTGTTGAGAACTTTGATCTAAAATGAAACTAAGAACAAGAACACAACAAGATGGATTGAATGACTTGGTTTTACTAACAATAACTTTGGCTTAAATAGCCATTCAATACACGATCTTAACAAAAACGAGAAAGCAGCCCACTTGGCGAAAATAAAGCCAAGTGGTAACAGAAACTTGGAACAATTCAAATACAAGTAGATGTCCCTAAAGACTAGGACTTTATTCTAACAGAAAAACTACAGTAAACTCCTTTAAGGGTTAGGGGTTGATGGGATGGTGGCAACATCAACAGTTGGGATTTTTAGAAGCAAAAGATGACAAACCAACAATTATGCGGTTTGGAGAGGTAAGTGTTTGTCTTCAATGGTAATTTCCTTAAAAATGGTATAGGTTGAGTTAGTGTAGGAAAATTCTATTTACACACTAGTGTTGACCTCAATACATGCTATTTCCTTAACTTTTTAATTACAATTTTGTGTCCCTTCAGTAAATTGCCCTTTTTGATCAAATATCAAACTTAATTTCTCAATACATATGACCCGATACCCTACCATCACCACTGGCATCCCTTTCGACAAACCATTCTCAACCCTCCTCTCTTTCTTGCAAGCATCATCGGGTCTTTCTCTCTCAATCCTGCTACTCACCGTTCAACACTCATCTGCTATCTTTATCCTCACGGCCATGATCATAATCCAACCTCTCCAACTATCATCAAAACCCTCCAACATCGTTGCCTTCACTACAGCATATAAATGTTTTGGTCTCCAAAAGTGAAAATTTTGTTACAAAAAATATTTTTTTTTTTTTTTTGGGGACCAATTTCCATCGTCAGGAGGATAGTCGCTAAAAAGTCGTCCCGAAAAGTTAAAAATAAAGCTTTTAGCGATAAAATTTTGAAATTGTCACTAATAAATAGACTTGTAAGGACAAAATAATTTGGTCTCAAAATGATTTATTTTTAAAAACAAAAAATTTTGTCCCAAAAGGATAATAATTCATCACTAATGTTCAATTTTTGTTACTAAAAATATAATGACACTTTTCACAACAAAATTATTTGGTCCCTAAAAAATAATTTTATCCCTAATTAAATTTTAGTTTGTAAAACCTTAATTTTTTTGTAGTGCTTACCACCCCTCGCATTTTCAACCACCGACATCGCAACCCTCACCCTACCACGACCACCATGATTGCAACATTTACCCTTGCGATCTACTACGCACACACTGCGACGAGACAGAAAGAGAAATCAAGATCACAGGAATAGGGTTGTGAGGCATTGGAAATGGGGGTAGCAACGGAAAGGTTTGCCACTGGGGAGCGATGGTGTCCAATAATTTTGGATAGAATTAGTTTAATTTTGAGAGTTAGAGAAAATTAGGGTATTTTGGGATTGTTTGTTTATTTTTTATTTTTGAAAATTAATGGTATAAGCGGAGAAAAAACCAAACAATTCAAAATGTGTTTGGTGTGAAATTTAAAATAATGTATATTGAGAGTTTGTTTAGCATGTAAGTAGAATTTCCAGATATTGTATGGTATGTAAATAGAAGATCCTTTTTATTTGTATGGTTGATTGTATGGGCACTATAACATATAAGAGTTTTAGAGATCAAGTTTTGTCTCTAAAAGTATAAATTTTGTTATAAAAAAATATTTAGAGACTAATTTCAGTTGTTGCGAGAACAGTTGTTAAAAGTCATTCCGAAAGTCAAAAAAATGAGCTTGTAGGGACAAATTTTTTAAAATGTCACTAATAAATGCACTTTTAGGGACATCCCAAAAAAGTTTATTTTTTGACCACTTTTAATCCCAAAAGATTAGTAATTCATTACTAAATGTCCAATTTTGTCACTATAAACAACAATAATAACATTTTTAGCCACAAAAATATTTTGTTCCTAAAAATTGATTTTATCTCTAAATTTTTGTCTCTAAAACCTTAATTTCTTGTACTGTCATTAGAATTAATTAATTAATTACATGAAGGGTAGAAAATCGTGTTTAACGAGAATTTTAAAATTTTCTTTTTCTTCTTATAAAACATCCTATGATGTGTTCAATAGTTTTTTTTTTTTTTTTTTTTTTTTCAAGAGAGACAAATATCATTTTTCAGATCTTATGTTTTTCAGTATTATTAGAAACAGTAACTATTGCACCAAAAAATATATCAATTAAGACACAAGATATGAATGTAGGATGCACCACTTAACATGAGACTCATAATATTGTATCTAGTTTGTATTTTTGTTGATACACTATTTACTGTTTCTAATATTATTGTATGTATTATTTGTAATTTAGTTCAATATGACACTTGCGTTTTTTCTTAAGTAAAAAGTGGAATTTATACATATAATGAATTTTAGTCGTACATTAAATTATATTTGTGAATAAAACTTTGACCAAAAGTTGGAGGGTAAACAACTTTCTTTTAGATCTTTCTATCATAATGTGTATCATGTAAGTTATAATAATTTATAATATTAAAATACTATAAATGTCATAAATTATTTCTAATCATAACTGAAAAAACACAATAGGTTGTAAGAAAATACCATTTCAGGCATAACGAAACATAAGGTCATAACAAAATACTGTTAAGGCATAACCGAACACTTCTCTTTTTTTTTTACCAGCAAAAAAGAGAGGAATTTTATTGAGGAAAAATCAGCATAGAAAGGAAAACATCAATAAAAATAGATAGGTGTAAAAAGTATCATAGCAAAACTGAACGATCCCAACTAAAATGATACTGAAGAAAAAGTCCAATCATTTACTAGTAAAAAACCAAGAGTTGACGAGAGATCAACCAAAAACAAACACATAAACAAAACAAAGTACAACAACCTAAACAACCACTGAATACAGTAATAGTAGCAGCCACAAAAGTAAATAACTCTACAATATAGTGTCCTTCCCAAATGCAAACAGCAGCAACACTTCAAGTCAGATGCATACCATACCAAGTTGCTCCAGATGCTTACAACACTGTGATGCCTGTTATAACAGCTCCTTGCCTTCCATGAAAACAAAATCTAAACACTCAAGACAAAATCACCTCTTCATCGAAATAATAATTACAATAGGACATAACCACTGGATATATTATTAAAATAACAACTACAACATATCATAATTAAGTCATAACCAATATTATAATAAATCATAATCAAATCATAACAAATACTATAATTGATCATAATCAAAAACTATAAAAATCTGTATATGATACATCTCTTTTCTAAAGTGTGTATGATAGTAGTTTGTTTTTTTTATAATTTTTTATTTTTAACCCCACTAAGGACCATCCATCCCACAAATGACACAACCATGGGCGCACTTTGCATGAGGGACCCAAATGATGGCAATGGGTGAAGTGTACGGCCCCGGACATACTCAAATGACCAACCCCCCAACCCCCTCTCATGGACACTATAAATTGTCCACACTACCCATTCACCCACCCACCAGCACCACCCACCGAGGAGGAGAAGGAGGGAGATTGTCTAGGAGAGAGATGGGGGTTGAAGAAGGATCATCATCGTCGTTGTCAAGGCCTTCAATAGGGTACCCTCTAGGTTTAGCTCTTCTAATGGTGATGTTGCTATGCATGAGTGGCTTCTTCTCTTGTTGCTATCATTGGGACAAGCTTCGATCCCTTCTCCTCCTTCATTCTTCCATGGCTGAAAATCGAACCTCCCAATCCCGACAACTTACTCCTCATTCACTACTCCCTAAAACTACCTTGGTACCCCTCTCTCTCTCTCTCTCTCTCTCTCTCTCTCTCTCTCTCTCTCTCTCTCTCTCTCTCTCTCCTTGTTGAAAAAACTAAATTATCTTGCTTTACTTGCATATATTTTAGAAGAATGAAATTTAGTTTTCTTTCACTTCCTGTGTGAATTCACATGACAAACAGCATGTGTAAAAGAAAAGAAAAGAAAAAAAAGGTAAATTTTACTGACAACCACTGAGATTTATGTTTATTCTGATTCTTTTTCACATTTGAAAAATTACACTGATTCCCTGTTAATTTAATTTTATGTATAATTATCATCACGGTGAGAGAAAAAACTGTTATGAAACTTTAAATCTCAAGGGACAATCTGTAATGAAACTTTAAACCTCAGGGAGAAGAATGTAATTTTCAAAAGGTAAGGGAAAAACTATAATAAATATAAACTTCAGAGGTGTCAACGTAGTTTATCCAAAAAAAAAAAAAAAATAGTGAGTGTATAACTAGTCTTATTAACATTTGCCGTTCGTCATGTGGATCTGCATAGAATGTGGGGAAAAAAATATTTAAAAAAATGTAACGGATCTCAAAATATAATAAAT
The DNA here is from genome assembly GCA_025200525.1 of Camellia lanceoleosa. Classification (NCBI taxonomy): domain Eukaryota; kingdom Viridiplantae; phylum Streptophyta; class Magnoliopsida; order Ericales; family Theaceae; genus Camellia; species Camellia lanceoleosa. The sequence continues at coordinate 69,591,893 of CM045766.1, read as the reverse complement.
ATGGCTTTTCTTCCTTCATTTATTTTTAGCGAATTTTAATATATGTATTTCTGGTATTTATAAAAGTCAAAAAAAAAATTACAGTATTAATGGGTTGTATTGACTATTTGCAGAAGGAAGCGAAAAATCAAAGTGAGAGCTTGACAGTTTTGATGCCTGGAGACAAGTTCCCCAAATTTGTAGCACTTCCCAGTCCATGTCTCAAACAAAACCTTAATAATACTTCAAAAACCACAACACTTCCAAGTTTTCCTGTATAGAGAGTAACAATACTGTGTATATAATATATATTGCTAATTTATCAATTTTATTTGCATTTTTTGTGGGTGTGCATGTGCAAGTTCTAAGCAGGGTATGGTATGTATTAATAAGAATTCAAACACATAAACCATCTAGCTCTACCGTAGTTGGCCATCATGACTCTCCTAATGGTTTCATCCCAAGCGAGAGGCATGGGATTAACTCTTTCTAAGGGGCCTTAATCTCACGGAAGGTCATGGTTCAACTCTTTCTAAGGAGGCCCTGGGGAGAGGTCGTGTTCAACTCTTCCTAAAAGATAATTAAACTATGAGGTAAACATTTTGTGCTTTATAAAGGTGAGAATCTTATAGGTGTTAATTTAATCTAACTACCAACTAAATTTTGCCAATCAAAAAAAGAAAAAATCAAACACAAAGTATAAATAAAAAAAAAAACAAATATTATGCGATATATTCAACTCTTGTATTTTGGAATACACACTATGAATCACACATTGTTTTTCTTAATATTTTTCTATAGAGAAAAAAGATATTGAGAAAATTGTTGAAAAATCCAACTTAAGAAAGGTATGACGTATTAGGTCTAGTGGATATTTTTTATTGGTGAGAGGTCCACTTTTTGTTAAATAATTTGGTAATAAATCATTTTGTTTGTTTTGAAAGACATTTTTTTTCAATTTTACCGATTAATTTATCTATTGACTTTTTTTTGACAATCTATTCAAATTTATATCGATTTGCTTAAATTATTTTCTATCTGTTCAATTTTGAACCTATCTGTTCAATTTTTTTCCATATCTGTTCAATTTTTTTCTATACAAATTTTATCTATCAATTTTTATCTATATAATTTTTTATCGGTTACAATTCAACAAACATATTTTTTCTAGCTATTATATTCTCCTTCTTCCAGACATAGATCTAAAACCCTAACTCAAACCCTATCTGTTCTAATGCCCTATTTCAAATTCTGCAAATCCTTTTAAACATTAGATGCCAAAAAAATAAAATTGAGTGTGAAAATACTACATTAGCCACTTTTAACCAACAAAAAACTAAACAAAACCAAACAACACCAACCAGAATAAATCAAAAAAATTATTTATGTGATCAAAAAAATATGAGTCACAAAACAAAAAAAACAAAAATTATGAATAAGAACAAAATCAACTCAAAAAACAAAAAAAAAAAAATATATTTGCTGAACATAACCTATCTGTAGGAGCGTAAATTTGGCCCAGCCTGGCCCGGCCCAGGGCTCAAGCCTGCCCATGTCAGGCCTCGCGATATCCCGCCAAAATTTGGGTCGGTCCAGCCCACGGGCCAAAAAATTAGTGTTAGCCCCAAGGTTATTCAAATTGAAATTCGTATTGATTTTGATTATTGACAAATATTTTGAGCTCAATTTATTATTCAAAGTTTTCAAAACGATTTTATATAATTATGCTTCAATGTTTCTAAAAGATATATACGTCTATAGTGTTGCTTTCCAATGGTTTTCAGTTACTCAAAACATGAAATTAGCACATGCATGCAAAAAACTATTAATGCTTAAAACTGGTCCAACAGTCAACGCCAAAATAGCAAGGGTCGACACCAAAGTGAAGCTCAAAATGCCGAAGTGTTCTAACTGCAAGGGTCGACACCAAGACAGTACGGATCGACACTAAATTTCAGAACACAATCCAGTAGCAAAGGTCGACACCAAAGACAGTAAGGGTCGACACTAAATTTCATAATACAATCCAGCAGCAAGGGTCGACACCAAAGACAACAAGAGTCGATACTAAATTTCATAACACAATCCAGCAGTAAGGGTCGACACTAAATTTCATAACACAATCCAGCAGGAAGGGTCGATAGCAAGAACAATAAGGGTCGACACCAAAAATACCTGGAAATCAACTCAGAAAAGAAAAAAAAAAAAACAAAGGGTTGACACCCAATCAGAGGGTCGACACCGTAAAATCTAGGTTCAAAAATCCACCACCAAATCAAATCTGAACTAACACAGCTCTTTTCTCAGCCACTTTTTCTGATCTACGTGCAAAATATGACATCATTTCTGATCCCTTAGCAGATTTTTTATCACTATATCTTCTATCAAGAGTTGACTAATAAAGGCAAGCATTTAATGAAAAGCTTGTGCATTTAATAATCCTTTTCTTCCCAAGACCTATCTATAGTCTGTATACACCATGCTCTGATCAACACAGCTGGAAGATATCCTCCATGATTTGCTCCAACAGCTAGAAGATTCAAATTTGCTTCTCTCCAACAGCTAAATGCCATTAATGCTATAAAGAAGAAGCTCTCCTTGTTCGATGAACACACTTCTTCAATACAAGAAACCCAGAGCATTCAAGAGCCTTTAATATACTCAATTGTACTTCCATTTTCATATCTGAGAGAGTCTTAAATTCCCTGTGTGCTTACATTTTCACATCCATCTTTTGAGAGAAAATTTGTAAAAGAGGACAGTTGTACCTCTTACTCTTGTTCCATATTTTCTGAGTGATACACTTGTAAAGTGAGACATTTAGTTAAGAGGTCCTCAACAGATTGAAGTAAGTCCTTTGTAAAAATCCACAAGTTAGGTGAAACTTGGTGGTGCATTGATTCATAGTGAAGAAATTCTTAAAGAGGTATTTTGAGGAGTGGACGTAGGCGGGTGAGCCAAACCACTATAAATCCTTGTGTTTGAGCTCTTCTTTCCTTTTCTTTTATTTCTCTGTGTATTAATTATTTGTCTGCTTCATTTAATCACTTAGTCATTTGAAATCTATTTTGTGATCATATTTTTTAATTACCCAATTCACCCCTCCCCCTCTTGGATTGCCTTCCTGTGTAACAATTGGTATCAGAGCCTCATCTCTAATTTTGTGACTTAACCGTCTTAGAGTAATCTATGGCAATCCCTAGCTCCTCTCTTCCTGAAGGTCAAGCCTCAAACAAACCACCCTTCTTCAATGGCACAAATTTCAACTATTGAAAAACCCGTATGATTGTGCATATCCAATCTATCGATTATGAGGTTTGGAAAATCATCTGTGATGGTCCCAAAGTCCCCACCAAAACCATAGATGGTGCATTAGTTCCCAAACTTGAGAGTGAATAGACTAGTGTTGATTAAAAAGATATTCAAGCCAATGCCAAAGCTATTAACATGTTGTATTGTGCACTTGATGCTACTAAGTTCAGCAAAATATGCACTTGTGCAACGGCGAATGAAATTTGGGTTAAACTTATTATAACTCATGAAGGAACTACTCAAGTCAAAGAGTCTAGAGTTAGTTATCTTGTTCACAACCATGAGCTCTTCAAGATGAAACTTGATGAGAACATATCCCAAATGTTCACCCGCTTGACAGATATTATAAATAGTCTAAAATCTCTGGGGAAGACTTATACTAATATAGAATTTGTCAGAAAAGTCCTCAGATCATTGCCAAAAAGCTAAGAAACCAAAGTTGTTGCAGTGATAGAAGCAAGGGACTTATCAACATTAAGTCTTGATGAGTTGATGGGATCTTTCCTAACCCATGAGCTCATTATGCATGAAAGAAAAGAAAAAGAAGAAAGGAATAGCTTTCAAGTCTACCTCAAAATTTCAAAAAAAAAAGATAAAGAAGCTTCAGAGGAGGATGAAGAAATGGCATTCATTACCAAGAGGTACAAAAGGTTCGTAAAGAAGAAACAAAGTGAAAGGAAGTTCTTCAGAAAAGACTTCAACAAAGATTTTCAAAAAGGAGAAAATCATAAAAAATTAGAAGTTACTTGTTATGAATGCAACAAACTGGGACACTACAAAGCCAAATGTCCGGACCTCAAGAAACAATTTAAGAAGGACGAGAAGAAAGCCATGATCACGGCATGGAGAGAAGACAGTGATGTGATGACAGCGACTTAAACACTAATATTTGCAAAAATGAAGTCGCAAATCTATGCTTGATGGCACTTGAAAATGAAAATGAAAATGAGGTAAATGATGAATCATTTACTTTTGATGAATTACAAACTGCCTTTGATGAATTCCATGCTAAATTTTTAAAAAAAAAAACTAAGTTTGAAAAGTAGTTGTCAAAAGAAAATGATTTTGAGTTTATCACAAGAAAATGAATCATTGATTTCTAAGATCAATACTTTAGAAAATGAAGTCTTATTGATGGAAAAGGAGAAAGAAGTTTCAACTGAAAAAGAATCTTCCATCTTTGAAAAGAAAATAGATGATTTGCAAAAAGAAAATGAAATTTTGAAAAAAGAGAAAATTGTTTTAAATGAAAACATAGAAGATTTTTTTAAAAAAATGTTCTTTTAAAATTCACTCAAGGTAAAGATACCTTAGATAAAATTTTCAAAAGTCAAAATCAAACCCTTGGAAGAATGGAGATTGGATATAAACCTTTTTCAAAAGAAAAAAAATTCCAAAAAGACCTTTGTTCATGCATCATCTAACCATTCTCATCTCACATGTCATTATCGTGGAATAAAAGGTCACATCTCTCCTTCATGTCCTATTAAGAGAAACTCATTTGTTATAATGAAAAAGGAGTAGGTTCCCAAAAACACTCCACATCCTGACTCTCATGGACCCAAGAAAAAATGGGTACCAAAAGGCCAACAAAAATCTTATTTTTGCGGGTGTGCTTTAGGTCAAAATCCAACAACAAGCGGTGGTACCTCGACAGTGCGTGCTCAAGGCACATGACCGGCGATAGAACAATGTTCTCAACCCTTAAATCCAAAGAAGGAGGTCACGTAACCTTCAGAGACAATAGTAAAGGAAAAATCATTGGCGAAGGTAGTATTAGAAAAACTTCACCCATTATCGAAAATGTGTTGCTTGTTGAAGGATTAAAACATAACTTACTTAGTATTAGTCAAATATGTGATAAAGGAAATCATGTCACTTTTGAAAAATCCCACTGCACCATTAAAAATTCTTCTGATAACAAAGTGCTTTTTGTTGGTCATAGGTATGAAAATGTGTATGTATTTGATTTGCATAATTTATCTCCTAATCATAATGTTAAGTGCTTATCTGCTATAAATGAATCTAGTTGGTTATGGCATAGAAGGTTAGAACATGCTCATATGGACTTGCTTTCAAAACTTTCAAAATTTGACTTGGTTATTGGTTTACCAAAAATTGATTTTGAAAAAGATAGACTTTGTAATGGTTGTCAACAAGGAAAACAAACAAGAGTTTCTTTCAAATCCAAAAATATTATTTCCACTTCTAGACCTCTTCAATTGTTGCATATTGACTTGTTTGGACCATCTAGAACTTTAAGTCATGATGGTAAATCTTATTGTCTTGTTTGTGTGGATGATTATACTAGATTTACTTGGATGATTTTCTTAGCACACAAAAGTGATACTTTCTCTGCATTTTTAGCTCTTTATAAATGTATTCAAAATGTGATTAGTATTAGAAGTGATCATGGTAGAAAATTTGACAATGATGAGTTTATTCTATTTTGTAATGGGCATGGCATTGATCATAACTTTTCTGCTCCTTGAACTCCTCAACAAAATGGTGTGGTCAAAAGAAAAATAGAGTTCTTAAGAAATGGCTTGTATTATGCTTTGTGAAAATGATTTCTTTGGAGATTTTTTTGGGCGGAAGCCATCAATACAGCTTGTTATGTTATTAATCGTGCCATGATTACACCCATACTTAAGAAAACACCATATGAATTATGGAAAGATAGAAAACCCAACATTGGTCATTTACGTGCATTTGGTTGTAAATGTTTTGTGCTTAATAACAATAAAGAAAATCTTGGAAAGTTTGATGCAAAATCTGATGAAGTCATGTTTCTTGGCTATGCAAATTCTAGTAAAGCTTATCGTGTCTTTAATAAAAAGAACTTTACTCGTCGAAGAATCTATACACGTTGCTTTTGATGAATCTAACTCCCTTGCTTCTAAGAATATTGTTAGTGATGATGTTGTAGATTCTAATCTAAGAATTGAAGGCATTTTATCAGAAAATGATGAACTTCATTCTTCGGAACCCAATATTGAAGTCTCTATGGAAGATCTTCAAAAAGAGTATGCCCATCCAACAAAAGAAAATGATCTACCCAAAGAATATAAGTAAGCTCATGGACATCCCAAAGATCTCATTATAGGAGATGCCACGCAAGATATAAGAACTCGTTCTTCTATTCATAATGTTTGTGACAATTTAGCTTTTGTTTCTCAAATTGAGCCCAAAACTTTTTTTGAGGCTGAACATGATGAAAACTAGATTTTTGCTATGCAAGAAGAGTTAAATCAATTTGAAAGAAATGCAGTTTGATTTTTGACTCTTCTTCCTAAGGATCATTCCGTTATTGGAACAAAATAGATTTTTTCAAACAAAATGGATGAATCCTATGTTGTTATTCGAAACAAAGCTAGACTTGTAGCCCAGGGTTATAACCAAGAAGAGGGCATTGATTTTGACGAAACATTTGCACCTGTTGCTCATCTTGAAGCCATTCGCATATTGCTTGCATTTGTTTGTTTTAAAGATTTTAAACTTTACCAAATGAATGTGAAAAGTGCTTTTCTAAATGAGTATATTTTGGAGGAAGTGTATGTTGAATAACCTCTCGGTTTTGAAAATCACAAACACATGGATCATGTCTTTAAACTTTCAAAAGCTTTGTATGGTTTGAAACAGGCTCCTAGAGCTTGGTATGAGCAGCTTAAACAATTTTCTTATTGAAAAATATTTTTCTGGCAAGAAAATTGATACGTTTATAAAACCAAAAAATGATGATATGCTTATTGTTCAATTTTATGTTGATGATATCATATTCGGTGATACTAATGAATCTTTGTGCGCGGAATTTGCTAAGGATATGTAGGGTGGCATTGGAATAAGTATGATGGAGAGTTAACATACTTTCTCGGATTATAAATAAAACAAACACGAGATGGAATTCATTTATCTCAAGCCAAATTTATCAAAGATCTCCTCAAAAGGTTTGAAATGGACTTATCCAAACCTCTGACAACTCCCATGAGCACATCGATTAAAATCGACAAAGATGAGCAAGGTAAACCGTGAGCGAAAAGAAATATCGAGGTATGATTGGTTCCTTACTACATCTAGCGCTAGTAGACCCAACATCATGTTTAGTATGTGTGCGCATTTTCAATCAGCTTCAAAAGAATCACAAGTTACCGCAGTGAAATGCATTTTTAGATATCTTGTTGGTACTCCACTCTTGGGTCTTTGGTACCCTAAAAAAAATATTTTTGAGCTTTATGGTTACTTGGATGCCGACTTTGCAGGATATGGACTTGACAGAAAAAAAACTAGTGGCACTTGCCATTTTCTTGGTAATTCACTCACATCATGGTTTTGTTAAAAACAAAATTTTGTGGCTTTATCAACAGCTGAAGCGAAATATATTGCCGCCGTTAGTTGTTATGCTCAAATGCTTTAGAATGAACAACAGCTTCTTAACTTTGGACTTCACTTTGATCACATTCCTATTAAATGTGATAACACTAGTGCCATTGATCTTTCAACAAATCCAATACAACACCCACGTACTAAACACATTGAAATAAGGCATCACTTTCTATGAGATCATGTACTTAAAGGTGACATCAAACTCGAATTTGTGCCTATAAGCCAACAATTGGCTGATATTTTTACCAAGCCTTTCAATGAGGAACAATTCTACTTTATTCAAACTGCGTTTGGCATGTTAAATATTCCTATATGATGTTAAACTATGTGTTATTATGCTTCATTGAGAAATTTGCTATGAAAAACACTAGATTTTGTCTTTCAGGACCTTTAAAGGTCGACCCCTTGCTCTATAGGGTCGACACCTTGTGAACCAGCCTTGTGTTTTCTATTGATAAGGGTCGACACCCATCTTCGCTGGTGTCGACACCAGTTGATTTTTGGTTCACTGCTTTTTAGGGTCGACACCTCTCTTCGAGGGTGTCGACACCTGGGGTGTCTGATGGCCTATTTTTTAGTGTCAACCCCCTTTCCTCTAAAGGATGACACCGCCTTTTGGCTAAGGTTTTTGTCGCGCGGTCTTTTTAACTTCGAAGGGTCGACCCTTCTCTTCCCAAGGGTCGACACCTTCTCAAGGATATTTATATACCCCGTGACCGTTCTATTTTCTCTTGTGATACCCATCAAAATCCTAGCCCTAGCCCCTTCATATTCTGGCGACTCCCACCGTCAATTCACATTCTGATCTTCATCCATCTCTCTCGCGACCTCTCTTTTTCCTCTCCATGGATCCTCAAGCCCCTCCTCCTATTCTAACACGGAAGCGACAACACACCTCCTCATCTTCCACCGTCGTCGCTGTTTCTCTTCCTGTGCTTCAATTTAAGAACCATGCCTACAGATCTGCTTTCAAGAAAGACTTCAACCTAATAAAGGTACTCTCTGGTAAAACCATTGATATTGCTTTCTTTGAAAAACACTCCATTCCAGTAAAACTTGGTTTGATAACCAAAAATGGTCCTCCCTTTTGAAACTTGACTGTGACATCTATCCCACCCTCATCAAGGAGTTCTTTTCTAATCTCTCTTATAATGAGGAATCTTCTCCTCATATCTTAGATTGTTTCGTAAAAGGAGTTCCTTTCACTTTGACACCCTTTGTCATCAACTCCATTTTGAAAACCTTTAATGATAATCATAGGGTCACTCACGGTTGCTCTTAAACCACCAACATACTCTTATCTTATTGATGCGAAATTCCTCACAAATAATCGCTACCTAAATCATCATGTCACTGTCTCTAGGAAAAATCTTTCCTTTGAAATGAGACTTTTACATCACATCATCACACACAACATTATTCCTCGCTTAGGTCGCTTTAATGCCTTCACTTATGGTCACACTTAGCTCATTTGGGCCCTATCCACTGGTGTTCTCACTGATTTTGGTTTTTTGGTGATTCACTATATCATTAATGCTCATAAACAAAACAATCAAGCCCTTCCTTATGGAATGATTTTCACAAAGCTTTTCAAACATTTCAAAATTGATCTTAAGGGGGAAGAAAGAGTTCGTCGAGACCCTTCTTATAATGGGCCTGAAACATTGAGAAATATAGGGTATTCCTTGAGTAACAATGTCTAGACCAAGTCCAGGAAATCTCTCTCTTCCCCTATTCCTACAACTCTTGGTTCTTCCTTTCTCAGTCCTTCCTCCCTTCCCTTTTCCACTCCTGGCCCTTCTACTTCACCACCTCCATCTGACCTCTCCTCTCTCTCTCTCTCTCTCAAAATAGACCATCTTGATTTCATGGCTCAGGGTCCCTTGTTGGATGGGATTGCTTCACTAAATTCAAGGCTTCATAATCTAAACCTCAATTTCCAATCCATTCCTGCCTTTAACATTCCCTCATTCTCTCACTCTGCACCTGCTTTCACCTCCCCTACCTTGGAACAAAAATTGGATCAGTTGGCCTCCATAGTCCAACAGCTCCTCTCTCAACAGGCAGACATGTAGCAAGACATTGACCAAATGAAACTTCAGCAAACTCAACTCATTGAAGCTACCAAAGCGAGTGTGGAGAGCATGGTGATTGCGGTATATGGGATCGAGGACTCAAATGAAGAATTCGCCAAATTTTCCAACAACGATAGGATGATGATCTAGGTGAACAAATTCAGAAATTCATCTTGTGGTTCGCAAGGCTAGCAAAGCTACCCTCATTGGCCGTGCACCCCTCCACCATTCCGCTAGAATCTACCCTTCTTTTTGATAATGCCAAAGGGGGAAAAAGTTGTAGGTGGTTGTAGTTGTTCTAATTATGGTTGTTTGATTAAATTTTTGGATGATTAAACTGTTACGAAGAATAGATGACTGTTAGAAGAATAGATGACTGTTAAGAAGAATAGATGTATATGCATGATTAGGTAAAAACACTTTTTGGTTACACAAGTTAGGAAATTGATGCTTTTGGAAAGTTAAATACATTGTGATAAGCTTTTTAATAGTATGAAACATGTTATTATTTATCCTTAAGTGTTAGTTATGATTGGTTGTGAATATTTTTATACACACGCACTTGGAGAGTTATGGAACTTGTTTTAAAAAAACTTGTGATTTCATTCAATACTTGTGATTTTATTCAATACTTATAAAATGAAGAAATTGATTTTACTAATGAATGTTTCAGTACATATTGACAAGGGGAGCTTGGTCTATAAGTGTTGTATCTATTAAATATCTCCTTGACGTAAATATTTCTCATTATCTTTGTTTTGGCCTTGAAGCCCTTTTTATAGGGGGAGTTTTCGATCTCATTTTTCAAATCCTTTATTTACAAAACTCCTTGAAAAACACTTCTTAATTACTTCACTTTGAAACTCTTACTTTGAAAACTTTAAATATTTGTCATCATAAAAAAAGAGGGAGATTATTAGCCCCAAGGTTATTCAAATTTAAATTCGTACTGATTCTGATTATTGACAAATATTTTGAGCTCAATTTATTATTATGCTTCAATGTTTCTAAAAGATATATACTTCTATAGTATTGCTTTAGCCCCTCAAAACATGAAATTAGCACATGCATACAAAACACTATTTATGCTTAAAACTGGTCCAAGGTTCAACACCGAAATAACAGGGATCAACATCAGAGTGAAGCTCAAAATGCTTAAGTGTTCCAGCTGCAAGGGTCGACACCAAGACAGTAAGGGTCGACACTAAATTTCATATAACACAATCCAGTAGCAAGGGTCGACACCAAAGACAGCAAGAGTCGACTAAATTTCATAATACAATCCAACAGCAAAGGTCGACACCAAAGACAGCAAGGGTCGACACTAAATTTCAGAACACAATCCAATAGCAAGGGTCGACACCAAGAATGATAAGGGTCGACACCAGGAATACCTAGAAATCAACTCAAAAAAAAAAAAAAAAAAAAAAAAAAAGAGCAAAGGGTCAACACCCAATCTACAGGGGTTGACACCCGTAAAATCTGGGTTTCAAAAATCCAGCTACAAAATCAAATCTGGACTAAAACAGCTCTTTTCTCAGCCACTTTTTCTAATCTACGTGCAAAATATGACATCATTTCTGATCCCTTAGCAGATTTTTTATCACTATATCTTCTATCAAGAGTTGACTAATGAAGGCGAGCATTTAATGAAAAGCTTGTGCATTTAATAATCCTTTTCTTCCCAAGACCTGTCTACAATCTGTATACACCATACTCTGATCAACACAGCTGGAAGATATCCTCCATGATTTGCTCCAACAGCTAGAAGATTCAAATTTGCTTCTCTCCAATAGCTAAAAGCCATTAATGCTATAAAGAATAAGCTCTCCTTGTTCGATGAACACACTTCTTCAATACAAGAAACCCAGCACATTCAAGAGCCTTTAATATACACCATTATACTTCCATTTTCATATCTAAGAGAGTCTTAAATTCCCTGTGTGCTTACATTTTCATATGCATCTTTCGAGAGAAAATTTGTAAAGATGGCAGTTGTATCTCTTACTCATGTTCCTTATTTTCTGAGTGATACAATTGTAAAGTGAGGCATTTAGTTGAAAGGTCCTCAATAGATTGAAGTAACTTCTTTGTAAAAATCCACAAGCTAGGTGAAGCTTGTTGGTGCATTGATTCATAGTGAAGAAATTCTCAATGAGGTATCTTAACGAATGAATATAGGCCAGTGAGCTGAACCACTATAAATCCTTGTGTTTGAGCTCTTCTTTCCTTTTCTTTTATTTCTCTGTGTATTAATTATTTGTCTGCTGCATTTAATCACTTACTCATTTGAAATCTATTTTCTGATCATATTGTTTAATTACCCAATTCACCCCCCTCTTGGCTTGCCTTCCTGTGTAACAATTAGGCCTAGGCCCAGGGAGTATTCGGGCCTTGAGCGGGTGGGACGGGGCGGGGCAGTGGGCCTAGGCCTAGACTCGGGCTTGGGCAAGGCTTGAACATTTTTTTCTATTTTTTTAACCAAAATTTTTTTTCTTTCCACCAAAAATGACACTAGGCCTCGAACCAAGCTTTAAATAAGGCTTGAGCAGGTCGATAGGGTAGGCCACTGGACGGCCTAGGGCCTAGGGTCTCAAGCTGGGCTCGAGCCCAGGCCTCCCACGGGCCCCACGCCATTTTTATACTCCTACCTATTTGTTTTTCTAACCTATCTATTGAACATGAAGAACATAAATTATTTATATGTTCAATAATTTTTCTGTTGAACTTGAAGAGCATAAACTTGAACCCTGAACCTCCGTTGTCAATCACCAAGATAGTCAACCAACCGTTGTCAAGAACCCTGGACCACCGTCGTCGAATGTTGGTCCACACAGATCCGGCGGTCAGATCGAACAGCGGCGGCAGGGACAACCTTTTCAATCGAAGAGAGAGCAAAGAGAGAATAAGAGAGAAGACAGAAAGAATCCACGAGAAAATCACCGTCGTCGAATGACGATCAGATCTCAGACGGCGATGACAATCAAATCTTTTCGAATAGCAGCGGTGGTGACCTTTAGAGAAGATGGCGATGAATAAAAAATTACGGCAATGGAAGAGACGGCCACAGATCTGGAGGAGGAAAGCGAGGCAGGAGGAGATCTCAAATCTGGATTTTCGGTCCTAGCGCTTGATAAGGATAGAATACCAACAGCGATGAGGACTTCGGTGACACCGAGGCTCTAATCGGGACTTTGTGGGCTTTGTAGATCTGAGGTCTAAGATCGACGACAGCACTGCTGCGGGGGTGGCGGCAAGGAGCTTGTCTTTATGGATAAAGTATTTCAGCACCTGTACCTTCAAGCCAAAAAAATTCAAAATTAGATTCATCGACTGAGCGTCCAAAGATATTCTTACAAAAAAGATGTACAAAATCTACCACCAAAATAATGAGGCCATGGCATTTATACAATTAACAGTCAATTTGATGGATTATTAATTTGTTTTAAAGTGATATAAACTTACCATGCTGCCATATCATTTTGTACAAAAAAAATTGTATGTTTTTTCTGTTGGTATAATATTACTCTTTTCTGTGTACAATCATTATGATCACTGTTATGTAAAGCTATGTAGAATTTAACATGAGAATGAAGCCACCAAACAAGAAATAATTTCCTTAAGATTTTTGTTGGTCTTTTCTCTTCTTTTCTTTTTTGTCTTCTTCGTTTTTTTTCTTTTTTTTTTATTATACCTATAAACTAAATATGGATATTCAGAATACCTGCGAAAGGAATCACTCAATAGTTTGAATCTGAAAGCTTGTACTTTGATTTCTCAATATACGAGCCTCTACTTACAATCCCGATCTTTGTGTAAACCTTCATCAACAAAGAGGTCACTTGAGTCCCTATTTGAATCCCACACTCCAAATTCAAATGTACTGTGACGGTAACCCTTGAAGAAGACTAACATAGAGAGAAATTATTTCCTGTAGAAATTTTTTGAGTAACCTTGTTTTTTGATTTCTCAATATAAGATATATACTCTCTTGTAAATAAGATATGGTGTAGTTATTTTACCACCACCCAATCTCCTAGAGATGATTCTTACATGGGAATTATCAAATAACTTATGTGAAGAAACCAATTAAGCCTACCTTAGTTGACCACCATGACTCTCTTAAAAACTTAGTTTCAAGGGATAGGATATGGATTCAACTCTCCTTAAGTGAGAGTTGAATTAGGAGCCAAACACTTAGTATTTTGAAATGGTGGAGAGGTTAACTTCCTTATATTCTAATCTAACAACTAACAATTGACTTTCACCGATTAAAAAAATTACTCATGTGAAGACTCCATGGATTATGAATCGAATTGGATCTGATCAAATTACCAACTGGTCCAATATCTAAGAGAGAGGGAGAGAGAAAGATAATATTATGTGTATATTGGCTTTTAACACACAATTGAAAAATATTCACGTATTATTTTTAAATAATTCATCAATTGGCTTTTTAATTTCTTTTGATAAAATTTCCTTGGTCCCTTTGGATTTTACACTTGGATTGTGCCCCCCACTTAATTAAGGCATAATAGAAAAAAAAAATTTAGTTTTGGCAAACATAAGGATTGGACTTTTTGGATGTCCTACTTTTTAAACAAATTTTGGGGCGTAAAGTAGCGACTTTGCGTGACTTTATGTAGGGCATCAATAAAATATATATGCTATGAGGCTGTAAAATATATTATTTACTTTTTAAAAGTGAAGAATATTTTTTATTTAATAGGTTTATTTTTATTTTTTATGAAAATATTTTTTGTTAATTTTTATATTTTGTTATACCAATATTAAAAATATAAAATATATTTTAAAAACTTTCTTTTTTCACCAAAACAAATGAAGCTAAAAATTAAGGTGGAGGAAGAAGGTATGACATTTGATACTTAACGTGTTTGTTCTAAAAATTGTCAATTTCATCGTCCATCTTGAGGACTAATTAGTCTTTCAAATGCGTGATGAATTGACAATTCAATATCCTAAGTTCAATTCTTCTTGATATTGAGGTTGGTCTTAATTAATGATGATCCCTATAATTACATTATAATTGTAGAGAATGGCTCCCCTTTATGCTCTTATCATCCCTATTTTTTCATATTTTATTTTTTGAGCTCCATTCTAAGCCCATAATGATAATGTAAATCTTCATCTTGTAAATCTCAAAATAAAAACTGTATCTGCAAAAAAAAAATCAATTTCATTGGATATCGATAAATATATAAACAAATCACTTTTTATTTAATAGAATAAAAGGTTTAAGTTTAAGCTAACAATTACAGTCCGTTTTACAAAAACAAAATGCAATTCATTCATATATCTAGTAATATCTAATGAAATTAATTTTTTACATAACTTATATAAATTGTTAGGATTACGAAATGAACGATTTAAATTATCAATATGGACCCAAAACAGAGCCCAAAATATATAGGCGCTGTTTGGGATTTGGCTTAAAAGGCTATTATAGCCTATTTTTCAGAAATAGCCCAAAAGCCCCAACTTTGGTAACTTTTTCACAAAAAAAAAAAAAAAAAAAAATAGAATTTGGATTAGCTTTCAAGTGATGTGTTAGAGTAGGTGATGTCATAGAGCAAATTACAATTTTACCCCTTATTAGTAATTTAAAAAAATATTTTTTTGAGGGTAAATTTGTCATTTTAATTTTAAACATCATTTCAACACATTTTTCAATACAACAACTCAAATAAAATCCATCTCATCTTCCCAAACACAAAAACTAAAATAGTCACTAAAATAACCAAAAAGCCAAATAGCCTACTAAAATAGCCACTTCCCAAACGAGGCCATAGTATGGAGGGGGTCATACCCATAATAAGCTCTAACTAGTAAATCATAATGGCACACTAATTCATAATTTAGCAAAACAGACCCTTCATTTATAAGTTCAACACAAGTATTGTGGTAAACTATGCCCGTTACCAAACTAAGTTAACACCAAACTTTAGTTTGGGCTGACAACCATTACTAAACTCTGCTGAGCCCAAACTCATATCTGCAAGAATACTTGGGCCTTGTTGTTTGGTATTGTGAAAGCAAAAGTTAGTTGGGCAACTCTTACCATTTTGATGTGATGAATCTAACATTGGGATTGCGAATAATATATATATATATATATACTTGGAACATCAAAGGCCGCCGTTTGGGAGAGGCAGAATTTTGTATGTGAAAGAGGTTAATCCTTTACCTGATCAAAAAAAGAGGTTAATCCTTTACTTTGCAAGTGTTACGGCTAACATATTAATGACACCAATAGAATTCAACTAAGGTTATGTTTGAATTATTGATTTGGATAAAAGTTTAGAAGAAAAAAAAAAGAAAACAAGGAAAATGCGAGAGAAATGTAAATGAAATATAAGTTGTGGATGTTGATTTCTGACCTCACAACTAAATAGGAAACTTAGTTGGAGAGCACACGACAAAATAAATTAAACCAAGCACTTGCATACAGTCCACCCGGTGGCACTCCAATAATCAATTCAGTCACTTATCTCACAAAAATATCAACTCAAGTAACAATGCATAAGTAAAAGTATACCTTAGACCTATACGAGTGCCTTACTTTTATAACAAACAATGCCCTTGTCCTCTAAAAGTCTCACTTTATAGGATTTAAGCATAACACTTATCTCAAACAATTAGATAGATAAGAATGAACCCCTTATGTGCCTTATCTCTATCTAAGCTAAGCGCCTCAACTTATCTAGGACTCTTGTCCTCTATTCGAATATCTCAGATTCCAGTATTACCGTACCTTATCTCGATAATTCCACAATAATCTCGACAACTTGGCTCGTCTACGTGGCACCTCGACCAATACCTCGGTCACGTGGTACAATCCTAAAAATATATCCCCACAACTGCCCTCTAGATTCAATTACCCCCCAACATGCTAGAGATATTCTTCCGACTAAGATCATAACTCGTCAGCTTTAAAAAACAAGGACTCAAATGTCCAGTAGTTAAAAATAAAGAACCAACATCTCAACCGAGATCGCACCAATAGCTGAGATCGTGACTCGCTAGTTCAAGAACCCCAATTGCGCGTGAGATGTCATGCTATAACTGTCTCATCCATTTCATCCATGTGTCATCACTAGATTGAAGCATACCAACCACATCCCCATCATGTCACATCAATTCTATCCCACACTGCCTGACGTCAGTATAGGCATGTTTCCCTAGGTATTTGAAATGATTCATTGCCACCCTTTCACTTTTCAACAAAACTCTTCCCCTCTCTCTCCATCTCTTCACGTCTACACTTGCAACCCTCTCTCTTTTTTCAGTCTTTCTCTCTCTACAATCCTTCCATGAACAGCCATTTCCAAACCTTCAAGCACTCTACAACTATTCCATTCAACCATCTCTAGCAAACAATCACCTTTTGCTCCATTCAAAAGCACCATCCGACACCGATGAACTAGATTTCGGCGTCCATTTCTCTGATTACATTATGTAAGTCTCTCATTCTTCTTAATCTATCTTATTGAATGTATATACTACAAATTTTTGGTTTCTCTAGTTATTTGAGCATCACACCTTGCACTTGCATTTGAATTTTGGGCATCGCTTGAATTTTAAATCTACTCTCTCGTTGAGTTTCCATGTTTGAATTTGTTCAAGCCTTGGACATGTTCTTGCTTTTATTCTTGCTCTTTTCATGTTCTTGATCCTTATTCATGTTTTTTGACATTTTGCATTCTCAATTTCTCATTCAAACTTCAAATTTTGAATCTGTGTTATTCGTATGTCTTTCAGATTTCTTGACCAACACACTCTCCAACACACATTAGATTAGGATTTAAGTTTTGCTAGAACATTATACACTAGGGAAATCAAAACAAATTGTGCTCCAAAATCTCCCTTAGCTTTCCAGAATCTTCAACCCAATACTCCCTAGGGTTACGTCGAGGTTCCTAGGTCCACAAAACATTTCTTTCAAGAAAACAATACCAAAACACCTAGCCGAGGTTAGGGGTATGCACAAGTGGAAAGTAGATTGCCCCACTAAGATAGAGAACTTTCGTTGAGAATATGATATCCCAGCCGACGTCTATATCAGACTCGCTTGTGAGAATGACTCCATTATGTCGGGAGACAATTACATATCTTTTTCTGTAGTGTCAATCCTTGAGGGCAAAGTTAGATTCCCCCTTAACATCCTCTTTAGGGAAATGCTCTACTTCTATAAACTAAACCCCATGCAACTCATTATCAATACATTTTGTATATCAACGGTATAGCCAAGCTTAATCGCTGACATAGTGCCCAACTAAACCTTCAAGATGTCCAATGCTGCTATACAATGTGCGCCCTACAATCAAAAAATGGCATAACCTACTATCTGAAACCGAGATCCATAGCCTACAAGATGATCACCGACCTCCCTAATTCCAATAAGGATGCGAGAAATGACTACTTTATCTTCTAAGGCAACTAGGAGTTTGCTCAAGACGACAACCTCCACCTCTTTCCACTCCCTAGAAGCGTCCTAGGAGACCATAAAAGTAGGTCACCCTTAGAACACACACCTGTTGTCCATTATCTACTTACTTCATCACACTGCCGACCACTTATCCTTTTTTTTTAAGATTTCCCTCAGCCCGACAAGAATTTTCGAAAGTACTACATACCAAGAGCCGACCTACAAAGGCTACTAGACCTACCCATCAACATCCACAAAGCCCCTTCCTGCTGAACTACACTTTTACATACAAGTCCTCACTTCTCAACGTCCCATCGAGAAGCAAGACTCTGTCATCCGCAACAATACCAATTGCCTCATCAAGGGCAAATCAAAGATCAACATCATTTCCAGCTAACTAGCTATCAACATTGGCTCCTTCACAACACATACCGCCTTCCGAGCACCAACGTTGCCGACATCCCTCTAATGCCCCTACAGACATAATTATAAGCAAAAAATGCCGAGGTTCTCACTTGCCGGCGTACGATCATGAAAACCCTCCACTCGCTCTTCTCACCTTCAAATGTGGAACCGGAGTTACCATCACTGCCACCTCAGAAGAGATGGGTCATAAACTGGTAGTGGCCAATGACTTTCTGGCCAGCCTGTCTAACATTGTCACCGTCTAGTCTTTTCATTCTCTACAAATTGTTGAGAACCCGAAGAGAGTGAAAAAGGCCAAGGCCAATGTTAAGGTCACCATCACTCCTTCTTCAAAAAATAAGGATCTCGAAGACGCCAAGACAATCTCAAAAATGGTCGAGGCCATGAAAAGGCAACCACTGTTGACTCCGCCAACGCCCCACCACCAAAACGATCAAAGTCTTTTGCGACCGATGACACATCGAACGCCTTTATACCCGACATCTCTATCCATGGTCATCCCATCAAGCTGAGCAAAAGTGCCTCCCGCCAACCTAAGATTGTTGCCACCTTGTCGGCTTCTGTGCTCTTCCCCACTGACATAAAGGCCATCAGTAACTACAATGAATACGAGCACTTTGCATTCATGATAAGGAAAACCATAGTGGTAAGCTTCTATTTTTCTTTCAGTTCAACATTATATACTTAAGATTAGTTGTATTACTGTACTAATTCATCTTCTCTCATTTCCAGACTATGCAGCACGTTCATGCCTTCGCATATAAAGCCGAATTGATGAGGAAAGACTTCATGAAGAAAACACAAGAGACTGCTAACCAACTTCACAAACTCAACCAAGCCAAAGAGATAAGGATGTGACTGCGAGACAAACTCAACGCAGCAAAGAAGACAGAGCAAAAGGCCATGGCCAAGGCATCTAAAGAAACGGTCACTAAGGCCGAGCAAGATCTAGCCAAGACATTAGCTACAAAAGACACCGAGATCATGGCGGCTGACGAAAAGGCCTATACCGAAGGCCAAGAAGATGTCAAAGAGCAATACAAAAAGTAAGTCAACCAGGCCAGCAACAGATTCTCACCTGGGTTGCGGCCTTGAAAAAACTCTCTGTCCTCGAGAACTCCCCATTTGAGAGATCTTGACCAGCTCGATGTACATTTCCCTCTATTCCCAATCTAATCCGAGGAGGAAAGAGAAGAAGAAGTTGACACCACTACTGCTGGGGCCAAGTCTCCAACCCTCAACGGCTAGGTCCCGAACCTGACTGAAGAGGATAACGATGAGGTTTCCAAGAGTACTTCCTCCAAAAAAGCCGATGTATCTGAGATCGACGTCGCTACTGCCAGCAAGAGCCTAGATGAGAGTCCGAAGGAGATTAACGAGGAAATAACAGCTAACGTTAAGGCTGAGAAAGCTGCTACACCGTCCACCAAGGCCGAGACACTGCCAACAACTGAGGTGGAACAAACCAAGAACACTGCTCCAATATCCAACACTTAGGATTTTTTTTTTGTACTTTTCAGTTGTATTTCCCTTTATGTTTTGAACACTCTTTTGTTTTTGATCACCTAAAGTGCCTTGTAATGTACTAAAGCAGTCTTTCCTTGGATGAATGCAAGTTTATTTTGACAAAGTGTTGAACTTTTGCTTCTTTCTGCCATCTTTGTATGCCTTGCATACTTTTGTTGTCTTTGTGCTTTGCTTCTCATGAACTCTTCTAAGCTCAATATCTTTGATAACACCTCATTTCAGGTAACATAACCACCTTGGATTACAACATCTCGGATAGAACTTTTATTTATCCCCAAGAACTTCAACTATAAAAAGAATTTTTGAAAATTTTAACAGGTAACACATTCAAATCACCGGCTCAAAGTTATCCATGCTCTCTACCCTATAATGTAAATGTAAGTACAACTTAGGTTCACATTAAGGATAATACATCATCTGAATCTTGCCTAAGTCTGAGCTAGATATCCATGACCTGAGTCATCATGTTTAGCTCGTCTAAACAAAACACTTAAGGCTTCACTTTAATGCACCGAATGTACTAACTACCTCGACTTTTTGTACAAACTAGCCAAATCATAGCAGGTTTTGCCTTGTTTCTTTTTTAAACGTCTCTTTAATTTAGTTCAACTCTGTCATCCTAGCAAGTCTAAATTAAACATCATGTCCCTCTTTGGAGCATCACATCGGCTTTACATTTTCTTTCTGATCTAATAGTAGGAGTGTGCTAATTTCAATAACAATTTGCAAAATCGAACTAGCATTTTATTAATCAATACTTCAGCTAGATATCTTCTAGATTACATTAAATATATAAAAAGAAAAAAGTAAACTAATGATGGAAAAACTTCAGATTATTAGTGTTTCAAGGCCTTGGCAATTCCTTGCCATCACTGTCTTCTAGCCAATATGCCCTATTACCCGCAACCGATATAATTTTGTATGGCCCTTCCTAGTTTGGGCCAAGCTTACCATCCCTAAGACCTTTCTTGTTGCTGACAACCTTTCTTAGGATAAGATCTCCAATTTGGAATTCTCTGGGATTCACCTTCTTATTGTATGACCTAGCAAGTCTTTGCCGGTATGCCCCCGGCCGAATTAATGCTCCCTCCCTCATTTCTTCAATCAAGTCCAAATCTCGGGTTAGAAATGCCTCATTTGTCCCATTCTCTACTGCCTAAGTTCTAACTCTAGGGTTGTCAATCTCTAGTGGTATAATGGCCTCAGTGCCACAAGCCATGACGAAAAGTGATTCTCTAGTTGATCTTCTCAGCATAGTACGATATGCTCATAGAACATTAGGCAACTCCTCCACCCACTTGCCCTTGGAAGCTTCCAGTCTCTTCTTTATTCCATCCAAGATGCTCTTGTTAGAGGCATCAGCTTGGCCATTGCTTTGTAGGATGCTGGAAGTTGAGTAGCAATTCTTGATCTTGTATTTCGCACAAAAATTCTTGATCAACTTGCTGTCAAACTGGGTATCATTGTCTGCCACAATGGCTCTTGAGATCCCAAATCTAGTAATAATGTTCTTCCAAATGAAACTTCTCATGTCCACGTCTCGTATTTTGGCCAAAGCTTCAGCCTCCACTCACTTTCTGAAGTAGTTTGTGGCCACTAGCAAGTACTTCATCTGTCTAGTTGCCCTAGGCAATTGCCCAATCAGATCCATACCCCACAGGGCAAATAGCCAAGGACTGGATACTGGATTTAGGTCTCTAGCCGGCTGATGTATCAAAGGTGCAAACGTTTGATACTTATCGCACTTCTTAACATAGGTTTCCACGTCTTTCTGTATGTAGGGACACTAGTACCCTTGTGATATGGCTTTATAGACAAAAGATCTGCCCATATATGGCTTCCACAAACACCTTCGTGGATATTGTATAAGAAGTCTTCTATCTGGAAAGAGTGCACACATGGTCCAGTGAAGAACCCTCTTATGCACAAATAAAAGCATACCTTGGACCTATGGGGGTGCCTTACTTTTATAACGAACAATGCCCTTCTCTCATAAAGATCTCACTTCCTAGGACTTAAGCATAACACTTATCTCAGACTCTTAGTTAGATAAGAATAAACCCCTTATGAGCCTCATTTCTATCTAAACTAAGCACCTCAACTTATTTAGGACTCTTATCCTCTATCCGAATATCTCGGATTCCGGTACTACCGTACTTTATCTCATTAATTCCACAATAATCTCGACAACCTGGCTTGTCCAATTGGTACCTCGACCACGTGGCATGACCCTAAAAATATGTCCCCACATAAGCTCACTCTTCTTTTTTCTTTTTCTTTTTCATTTTTCCTACATGTTCCTTTCCCTTTCCAAATTACTACTCAATTTCAAGATCCAAATGCACTATTTTCCCTAAAGAAGTAAGTTGTATGACAATTTTGAATTTTGAAAAGAACTCTAAATTGGTGTTCTCCTTCTATTTCATAATTGGTATTGATATAATTTTTTTAAGAGTTATTTACATGGACACTTTCTAAACTATTAAAAAATATCACTTTAACCTCCTAAATTATAAAAGCATACAAATAGACAACCTAAATTATTGAGAAGTATCACTTTGATGCTCTAAACTATAAAACTGTACAGATAGACCCCTTAAACTATCAAAACATACCAATTGGACCGCCTAATGGAAAGTGAAATGCATCAACATTTTAGGGAGGCCATTTATATGCTTTTATAGTTTGAGGGGCAAAATAATACTTCTCAATAGTTTAAGAAATTCATTTGGACATTTTTATAGTTTAGGATCAAAGTAATATTTTTCAATAGTTTAGGGGTTCCCCATGTAAATAATCTTTTTTGAATGTTAAATCAAAATGTTTTCTTTGTTTCTTTTAAATTTGAAAGGTTTATATTAAGGCCTCGTTTGGGAACAAATTTTTTTAATAACTTTTTGATTTTTTAGTTAAAATATGATGTAAAAGAAGTAGTATATTTGGGATGACTTTTTGATTTTTTACGAAAAAATATGTAAAAAGTAAAGAATAAAGAAAATATTTGACTTTTTAGTATAAATTATTGAATTTTTAATTTTTTTTAGTGACTTTTAAACTAAAAAGTGATATTACCAAAGGAGAACTAACATTTCCTTTAAAAGTAAGTTGTATGACAATTTTGGAATTTGGGAGCACTGGTGTTCTCTTTCTCTTTTATATGTTTGAATGTTTAATCAAAATGATTTCTTTGCTTTGAACATTAGTCTAATTGGAGACATATTAGTAAGTCAAAATTATGTACTCCAATAAACTAAGTAACACGTTAATACTTTATCTGCAAGGGGCTAGTTACAATTAAAAAGTTAAAGTGCGTTAAACAAACACATTCTCTATCTTCTAGGAAGATAAATTCCTCTATCTGATATTTTTGTCACATTAGGGCACAATATTAAAAATTTTGTATTTTCTATCTTCTGTATGTAAATTTTTTTTTTTATAAAAAAAAATAGTTATTCATAAAGAGTCTTATTGAAATACATACTAATAAAAAATAATTAAACAAAATAAAAAAATGTATTCTTAGTGAATAAAAATATCTCACAGCGTTAGCACTTAGAATATTTCAAATGAAAGTAGAGTAGTTTATTTATTTATCTATTTTATGTTTGGTGTAGGTTGGTTAGCAATTGGACTTTGTTCTAAGAGATTAGGAAGGTATTAGGTGAAAAAAATCTAAAAATGGAGCTTTCAGTTATAATCACACGTGGGGAGTGCGATGTAGGTTTTTTGGGGCTCCATCTCCATCACCATCACATAGGCATTGACCTTAGCCCCCCAGCTGCAATCTTCGAGCCAGGCAACCCATGTGCCCACCCTAATTTTTCTTTTTCTTTTTCTCTGTTAATAATATTAATAATTGGATACGGATATTGCACGTGACATATAAATTGATTTTAATAAGTAAAAATTAAATTAAAATTATTATTTTTTAAATATTATCTCTATGGAACTTAAAAATAAAATTTTTGCCCTACTGTTTCTAATATTTATTAATAATATATTTTATTGTATAAATTTAATTAAGATAAAAAAAAATTTATAAAGAAAAAATGATGGAATTAGAGATTCCAATTAATTAGGATAAAAATTAATTAGAATCTTTTTTGTTCTAAAATTGACCTCATATAGAGGTTCCCAACACAATTTTATCACTTGAATAAAGGACTGCATTCCCTCCCCTGAACGCCACCCCAAAAAAAATTAATAATAATAATGACAGTTTTCTTAATAAAAAAATTTTGTTTGAATTTATAAAAAAAATTATTAATATTTTATTTCTAAATTCTATTTAGATTATTAGATATTAAATTTTCATGTAAAAATATAATTTAAATATAAAATATAAAGAAATTTCAGTATCTTTAATCATCAAAATTGAGAAAATATGAAAAATCAAAGACTAAAAAACAGATTTAAAAAATAAAATCGATGAAAGTGGTTCTTATTTAGAATTTTGATATAATACATTGCTAATTAAAGTACCATGTAAAATATTATAGTTCATAAAATATAATTTAAACAAAAATAAAGTATATGAAAATAACCTGTAATTTGTTACGATGCAATACAAATCTCTATTTTAAAAACACATGTTTTCCTCTGTATAGATTCGAATGAACGCATACAATTTTAAGATTCAACCAAAATTATTCACAGTGATTTGATTCATGATGAACAATTTATAAATATTATTTATATCAATATAGAAGCAGACACAAGAAATAAGAAATATTATGTTCTTCAATCATCATTAATGTAAAAAATATGGGGATAATTTTATTATTATTATTATTATTATTATTATTATTATTATTATAAGAAGAGAGACAATTTATTTATATTTATATAGGACTTTTAGAAGCAGATATATCGTTTTTTTAGTGTTCAACTCCAAAAATAAATATATAGTTGATTTATATAAGATTCTTCATAACTTTTACAAAATATAGTAGATTTTTTAGTGTTCAACTCCAAAAATAAATAGATAGTTGGTTTATATAGGAGACTTTTAGAAAAAATAGTAGATTTTTTAGTATTCAACTCCAAAAATAAAAAGATGTCCAAAAATAAAGAGATAGTTTATATAGGACTTTTCGTGTCTTTTAGAAAATACTGTAGATTTTTTAGTGCTCAACTCCAAAAATAAAAAGAAAGTTGGCTTACATAAGACTCTCCGTGACTTTTATAAAATATATAATAGATTTGAAAGGGTAAGATTTGGATTTAAAGAAAGAAGTAGAAAATATGACAGATTCTTCATACTTTTATAATATTATTTTGATTGAATCTTAAAATTGTATCTATTCGTTCGAATCTAACTAGAGAAAATCACATGCATTTTTAAAATAGAGATTTGTACTGCATCTAAATAATTCGCATGTTATCTTCATACACTTTTTTTTTGTTAAAATTATTTTTATGAACTGTAATATTTTACATGATACTTTAATAACCTAGGTATGATATCAAAATTCTAAGCAATAATCACTTTTGTCGGTTTTTAAATTTGTTTTTATTTTTGCATATTTTCTCAATTTTAGTGATTAAAAATATTAGAATTTCTTCATAATTTATATTTAAATTATACTTTCACATGAAAATCTAATATCTAATAATCTAAATAGAATTAAAAAGCAAAATATTGGTTAAAAAAATTTATAAATTCAAACATGTACTAATTTTTTATTATTATATTTTTTTTGTTATTATTATTATTTAATATTAATAATTTTTATTCCAAAAAGAATACACAACAAATTATTTTGTAAGTGTATTTAGATTAAGTGAATCTAAATCTAAAAGCAAAATTAAAAAATAAAAGTATTAAATTAAGTGAATCTAAAAAGAAATTAAAAGGGTTATTAAAAAAAAAAAAACAAGTGTCAAAGACAAAAAAATATGAAAATTCAAAAATTCAAAACAAAAGTTTGAAAAAACAAACCAAACCAAACATTATAAACTTCTCTTTTTCTTAAATCTTCTTTCATTAATCTTTAATTTTACACAAATTATTCACAAAATTCCTTTCAATTTTTATGTGAATTTAATAATCTAATTAAATAATGGTGCATACACACAAAAATATAATACTAAGCATCTACATTATGACCAACTATTTAATTAAGAATAATTAACTTCTCATTGTTACCTATATTATATTGTTGCAAAAAATTTTACATATTATTTTTGCGATATCATATATATGTCAATGTCTATACATATATAAATATATAAATAAAAATTTATATATGTTACTGTATTCATACATTGTCAATCTGTAATTATGCATGTCTATTATATGGGATATGTATACAAAGAATGAGGATTTGTATGGGTAAATTGATATATATATCCAAAATACAACTAACCAAGAAATGAATACATACTTGGTTGAAAATTTTAAATAATAAATGAAAAATTTTATAAACATACATATTAATTTATAACTAAATTGTTAATATCACAATCTTATTTTAAACAATAAACAATAAGCAGGTCTTTTAATATAATATTACACAAATATTTTTCTGTTAACTTCCCACTTTAATTTTCCATAATTCGTACCTGTGATATAATTGAAGGTATGAAATTAATTACATAATTATACAATTTTATTTAATAGTTCATCTTATAATACAAATTTATTGAACCTACTATTGCATGTTATTTGCATATTATTGGTTTAAGAATGTATTAATATTAATATGTAATATATTTTTATACATCAAGAGTTGTTGAGTCTCATTTCCTGTGTCACGAATATCTTACATGATGAAAAATGTAGCATTAGTCATTAGTATATTTTTATTTATGTAGGAAATGTGAAATAATTTATTTTTTTTTTTAAATGGAATGATATTGTAACTTAATATTTCCATCAATATAGGAATTTTATAATTATTTTCATGATATTTATAGATCCATACTTATAAGTGTTTGTAGGGTCACTTTCATGAAATTGTCAAGTTATATAATTTATTATGGCATCTGTAAACAATCAGCATATAACAAAAATTGATTGAAATTTTTTATTTGACCTACTTACTTTCTGTATAATGTTTGGGCATCATATAATTTTTTTCTTATAATTTGACTAAAATGTGTGCATGAGATACATTGTTTTTCTTAAACTTTACAATCGATAAGATAATTCCTGTTTCAACTCGTATAACTTTGCTTTGAGAATATGTTACAATAGATCTTCTGTAGTTTCTATTTCACCATCTTCTTATTTTTCTTCTTGCTCACCATTAGAACTCGTTGTAATAAAAATATTTTGATGGGTAAGAGTTTAAGACGATATCACATTATTATAAATTTCAAATATATTTTCCCTCAATAATGTAATTTTTTATGTGAGGGAATATCATATTGTTATAATTTGTGTAAAATTTGTGTATGCATCATGTTTTAATTAAATTATTAAATTCATATAAAAATTAAAAGGTATTTGTGAATAATTTGTGTAAAATTAAATATTATTGAAAAAGATTTTTAAAAAGAGAATTTTATAATTTTTGGTTTGATTTTTTTTTTTTTTTTTCAAACTTTTGTTTAGTAGATAGGAGTCCACATTTTTAACTTACAAAAAATATTTTTCAAAAAAGAAAACAGTTTTCCATATTTGGTGGTGGAGATGATGGCATGGCGATAGGGCAGCTGCAGTGGTGATGGTGGCAGTGACCTTGGTGATAGTGGTGTGGTGAAATTAATAAAATTTTAGTTCAGAAAATGTTTCTGGCTTTTAAAAATGAAGAATATTTTTTTATCCAAATATGCTTGTTTTCCATTGATGATAAAAAATATTTTTTGTTATCTTTCGTTTTTCATTGTACCAAATAGCAAAAAATACAAAAAAATATTTTCATCCAAACAAACGGAGCATATATAAAAGAACTGATTATATATGAAAAAGAGAGTTGCCACATCATTAAGTTTAAAAAATGAGTCTAACTAGCACTACTCTTTATGTAATTTGTAATTTTTATTTTCATATTGCCTTGCTCTCAATTGCCCGTATGTCTCTTTTTTATTTTTTTGATAACAATTAGCCCTTATTTCATCAATAATTTATTAGTTATATAGATAAAATATATATATATGTATATATATTATATTATATTATCATCACTTTTACACTAATTATAATTTTTCTTATTTATCTTTGCGTCAGTAGATCATCTAGTATAATTTATCAACAATAAAAATAAAATGATATTTTTGGAGATTTGAGTGGCCATGCTCCTCTGTTAGTGGTGTGTAACGATGCAAACAAATTGAATTGTTTATAAATAATTTGAATTCTACATGTTACGCTCGTTTAGTAATCGAGTTGAGATTGAGTAGATCCAAACTCAACTCGATAAGATTTGTGAATACAAAGAAAACTAATATTTATTTTTATCAATATATCAAATATTTTTTATTAATTTATTATATTTCTTTATTTATGTATAGCATTTGTGTAATTTTTACATTTTTTCTATGAGCATTCTTTTATATTTGTCCATAATTTTTTTTTTTTAATATGCATATTAATTTAATGATAATGATATACAAATAGAAATTATCTACAAAATTTCGATACAGAAGGATGTGGTCATCTACCATCATTTCATTTTCAACTCAAACACCTTCATTATGACTCATAATTTAACATTGCCCGTGCCACATTATTCTAGTAAAGGCTTTTGAAAGAAAAATATGATTTTAAGTTATTTTTTAATTTAAATTTAATTATTTTCTTTCCAACTTGAATTCGAGATTGACTCGTTTATTTCATTGAACTAACTTGAATTGAGCTCGAAATGCTTGAATTTCTCAAATATTTTACGAACCGAGCTTAAACTCAATTTTTTGGACTCAAGTTTAAAATTGACTAATATCTAGGAGCTGATCTCACATACTCTAAAATTCAACTCAATTTGTTTGCCACCTTGGTGATATATGGAATTATCAAAACATCCGTGTCATTTGTTGATTTTTATGGTTAAATGAAGACTTTAGGCATTGACAATTAACTTGTTAGCAAATATAATTAGGGTGAATTACATTTTATTTTCTTTATATTTGGTCATTTTCTCACTTTAGTCTTTCGTGTTGCAATTTTTTTTTCCTTTTTCAATTTACTCCAAAAGTTAATTATATCCAAAATTAGATTTAAAAAATGATACATTGACAGCCATATAGTATAGAAAATATTTAATATAATAATATATTTTATGTCATGTGGCAACTAACGTAATATTTTTTTGTCTAATTTTGGATAGAAATTAACTTCAAAAGTATATTGGAAAAAATTTCAAACTTGAAGGGCCAAAGTGAGGGGAAAAAAACTTCAATGCCAAAGTAAAAAAATGACCAAACACAAAGGAGGTAAAATATAACTTACCCAATATTTTTTATAATAGTTATGTTAGACATATAAAAATATACTACAGAAAATGTACTATATAGTTGAAATTTATCTTAAATATAGTGTAAGATATATTTAAAACAAATCTCAGTCACACATATTTTTTATTCACACAACCAAAAAAATAAAAAATAAAATAAAATAAAAGAATGAAGGCCGAATTATAATAACAGTTGTTGTCATTTAAAATTTGTGTGATTTTAATTTTTAATTTTACAATTGTAATATATTTAATTTTAAATTTTAAATTTTGTTTCAAATAAAGATAATTAAAGATATTTCTTTTGGACATAGTTCATTTTAAAGGCAAAGTCGTCATAAAACTTATTTTGTATTAGTTAACTTATATGTTACTTAAAATGTAATGACATTTTTTTATTGAATAATGTTGAAATTTTCTTGGTTATAAAATTCTGTTTGATTTGATTTTCAAAAATATTTTCTAACAAACTAAATATTAAATTGGTGAAAAAAAAAAATTAAAAATGCATATTTTTTATATAATTTTATTTTTTGAGAGGGTAGAAATAATTTTTAACATAATTATTCTTGGACACCTGCTGGTGGCGTGTTGATGACGTCTTACGACTATGGTGGCCAAATAAGCATACATGTATTGCAGTACATTACACTATAGGGTCATGCTACAAATAATTTATAGTTGATAAGAGTTTAATAATATCAACATAATTACAAAATTTATTTTATTATATAAGAAAATTCTAAAATACACGTTTCAAAAAAAGTAGTTTATCAAATGACGTAGTTATAAAGTTTTGTGATCTTTGATCGTAGTTTATTATGATATTAATTATAATTTTATTATAATTTATTGAAATTATTATTTTAATTATGTCTAAAGAAACCTTTAGTTATATTTCCGAGACGATATTTGATTGTGGTCCATTCAGTTATGACAGTGGCATCAACATCACAAAATATAATAATAATTTGCATTTTATACACATAGAAGTGTGCATTATAGAATCTTCTATATAATTTTATATATTCTTGTGGGGTGTATTTTCCGAATACCAACACGTGATCGAGGTGATGCCGACATGTCAATCGAGGTGTCATGTGTCCTGGTCATGACGCCGAGGTTATTTCGGCAAAGCTGAGGTTATCTCTCGAAGATATTGGAATTCGAGATAAGCGGATAAGGCACAAGAGTCCTAAGATGATGAGGGGACTCAGCCTGGATAAAGATAAAACTCTTAGAGAGTTTATCTCTGTCTATTGAAGAGTTCTAGATAAGCACTGAGCTAAAGTCCATTGAAGCTAGGCTTCTATGGGACTGGGATGGAATTAACTATAAAAAAAAGGCACTCCCGATGGGTTTAAGGTACGCAATTTATACTCTGAATAGTGAGTTAAGCACAATTGATTATCTTTGAGAGATATACTGACTTGATCGTCGGAGTGTCCCCGGGTGGACGAACCACCGCCGGTTTTTTTTTTTTTCTGTTGTATGTCAGCCATGTGTTATCTATTCTGCCAATACTCTCCAACTGATTACTGAGTTAGCAGTGTGGTCAGAAAATCACTCACACAATTCTTATACATTTTTATAATTTTTGTAAGGATAAATTGCATCGACTTCATGTGAAATTTGAACAAATACAATAAATATTATAATTTTGATATAATTATATTGTATTCTCTTAAAATTTCAATTCACGTAATACATGAATCTATTTTTTTCAATAATTTACTAGCCATATAGATTGAAAAGTAAAAGAAATACTGTAATAACTTCTTACACTAAAATATATATATATTATTTTTTATTTTTTATTTTCATACTATTTATATTAGTTTGAATTCATTTATTCTTAACAGAAAGGAAGACAATGTAATTGTTCTAAAGC
Organism: Camellia lanceoleosa; assembly: GCA_025200525.1. Classification (NCBI taxonomy): domain Eukaryota; kingdom Viridiplantae; phylum Streptophyta; class Magnoliopsida; order Ericales; family Theaceae; genus Camellia; species Camellia lanceoleosa. The sequence continues at coordinate 69,560,459 of CM045766.1, read as the reverse complement.
AGACTACTTTTATATTTTTACAAAATTCAGATAAAGTCAATGTAATTTTTTTAATTAATTTCTAAAATTATTTAATATATATATATATTAGTGACTTGTTTAATATTTCATACATTGACCTTATTTGATAAATTAGTTATTTTAAGAAAAATTTACCCACAAGTCCTAGTTTTTGAAACGTTGAACCATTTAGTTCTAAAAGTTTTCTTATGTTCCATTTAGTCCCATTTTTACATCAGCATGATGTAAATGATGTAAATGATCTGATGTTTCATTCTATAATTTCAAAATTTATTGAAATCTGATGAACATTAGATGTTTTTCATCCTATATTTTCAAACATTATTGAAATTTGATGAACATTAGATGTTTGAAATCTAATGTTTGTAACATGACTCTGATGTTATTAACATTGTATCTGATGTTATTAACATTGTAATGGGACCTTTCAGTCTATAAGAAAACTTTTAAGACTAAACAGTGCATAAGTTATTAATTTAGGATTTATTGGTGCATCCCCCTTATTTTAATAAGTTATTTTAGTTTTTAACTATTTTAATAAGTTATTTTAAAAGAATAGTTGATTTTTTTTATAGTTAAATATAATATTTATAAAAAAAATAAAATAATTATAAAATTAATATAATATTTTATTTTATTAACTATTTTAACCTATTTTATCTGTAAATTTAAACCAAAAAAACTCATAAACTCACTTCCGATCCATTATATATTATTTGGACCTTGCTACATCCCCTAAAAACATTCCCCTAATCTCCCTAACTTCCGTATCAAGTAAAAAAAAAAAAAAAAAGTTTCCCAAAATGAAAATTAAGGAGATTAGAGGGATTATTTTAGAGCTCCAAATCATTTTCCATATTATTTTATGTATATGAGAGATGGAGGCTTAAGGGGGGCAAGCGTGCAATGGTGGTATCAGTTGTGTAAATGATGCTCTCTCTGTTTCTTAATTACTTGTACTCCAATATTATACTCTCTGTCATTACAATGCTAGCCCACTCGCACACACTGGCGCGTTTATTTCACAACACAGCACCCAACCCAAGCGCAGCAATGAAATACGGGTCTTCTTACTTGTGCTCCAGGTTTGTTTGAGATGAGGGTTAGATTTTTTATTTTTTTATTTTTTTATTATTTTAATTTTTTTTAATTTTTATAAGAAAAAAAATAAAATAATTATGAATTAAATATAACATTTTATTTTATTTAGTTAAAATAATCTATTTTGGCCTATTTTAAGAAAATAGTAAAAAGTAATTTTTTTACTTTTAACCAAACTTTTGGTTTTTTTAGACAAATGATTTGAAAATTTGATAAAAAGTTACTTTTGGCTTTTTTTATTAATATTTAGTTATGATGTCAAATTATATTAAAATGACCAAACTACCCTCATTAATTTAAAATATTTACAACTTCAATTATGTAGCATATTTTGACCCATGAGGAGTAGAATTGTAATTTTACCAGTAGCTAAAAACCAACTTTCCAAATTAAAAAAAAATGCAAAAAAAATCAACTTTTGACTTTTGCTACAAACCAAAAAAAGTTGCTAAAAGCCAACTTTCCAAAATAGCACTTTGTCTTAGAGCATCTCTACCAGAACCCTTAAACCTCCGCTATACTTATTTTAAAGGGTAAATAGCTCCCTATATATCAGCATCAACGCCCTTAAATAATTCATGAAATTAGTTTTTGCTATAGTTGCTCCCTATTTGTAGGGAGTCACTGTAACTCCCTTATATATATATATATATATATTCTTTTTTTTTTGCTTTACTTTATTTAGGGACTACAGTACACATTTATGATTTTTATTTTTTTTAAATTTATAATTAAAAATTATATTTTAATAAAATAAAGAAAAAATAAAAAAAATTATTAATAGAATAGAGAAAAAACACGGAGTCTACTAGAGAAGTAAATAAAAAAATAATTTTTAAAATAAAAAATAAATTTTTTAATAATATTTTAAGATAAAATTTAAGTAAACTTGTTGGAATGCTCTTATATAATTATTTTAGTCCTAGCCAAACGGCCGTAATCCCATACGATTGGACCGTATGCGCACGCATCTTCTATGATCGTGGAATTAGTTGCTGATATTATCTGCAGTTGGAGAGAGAGAGAGAGAGAGAGACAGGGAGCAAAGTAGCAATCAAAATTCCAAAAAGTAGGAATCTTGTCCCCCAAACCACATCATGTCACTTCCCCCTCTGTTCTCACCTTGTCCCCTCTCTCCATCATCTCTCACCTACATGTGCATTTGACTATTTCCTCCACCAACTCCTCCTCCAAGTTTTTTTTTTTTTTTTTTTAATGAATAGGATTATTTAAGATGTCTTAAATAAGTCTATTTTTTATTTTTTTGAATTAAAAAAATTAAGAAAGAAAATATGAATATTTGAATTAAGTTTTTGAATTTTTACGAAAAAATGTGTAATAAAAAATTGTAAAAATTGATTTGTAAAAAAAAATTAGGATTAAAAGTTGTGTAGCCGTAATTGTTGACTTTTGATGAATAGTATTAATTTTTTAACTTTTTAAGTAACTTTTTAATTTTTTAACTTTTTTATAATATGCCAAACTTGGCATAAATATACTCCTCACATTTGTTTGGAAAATTTTAGAAATGGTTTGAAATTATTTAAATAAATATATTTTTTAAATTTTTTATAAAAAAATATATAAAAAATATAATGTGATTTTAATAAGTAATATATGTCAAATAATACCTTACTATACAACCCTCTATCATATACACTCTTAAGTTATGTTAATTTTTTTTTTATAATTATGACCAATTTTCTTCTTTAATTATGACTTTATTTTAGTTATAACATATGAAATTTTTGGTTATGCCTCATATATTGTTTTGTTATGATTTTTTTTAGTTATGACTCAGAAAATATGAACTTATGACATTTTTTTTAGTTATAAGGTTCATACAGTACAACACCATTTGAGAGATGTGTATCATAGTCTTTTCCTATTTATTTAAAATACAAATTGTCTTATATGATTCGAAAAATTGCATTCAATCTTTTCAAATTTCTAATTGCATAACAAATAATCTATCTTATTAAAAAATTATCAATTGAATTAACATTTTTTAATGATGTCAAAAATATATTTTAATCAACCATTCAAATGATTTTATTATTATATAGGAGAGTAGTTAAACATTTAATTTTTTTGTTAATTTTGTAAATTAAAAAATCATAGAAAGGATATCTGTAATTTTCAAAATTACAGGGAACAATCTGTATTTTAAGCAAATCTTCAAGGTTGTACTTGTATTTTATCTTTTTTTTTATATATATAGGATTAACTACATTAAAACCCTATTAATTATTAGTAAATATTATTTTGTTTCTTTTTAATATAAATTTTTACATGTTAATTCTCCTAATTATAAAAATTATGTAAATACATCTCTTTTTAAAAGTAGTTTGGAAAGGGTCTTTCAGTGAATAAAAGTTATATATTTTTATAGTTGAGAAAGTTAAAATATATGAATTTATAGATAAGGTGATAAAATGAGGGTTAGGCTTCTCTCGTATTCATATCTCAACATGAGAGAATTTGAAAGGCTTGTGGGACTCACCCTAAGTCTCATTTCGATAATTCAAACTGTTCATTTTATAGAGCTATCAATGTATATTATTTATAAAAAATATTACTCAATCTGACAATTGTAACATTTTTATTATATCATGTTTGTCTCTTTAAAAATGAATGGTCTATTTTTATAAATATATTTGCTAGCCAATAAAATGAAGATATTATAATTATTGAATCGAATTAATTTTTTTTCATGAATGATATACATTAAAAGTCTTACAAGATGAATAATTCAGATCATCAAAATATGACTTGTGATGAGCCGCATCGCCCTCTGAAATTTTCTCATATTAAGATATAAATATAAGAGAAACTTAACCTTAAAATAATATCTGTTAATAGTTTAGAAGATTTTGGTATAAATAGCCATTATATATCTATGTATATTATTATAAAGGGAAGGCATTTGTTAGTATTGATGTCTCATTTTTTTGGTTTTTTTTTTTATCAAAATACTCCAACAGCTAAATGGGCATTTATGCAATAAATTTAGGGTTTTTTTTTTTTTTTCCTTCAAATATCTAAACTTTTGATTTTTTTTAAATTCATTTTAATTTTTAGATTTTGGATTCAATCAAACAATTTACAATCTTATTTTTCTAAAACAAAATGATCATATATACACATGGCATGTGTGTTACCATTTGTAGTATATATTTAAGATTAAAACTATACACACCAATTGATATATCAATTAGAATGTGTGCACACTGACATGGCTATTTTTGAAATTTGTAATTACAAAAAGTACATAGGTTACATGGGCATATTTGAATTTGATAATTATAAAAGAAGAAAGAAGGGTAGTTTAGGAACTTAAAAAATAAAATTATGACGTTGATACCAACTTTAATGTTTGTATTATATAATAGAATAATATATGTATATATATATTAGTAGTTGTTACTCGAGTGGTAAGGGTTTGCTTTACCAAACTCATGATCTTGGTTTCAAGTCTTGTCCTCTTTTGTTTTACATAAACATCAACTACAGGGGTATTTTGGGAAAACCCAAAATATAAGACACAAATGTGTCAACACCACCAATAGTCTTTACTTTATATATTAGAATAGATATGTATTGAGAGGGTAATATGTAAATGGACCGAGCTAAGTTTGTGTGGATTTTGGCTTTGGGTTGTACAGAAAAGCTGAGTTAAGTTTGCATACAAATGAGCCAAGCTAAGTTTACATGGACCTTGGCTTTGGACCGAACTAAATTGACTTTTTCTTGCTCTCCACGCCATTCTAAGCTGAAATGGCTTTGGAACCATGCTATTTTTGGAAGACAAACGACGGTTGACAGGTTATGACAAGGTGAAGTTGGCCATGTGATTGAGTCGAACAACCGAGCTGGGTCTTGTGTCTAAGGTTAGCATAGTGTAACATGTTGTTCAGCAATCTTAAAGGCAAGTAAGGTTCATGTAGTACAGTTACTCGATCCTTAACTAATCGAAATGGTTTTCTTAGCTCGATGTCTAGGATAAGAGTTGTGTTATTTTACTTGAATTTTGGAGATAAGGGTGTTAAAGAATAGACAATATCCTTTAAATATGGACTCCTAATAGGATTCTAGAAAGAGGGATTAGAGTCCTACTAGGAGTCTACCTTGCAAAATACATAAAAGCTCAAAGGTAAACCCTGAGAATGTAATGCAACTTCACTCATTGAATCTCTAGAGAGTTTTCCCTACATTGATCTTAAGAGCTAACTTAAGCATTGGAGGGGTTTTCCGACACACACCTATCGGTTAGCTCACTTAAGTTGTTTTATAGACTACACGATGTTGTTCAAAAAGTTACAAGCTTGATCATGAGGAGTACGCGTGCGACGAATAATTCGTGCCCGAACAATTGGCGCCGTCTATGAGAATTCGACATATCAAACCTTGTTATCAAGCATTTTTTGGAAATCTGAATGGCTAGCGTAGAAGATAGACCTTTGTCCGCCGTTGATTGAACCACACCCGAGGCAACAAAGAGGCATGAAATTTGCCTCCAGTGCTTCTAATGGCAAACTTGGACATTCCCAAAGAGAACGTCAAGAGAGGTTTGCACAGAGATACACAAGACAAGCACACGCAACCCCAGCACTCTCCAAGCCTAGATAAATATAGGCAATAGAGAACAACACATGAAGATTAGGCCTTCAAAAAGTTAGTAAGGCACCAAAATGAGGTGCTACAAAGAATGGCAACGAAAATAAAGGCTTTAAAGCGTAGAATAAAGGAAAAAAAGTGTTGTTGAGTGGAAATCCATGATGAGCACACTTAATCCTATCATTTAGAAGAGCAAATGAGCCATGCCACGCCTGTGCTTTCTCATAGCAGAAGAAGTTACAAGATAGGTGGTTCACGCTCAAGCATAGAAAGGTCAACAACGGAGGGAAGCACTTATTATCTCTCACACACTTTATCGACATCCAGATTCTCTTATTCAGCAAAATCAAAGGATCTAAGGATAGTTCTTGATAAAATGGCGCGTTTAAGAGAAGCCCAAATGAAACTAGTTTTGTAGATGTTAACTCCCAAGACGCATGACAGTATGGAAGTAGCAATGCCAGCGCCACGCGTTGTTATTCACATACCAACTGATAGATAGTTGGCAATGCTATAGAGTTTACTATTTTCATCAGAAATTGAGAATACACTTTTCCCAGTTGGTTTTTATCAATCTAAATTCACCATCTATGAGGGAAAAACTGATATGTATATGCATATCTCCCATTATCGACAAGTCATGCCCGTTAAGCCTAGGAGAGTTAGGCTTGACATGGTTTGAAAGGCTACTAGAAGGTAGCATAGAGACTTAAACGCAACTGGCAGAAGCTTTTGTCACTCGATTCAAGTCAAACACCAGAACACCGAAAGAAATTGACCACTTATTGAAGGTCAATATGGAACTAGGATAGTCATTGAAAACATACAACGCTAGTTATTAGGAGACATTCAATGAAATTAGCAAATGCCCCAATGACCTGGCGATTGCCTAATATAAGTGAGGTTTGCCAATCAAACATAGACTAAGGGACTCGCTAACAATGACTCTGCCTCAAACAATAAAGGCGTTGATGGAAAGAATTAACCAACACATCAGGGTTGAGAAAGATGTAGCCTGGTCTACTGTGAAAGCAAATCCAATAGCGGAAAACAAAAAGAGTATAGCAAAGGTCAACATGGTTATAAGAGAAAATAACCATAACAACTGTAATAGAAGGAACTGTAGTAACGACCAGGCTAACCATCCTCGTAATAACGAAGAAGAGAGTGCAAGAAAGTTAAAAGCACGCGCTTGCATTACTACGGTCTTCAATAGACCCATCTACTGAATCTTGAGTGAAATCTGATATGAGCCATACGTCTGTTGGCCGGCCAAGTTAGGTGAAGCTCAGAGGAACTATGATGCAAAGTACCGTTACACCTTCCATAATGAAAGAGGACACCGTACTGAAGATTGTATGTAACTCAAACAACACTTAGAAGAATTGATAGCAGCAAGCCGCTTAGTTCGATTCATTGAGGGTAGAGTTAGAGCAACTCCTCAAAATCAAGCCGTTCCAAATAGTCTAGCAATTGAAGAAGCTCCTCCCAAAGGATTAATCAATGTGATTCATGGACTCATCGAGCTCGAGCGGTTATGTGAGCTCAGGAAAATGATCAAGAAGGCAAAGCACATGAAGGAAGTACTCAGCATACAGCCAATGAATAAAAAAGGAAAGACCAAGTAAAAGGATATGACATCCCTCTCAAGCAAGGACTTAGAGAGGATCTAGACTCCCTAAAACGACGCGCTAGTTATTACTTTGTGTGTTAAAGACTTTGATATAAAAAGATCCTAATTGAACAAGGTAGCTCAGTCGAAATAATGTATTATAACGCCTTCAAGTAGTTGAAACTAAAGGATAAAGACCTAGTGCTAGCAATATCTCCTTTGATCGGTTTTAACTCACAGCTAAAATGGCCAGTGGAGAAGATCATATTGCCTGTCAAAGTTGGCTTGGTCATAAAGCAAGTGGAGTTTTAGGTTTTGAAAGTCCCATCTATTTACAATCTTATTTTGGGAAGAGGGTGATTACACATCATGTAGGCAGTAACATCAACTTACTATCAAGTGATTTGTTTCCCTTCAGAAATAGAAATAATTGAAGAAGTCTGGAGAGACCAGGTGATGTTGAAATAATGCTTTGTAACAGTGAATGGCAGCCGTGCTACCACAGGTTTTGTCCAAATAATAGAAAGACCAGAGTACAAGGAAGTTTTGGAAGATGTTGGTAAAAAAAAAGCCAAGGAAAAGACTGTGGAAGAACTAGCAGAGGTGCAGATCGACGAAAATGATCTAGAGAAATTCTTTTTTCTAGGTTCATCCTTGTCTAGCAAAGAAAGGTTGGAGATCATAGAATTTTTTATTTCTAACATTTAGGTGTTTGCTTGGATGTCTTACAATATGCCTAGCATTGATCTAAGCTTCATTTGTCATCAGTTGAACATATTTCATCATGCCAGACTGGTTATACAGGGAATACGCTAGTCAGCTTTACATCATGTCGAGATAGTGGCAGAAGAAGTTAAGAATTACTGGAGGTTGGGGTGATCAAGGAAGTGCATTACCCTAAGTGGATTTCAAACACCGTTGTTGTGCCGAAGAAGAATGGAAAATGATGCATTTGTGTTGATTACAAGATGGTTAACAAGGTTTGCCCCAATGATAGCTTCCCCATACCAAGAATTGATCAATTAGTAAACTCAACAGCTGGGCACAAACGATTGAGCTTTTTGGATGCTTATCACGGTTACCATCAGATAGTTATGCATGAACCGAACCAAGAGATCACTTCTTTCACAACTCCAATGGGGCTTTACCGCTACAAGTAGGGGTATGCGCAATGCAGTTTGGGTGATTTAAGAGTAAATTACAAATCGAATGATGGGCTAGCAAATTGACAAATTGTGGTTTGGGTGATTTTTGATGGATTGAAGAATATCCTAACTATTTATCATGCATTTGTATAATATGTAACACTAATTTGTATAATATTTTCTAGATATATAATGCAAAGTAATTTTACATAATATGTTTCATATATATAACCACTAATTTGTAATAAATTCCGTATCTTAAATCTCTCTCACACTCATTTTTATATTGATATTTCATTGGAAGTTGCAAAATATATATGTATTAACTATAGCGGAGCAGAGCGGTTTGGTTAGTGGATTATAAATTTTAAAGTTTAAACCGCGATTAGCGATTAGAGTGGTGCGGATTAATGTAGATTAGTGCAGTTTTAGCGGATTGGGCGGTATTTTGCACAATCCTAGCTACAAAGTTATGCCTTTTGGACTGAAAAACATAAAAGTCACCTTTCAAAGAATGATCACCAAAATGTTCGCTCCATTGCTTGTAAGATCATGGAAGCTTACATTGATGACATAGTGATTAAAAACCAGAGTGAGTCAGATCATCTCAAGGACTTGACAGAGATGTTTGACATACTTGAGACTCACAAGCTCCGTTTGAACGCATCCAAATGTGCATTTGGTGTAGGGTCAAGAAAGTTTAGGCTTCTTGGTGACTAACTGTGGAATAGAAGCCGACCCTAAGCAAGTCAAGGCAATCCAAGAGTTAAAGAGACCAAACTCTCCAAAATATGTACAGCATCTTGCCGGAATGGCAACCGCACTAAATAGATTCATTAATCGATCATCTGATTGTTGTAGACCTTTTTTCCAAACACTCAAATCCAAGTTTTTTATGGATGAAGAATGTGACCCCACTCTGGATGAGTTGAAGAAGTACTTGTCCTCAGCCCCACTCTTGGTGACTCCAAAACCTAGAGAAGAACTTTTTCTTTACTTGGCAGTTTCTCAACATACTATTAGCGTGGTACTCGTTTGAGCAAAATGAAGACAGTACTTGCCAATCTTTTATGTGAGTAAAACTTTTCTCGGTGTTGAAACTAGGTACTTACCATTGGAAAAGTTAGTATTGGCCTTAATGATGGCACCTCGAAAATTAGCACATTATTTCCATGTCCATACAATAGTCATGTTAAGAGAATTCCCTTTGAAAGCATGGGGTTGAGAGGGCAAATTTTTCTGGACAGATTTTGAAATGGGCAGTTGAGTTGGGACAGTTCGACGTCAAGTTCCAATCCAAAACCACGATAAAAGCGCAAGCATTGACAGACTTTGTTGTTGAATTCACCCTTGGGACTCATCCAGTGTGTCCAATTAATCTTATCAAAACAGTCGAACAAAAGGAGGTAGGCATCACGAAAGTAGCACATCTTACTGCCACTTTACAAGTTGAAGATCAACTATAGTTAGAAGAACCAAGTAGCATGCCGACGGGTTTGGAAATAGTAGTTTAACCTACTGGACCCAACGACGCATCACTGGAGGAGGATAAGTCATGCAAGTAAGCAATGGTATACCTGAAAGGGAAATAGTAAGGTAACTGAGCAAAAAAATGACCACATAACCAGCAGTACGAAGCAAAGACATTATTGAAGTCCCAGACCCTAAGAAGTCTCAAGATCTTTCAGAATGCTAGAAATTGTTCGTTGGAAAAATATGAAAGCTTTTCATTGATGGAGCTTCTAACAGACATGGTGCCGGTCTAAGTGTTATTTTGATTTCACTAGATGGCCTAACGGTGAAGCAAGCAATCAGACTTAGGTTTCTTGTGTCCAATAATGAAACAGAGTATGAAGCACTCCTAACCATGCTAAAAGGTGCCCTTCGAATGAAGGCAACCAAGCTAATGGTCTACAATGACTCCAAACTTGTAGTTAATCAAGTTTCTGGAGAATATGAAGTAAAAGATGGCAGGATAGCTAAATACCAGGTGCTAGTAAAAGAGTAAATCAAGAAGTTTGAAGCAATACTAGTATAACAAATTGGCTATGAAGAAAATAGCAAGGCAAATGAGTTAGTCGGGCTGGCCTCCATGACAAACACGTTAACTTTGAATCCTTTACTGATAGAATTCTTACCAAGGCCCAGTATTGAAGAACTTGAAGAAATAAAAGTACTTTGCGTCGAGCTTGGACCTTCCTGAATGGATCCTGTCATCATCTTTCTGAGAAACAGAATTTTGCTCACCGAAAATAAGGAAGCTAACAAGATCTAGGCAAAATCTGAGCAGTTTTGGCTCTCTCTATCTAGGACACTATACAAGAAGTCTTTCACATGGCCATACCTAAAATGTGTCCATCCCAGCAAGGTCGAAGTATTCCCGTTTAAAATTCATGAAGACATGTGTGGAAGTCATATATAGAGGAGATCATTGGCCTACCGTGCTATCTCGCAAGTATACTAGTAGCTGGCCGTACATGCAGGCTAATGCGCATAAGTACGTTCGAAAATGTGAGAAATGTCAAAACTGGCTAGAGAATTGTTTTCCTTGACAAGTCCTTGGCCATTTGCTTTATAGGGGTTAGACATGGTGGGGCCATTGCCAACAGCACCGGGCAAGATGAAGTTTTTTTATCGCGCCAACAGACTACTTTACAAAATGGGTAAAAGTAGAACCTTTGGCATCAATCTAGGAAAACGATGTGAAGAGATTTGTCTGACAGAATATTGTTACTCGGTCTGTTTTGTTACCCGGTCTGGAGTCCTAAAAGCCTTAATATCTGACAATGACATGTAATTTGATAGAAAGATCTTTAGAGCGTTCTGTGAAAAGCTGAAGATAGAATTTTACAACTCAACACCGTCCTTCTTGCAATTAAATGGTCAAGCAGAAACTTTGAATAAAATAATCTTAGCAAGATCTTTCATGATTGTACATGTATCTTTGTATATATTAAGGTGAGAATTTTCAACACAATATATAAATATGATATGAACCATATATAAAATTAATGGATTAAGATTAGTTATTTTACAACAAGAAATAGATTACGACAAGACACGATAATATGACAAATAAACACATTAGACTAGTGTCTCTTTTGCATAACATGAAATAGGCGCATGGATAACTCATTAAATAAAAAATAAAAAAAACAAATTAATATTTTAATATTCTTTTCATTAAAAAGTGTCATCACGTATTTAAATTCCTTGTATAACCTCGCCTACTTGAATGAAAATGTGAAATAGAATTTTGGAGTTAATATAGCTAATTTTATTTTATTTTTTTAGATAATTTGATTTTTTATATTACTTTCGAGTTAATCAAGTAAAAGAAAAAACACTAACTAAAAATAAGGTTGAGTTTTTGAAATGAAAATAACAAAACTAAATAAAAATTAAATATTTTTATAAATAATTTGATCTAGTAGTTATCAATTCATGAAATTTAACTTGTAGGGCAAAATTTTAATGTTTCATTATAAACTTAGTATTTTAAATTAAGGATTTTTTTTTTTTTTTTTTTGGGCCATGACGCGTTAACTGGATATGAATTCAAAATGACATGATACAATGACCCCAAAAAAAATGAATTGTGGTAGTGTTGACAGAATTCTTATACGAACCTAAAATGACACAACATAAACCTGACCAATAAGACACAATATCTGTTGGGGAATTTTCAAAATTTATTGTTTAAGTTTTGGGTGTTTTCAAAACCTTTCATGTTTTTCTTTGGAAAGCATGAAATAAGCTTGGGGATTTTATCCCACATTGGAAAGAGAACAAAACATAAAGCACTTAATAAAGTGTTACATGGAATATTCCTTTAAATATGGTATCATGGGACGGATGCTTGTATACATGCACTCACACCACCATCCGTACACGCACGCGCGCGTGAGTTGTGTGTCCAATCTGGAGCGGTTTGATCATAGCTATTGATTGGAGATGTGCGCGATCGTACAGATTAGATGGCACCTGGTCATGATCAGGTGTGATTAGTCAAGGAATCTATTTGGTGTGAGAATGATTTGCACCGTAGATCATTGATCCAACGGTCAGATTTGATCGGATGCGATCAAAGGACATGACCATTCGATCAGATGTATCAAGGCCTATAAATAGCTTACGAAACAGCCATTTCAATCCATCCAAATTTCTGAAAAGCATTTCTACAACTCTCTCTCTCTCTCTCTCTCCTTCTTGATTTAGAGTTTTCGATCAAGAGTTTTTTAAGCAAGTTTCTACTTTTCTTATTGTAATCAAATTCTGTAGACTTGATTATCAGTGTCTTGATTTTTTTGATTATATCAAGAGCATTCTGATCTATTCTCGTCAGTGCAGATGTCGATAGACTTGATCTTTAAGAAAGCGACTAAGTAACACGACTTAAAGCACTAAATTTCTGTTTAACATAGACAAGATCATTGCAAAGTTTTTAAGAATCGAAAGCCACCAACTGAAAAATTCAAGACGAATTGTTCTAACAATATCCATCCATACGCTAGTCTCTACTCGGCCTTTCTTGTTATTTTATTGTATCCGAACTCTTATATTATTTAATGATAATCTTCACAAAACGATTTACTTTCATAAAGGGTATCAAAGTACTCCACCTTGTATTTAGGGTGCAATTTAGATTAATCCAACTAGAGCAAATTGAGTTTAACCGTAACAGTTTAGAGTCTAGGTGGTATAATGTCTTATTTAGGTCTTATTTGGGAACATATTTTTTTAGTAACATTTTGACTTTCTAGTTAAAATATGAGGTAAAAAAATTAATATATTTGAAATGACTTTTTGATTTTTTACGAAAATATATGCAAAATGTAGAGAGAAAAGAAAATCTTTACCTTTTTGATATTACCCATAGATTATAGGTTTTTTGATTTTTTTAATAATTTTTTTGACTTTTAAACTAAAACAAGTGAATGACAAATGAGGCCTTTAGTGTTAGCTAGAGCTGAACTTTGTCAACTTGAATTTGGCCAAATCTATGCAGAGGCTGACAATTAGAAAGATAAATTTGGTCCAATTTTTTTGTTATTGATGTGTATAATTATATAATAATATGAAATGTTAATAATTTTCCACTGTTAAATTGAATCGAAATGTAGTGCATTCAATTGTACTATTTATAATTTTTTGAGATTTTTTTTTTATATATATATTTTAGAATTTTCAAAACATCAATTAGAGCAGCTCAATACTAAATTTTAATTAATTTTTTTATTTTATTAAGACAACTCAAGACATCCGAATTCTTTGAGATAAAAGCAACCTAAGGGTCAACTTCGGTTAAAGACTGGACTCTAATTGAAGTTGAATCACTTAATGATATCTAAATAAAAAATTCATATAAATTTTTTTATAGAATGATATGACTCAATATAAATATTTTACTTTAAAACAAAATTTCTATAGAGATGACTTATATTTACGGAAATAGCACTACCAAATTATTTTTGTAGTATTTTTTCTATGAATTTTATATGTGAACAAGGGTTTTACACATTTTTTTTTAAAAAAAATTTGAACATATCTTAACATGATGATGCTGCCTAAATTACAAGTAATTATTAGCTACTCTAGGTAGAAAAATGACTTGGACCCCCAGCTGCGGGTGCTGGGGGTCGCCCATGATTGGCCAAAAAAAAACAGTTTTTCTTTTTTCTTTTTCTTTTTTTTGTTTCTAGCCAATCTCAAGCCGACACGTGACACTTTGGTAGAATTCCGTCTTGAAGTAGCATTGTTGACTCTAGGTATACCATATGTTGTTATCTACATGGTGGTCCAAATTATAGTAAAAAATCGAGACATAGTGACTTATCATGTTAGTTAATTAAGAAATAAATAAAGGTTGTTTTGGGTATAACTTATAAGTTAATTTTTTTATTTATTTGTAAAAAAATAGAAACGTGATATGACCTAAATAAATTAATAAGTACTTTATTTATGATGTTACCAAGTGTGAGCTGCAATTTCTCATTTGCTATAATTTTTCCTAAATTACACTCATAATTTTGTATAAAAAAAAAAATTAGTAAATTACATGTTTTCATATTTTCCCTTTGCAAGTAGGAGGGTGAAGAGAGGTAATGGACCCCATTTTGGTGGCCTACAAAAGCATCTGCCAGCACTTGGGTAGGGTCCATTTTATATGTCAGATGCATGTGATTATGTTTATGGTGGGTACTTGTGACATTTTAGTATCAATTATAATTTGCATGTAACATGGGATTTGGAAAAACAGAGAATCTTTGTGATATAATTATAAATAAAAAAGGGGGGTAAATTGAAAGTTAAAGAGTAATGAGTGGGGAGGTTGAATTTGTTAGAATGGGGCTGAACCAATGGCTGTTTTTTTCTTTGTTTTATCATAATTGCCTTTGATGCTCATTTCCATTGTAGAGACAATGGCTAAACCGACCATTTTTGGTACATAGCATGTTTGTATTCATGGGTGTCTTCTCTACTTGCAACATCATAATGTTAGTACCTAATTGGGTTAGAATCATCCTATACAAGCACAAAATATTATATATATATATATATAACTTGGGTAATGTTGGTGTATACTATATGCAAATTATGTGATATGTGGTGTTACTTATTACAAATATCATAATTAAATCATCAGTAAGTCATAATTTAAAAAAATTAAGTTATAAGTAAAATATTTTGAATCATAACTAAAATAATATAATAGCTAATGTCATAATGAGTCATAATTAACACTATCAAATCATAATTAGGTCATAACTAACACTTTATAAAAATCATAACTGAGGTGTATGTGGTATGTATCTTTTGAGAGTGTGTACCATAAAATTCTTCATATAACTTCCGTATCATGATTGTATTGAGATTTATTGTTTCTACAAAAAAAAATAATAATTATTGAAAAGATATTTAATAATAAAGATATTACTTTCACAATATTTTGATGAAAATTTTGTATAAATAAAAGTTCTACAAAAGTGGTATTTTCTATTGAGTGATACTATTTTATCAAGAATTACCTGTGTAGGGGTCTGTTTCCCTTTCTTATGATGACCTTTTCTTCGACTTTATGGAGCCTTCGATCATTTATTCTGTAGAGGTCGTTTATCTCTTTTTGAGATATTGTGATACCCTTGTATGAGATTGATTTGATTTTTTATCGATGTTACAATAAAATTTTTCTTTCTGATCAAATAAAAATTGAAGTTTACATTTTGAGCCCCACCATGAATACTTAATAGAATATCAATAGTTAAATAATCAGAACATATCTATCTTAAAAAATATAAATGACAATCATGATTTTGAGAATAAATTATTTAACAAAAATGAATCGATCATGTGTCTCTTAATATCTAATCAACTTTATTTTTTACATATGGATGATCCTTTTTCATGTACCCAATAAAATGAACATTCTAAGTCATTAAAATGGATCTAAAATGAAATTCATCAAAGGGCATAGCACCTTATTATGTGCCTAAGGAAAAATTATTAGGTGCAGATAGGGTACCACGTGGCATGCCACATGATACCTTCAACCAATCACAAACATTATAGCCTCCTAAGTTGTCTCCCCATCACCCATCACATAAATGTAGTTTTCCCTCACTCAACCAATAAGCGAAGAGAATGGTACCACATGGCCCTACTCACAAGTTTTGAATGTTTATTAAAGAAGTTTCATTTCCCAAAATTTTGATGTTATTCATCAATTTAACTTTAATAATTACTTGACATACGTGATACAATAACCACATTTAGAAGAATTGTTAGGGCAAAGCTCCCAAAAATTCCAAAAAAAATATCATATAGATCAGGTAGATTATGTAGTGGTGTGTCCATTTAATGGGATATTTTCACTTCACCATTTTCTTGTATTTAGGGCCATATAATTTTCAAGCCCCTCCTATTAGTTGGGCAAACTACCAATGTAATATTCTTGAAAAACAAAATAATTACTTCCAAATAAATACTCTCTCTAAAATAATAGAATATATAATGTATGTATAGTAGGGGTAAAAGTGTCTTTTTGGTAGGTTTCCCTATTCACCTGTAATGCTAGAGAATGCACTGCCCAAAAAGTTGAGGACATCTTATATGGACTTTATCCTTAGCCTAAAATACTAGTTTGAGGAAGGATCAATGGGGGGCTGTTCATGAATTTGGCCTCACCCTATATTTTGATTGATTGGATGCTGGGACAGGCCTGTCCTGTCCAAGCATATACTCAACTGCTCATATTTATACAACTTTCCAAAGTTCATCACATGCATGCTAACTTTTGTTTGGTTGTTAGGTCAATCAAATTTGTTAATTGATGTATAAAATATGTGTCTATGATTAAACAGGCGGCCAAACGTAAATCAAATATATGTATGACCGTTGAAGTAATAGAGAGAGATGTTTGAAACCATGTTGAGCTTTTTAAGTGGAAACATTTGTTCTATTTAGATCAAATGATACACTCTATCTGTATCTTTTCTTTTTTCTGAATTATTTTTTTAAATTATGCTAATCTCTCTTAAAATTGTCATTTTACAATGTCAAATTAAGGTTTCATTTGGGAACAGACTATTTTTATAATCTTTTAACTTTTGACGAAAAGATGTATAAAAAAATAGATAGAGTGATTTGATAATTTATAGTGACTTTTTGATTTTTTAGTTAAAATTGAAAGTTCTCAAATAAGACCTAAACTTCAGTTAAATTATCTAAATTTTCATTTTTTTCGAAACCTATAAATGAGCGCAACCAAAAAAAATTATCCATATATATATACGGAGAAATATATGGGAAGATAATGGTAGATCATTGAAAAAAGAGCAATATATTAAAAAAAATGAGCAATATTATAGGTAGTAAAACTTTTACTAAAATTCTTAATAAAAACATGTGTTCAAATATCATTGGATGTTCAAGTATCACTATTTTTTTTAATAATTAATTAAATTTAGCCTCTTACTTTTTCAGTAAAATTTTTAGTGGAAATGTTAGTATCCATAGAACTATTCTAAAAGAATATATAATGGTATGAAGAGAATGGCAGTTTATATCTTACGAAGTCTTATATAGTCAATATGACAAGCCAGGCTTATGCATAGGGATGGCCACTGTGTGGGTTTATAGTCCCCCGCCTTCGCTCTTGCCCTGTATCGTAATGGGGAGGGGCAAATCAGGTTAGCTGCAGGAGTAGGGCGGGGATGAGTTAATTTTATAATTTAAAAGTAAAAATATTAATAAAAATTATAGATAATACAACATAATATAAATAGGAATTTATAATTAATGAAATTTAAAAGAGTTAAGATGAGAAATAAATAAATAAAATGAATGTGAAGTGTAATATTGAGGCAGATTAGAACAAGGCGAGGGAAGCAAAACTCATTCCCACCCCACTTCCTTATTGGGATGAGAAAAACCTATGCGGGGTTGTGTGGGGAATGTGGGGATGGAGCGAGATGGAAAGAAATGACCATTCTACTTACACAAGATCTTTTTTTTAAATAAAAATCATATGAATGCTTGACCCGACTCAAGTTGTAGCTCAAGTGATTGTGTGGGAACACTCAGGTGCCAATGAGATAAGATCTTAAGTTCATGCTAATGGAGTAATGTCGACTTACTGTAGTAATCTAACTCTACTAATCCATTAACATGTTATCATGTGACAATATATATATATATATATCAAAGCCATGATCCAAAAAAATTGGCTTGACAATAAGGGCTACCGTTCAAAATCTAGAAATCAACATATAAAATAATAGTCATATGTAGAATCATTTAAAAATGAGGATCATTTATAAATTTTACAACAATGACTCATTTTAAATTATAAAATCACGTGCATAGCACGAGTAATATACTAATATATATAATAAATTTTACAAATTTAATATAATCACAATAGACTCCCTTAATATTTTAATTCAGATAACACTTTGCCCCTTGTTTCATTAGAAATTCATTAGTCATATAGATAGAAAAATGATGTTATTATTTGTTTAGATTAAAATGTATATTTTATCTTTTCAAATTAATTTCATTTTCTACTCTTGAACAATTACCAAATTGTTTATTTAGTCCCTGAACTATTAACCTTATCTTTTTTTTTTTTTTTTTTAAAAAAATTGTGTCTTTATATCATTTGCATTAGTAATAGTCATTTTAACCTTAGTAAAAGGTAGGTCAGTGTAATTATGCCAAAATTTTAGGACTTACTATATTTTCTTCAAATTTTAAGGGTGGTCAATGCAATTTATCTTTTTTTTATTTTTTAGTGAATTACACTGACCTTCCCAAAAATTTAGAGAAAATACAAATAGCCCTACAATTTTGATATAGCTATATCGACCTCCCTTTTAATAAAGTTAAAAAAATCAAAACTACTGCAAATGATGTAAAAATGTAAGGATATGCAGGAAAAATTATACATTTTACTATAAAAGATATAACAATATCATTTTCCATCCATATAACTAATGAATTATTTATGAAGATGAGGCTAACCGTTATATAAATTAGAACCTTAAGAGGTGTTTGTTTGGAGGAATTGGAGGGTAGGATAGGACTCCATGTCCATTTCGTACAATAATCCAATGTTTAGATCAAAAAATATAAGCTCGACTATCAGTAATTTATCCTAAGATTAACAGTCCAATAGATTACAATTCCCTTTATCCAGTTCATCTAAATAAACATGGCCTAATAATTATGTCAAAACTGTCAAATTTATTGTATTTTTTTAAACTTTATGGGAGATGAATGTAATTTATCCTATTTTTGTAAACTTATAAATTGGTTTATTGTTTGACTTCTTTTAATTATTAATTGTTTTTTCCACTTACTCTAATTTTTTTGTTTACTTTTTATGTCTTTCTAGACTAACTTTTCCAAATATTCTACAAATGTTAGGCTTTTCTACAAAATTATGGATTTTATGGATTTTATTTCAATTTTTTGGATTTTATTTCAATTTTTTTTGACACAAAGTTAAAAAATATTAAAAAAAGTTAAAAAGTTAAACTTTTCAACTTAATGGATTTTATTTCAATTTTTTTTTGACACAAAGTTAAAAAGTTTTACCAAAATACAAAAATAAGTATTAAAAAAAAAATCAACATATACGCCAAAGGAGATTTAGGACTCATTTGAGTACAAATTATTTTAGTAATTTTTTGATTTTTTTTATTAAAATATGAGGTAAAAAAAATTAATATGTTTGAGATATTTTTTGCCTTTTTTTGTAAAAATGTGCAAAAAATAGGAAAAAAATAAAATCTTTAACTTTTTTGTATAATTAGATGCTTTTTTAGTGTTTTTTTTTTTTTTTTTTTTTTTTTTTGACTTCTGGACTAAAAGTGAAAGTTGCAATGCGGATTCCTATTTATAAGCCATATGATTTGGCTAGTTTGGATTTCTAACAGTTTTTTTTTTTTTTTGGTCTTTTTTTCTATTTATAGTTAATGTAATTTTTCTTTTTTGAAAATTATGAGCTCCCTTATAGAATTTGGGACATTTATTCATAAATCTCTTTTCACCTACTTATATTCTACCTAATCCAAATTACTTTCTTATGTTCCAATAAGTATAGGAAACATAGTTATCAAAATATCCCTAATAATAAAAGGGTAAAACGCGCATTAATATTCACATTGACGTTGTGAATATTTTATGATATGAACATTTATATTGTCAATATGAACATTCACACTGTCAAATTTATTAATGTGAATGTTTACATAATTAAGTTGCTAAGAGTTGAAAAAAAATTGTAAAGATTAAATTATCCATAAAATAATTTAAATATGATAATTAGGATTTAATAAATTAAATGTTCAAAATAATAGGACTTATTATAATATAAGAATATTTTAGGAATTAATTGGAATATAAGTACTTAAAAGAGAATTTTTTTAATAAAAACTTATTAAAAAAAAACTCAAAAAATCATCTTAAGGCCTCGTTTAGGAACAGATTATTTTAGTAATTTTTGACTTTTTACGAAATAATGTACAGAAAAATAAAGAGAGTAATGTAACAATTTATAGTGATTTTTTGACTTTTTGATTAAAATATTTAGGGATTGTTTGGCATCCTCTACAATAGCACACTTTTTATCTTTTTTTGATCATATCACATTTCTATTTTTTTACATATCTTTTTATAAAAAATTAAAAAATATATCTATTTAGGTCTCAAACAATTTCTTAATTGCCAAAGGAGGCCTTACCATTGGGTCAATTTGCAACGCACACTCTCTCTCTTGATTGTGACAGACAGTTTATTAATGTGTTGCTTATAGTGGGACCAAGAAATAAAAAGCTCTTTTTAATTACTTTTTTTTTTTTATTTCCTTTTCTTTCAATACATTGCTTTTAAGTCAATTAGTGTCATAAAATGACTCCTATTTGTGTTGAAGTTGTTTGAAAGTCAATTTCATACCAAACTGCAGTCTTTTCTTGCCCATTCATGCCAACGTGGGATTTTAGGATGAAGGGTAAGTGTGCAAAATATATTTAACTCTAATATTTTGTTTGTATCGTAAGTTTTATTTTATGATCTAAATCATTGTTAAAAAAAATATAATTCATAATTTAAATTTATAATCTGAACACAACTTAGGATGATGACCCAGTAGATTATACATCTCCCCTCCACCTAGTCGAGTCAGAGTCGATTCTCAACTGCTTTGACTTATCGCGTTGTACTCCAATCGACACTCTGTCTCTTGTGTGGCGGGTGGGTGAGGTCCATTTGTGTACCTCGTGATGGGTTTGGGTTGGTTTAAATCTAACCATCAACTGGTTATCCTGAAGTCAGGGCCCACGAATACTATAATATTCTCTTGAAACATCTTTTTTTCTATTTAAAAAAAAAAAACATAATAAATAAATTTCATGTGAGCATTTTCCTATTAAGTCGTGTAATAATGACTCATAAAAATTCATATTGTAACTTGATTTAAAAACCAATATAAAATTTAAGATAAACTATGAAAGTGCAAACTATGTCTTACTCTATTTCAATTTATCCATAATTAAGTAGTAATTTCCTTGAGTAATGGTAGAGATCTAAAAAAATTTATCAAAATTTTTACTAAGAGTCCGTTTGGCAAGGGAGTTGTGGGCTAAATTAGCCACTAGAGGACGAAATTGGCTAAATTAGCCACTACAGGACAAAAAGGCTTCAGGATTGTATCTTACATACAAGGAGGCATGAAATTACCAAATTACCCCTGGGTCTTTGTTCACACTACCCCATTCTTGAAAACACCAAAAAAAAAAGAGAAAAGAACATTTGCCACGTCATGTATACAAAATCGTGAACTGAGCCACGTAAAAAAATAAAGTTAAAAATTAATGTATACAAAAAAAATTTACCAAATTAATGTACCAAAAAAAATTTACGTGACAAATTAATTTACCAAAAAAATTAATTCACCAAAAAAAATTTACCAAAAATCTTTTTTTACATTTGCCACGTAAAGAAAAAAAAGAATATTTACCAAATTAATGTATACAATTTTTTTTTTGACAAAATCGTAAATTTTTATAAAAAAATGACAAAAATATGGCTCATCCAAAAAATAAAAAATAAATTTTAAAAACCAAATATGAGCATTTGCCATGTAATTTACAAATACATAAAACACATGAAACCCCATTTTTGAAATATAAATACAAATTAATGTATACAAAAAAATTTTTTTGACAAAACCATAAATTTAAAAAAAGGAACGACAAAAATACGGCTCATCCAAAAAATAAAAAATAAATTTTAAAAACTAGAAATGAGCATTTGCCACGTAATTTACAAATACATAAAACACATGAAACCCCATTTTTGAAATATAAATACAAATTAATGTATACAAAAAAAAAAAATTGACAGAACCATAAATTTAAAAAAAGGAACGACAAAAATATGGCTCATCCAAAAAATAAAAAATAAATTTTAAAAACTAGAAATGAGCATTTGCCACGTAATTTACAAATACATAAAACACATGAAACCCTATTTTTGAAATATAATATAAATTAATGTATACAAAAAAAATATTTGACAAAACCAAAAATTTAAAAAAAGGAATGACAAAAATATGGCTCATCCAAAAAATAAAAAATAATAAAACAAAAAAACGGAAATTAGCATTTTATGTAATTTACAAATACATAAAACACATGAAACCCCATTTTTGAAATATAAACACAAATTAATGTATACAAAAAAAATAAAATGACAAAAACGTAAATTAAAAAAAAAAAGAACGACCAAAATACGGCTCATCCAAACAAAAACAAAAATAAAAACATAACAACAGAAATTAGCATTTGCCAGATAATTTACAAAAAAATAAAACACACGAAAACCCATTTGTCAAATATAAAACCAAATTAATGTATACAAAAAAAAATTACAAAAACGTAAATTAAAAAAAAAAAAGAACGACAAAAATATGCCTCATCCAAAAAAAAAAAAAAAACTAAGAATCAGAAATTAGCTGCCACATAATTTATAAATAAATAAAACACATGAAAATCCATTAATTTGAAATATAAAAACAAATTAATCTACACAAATAAAAAAATGACAAAAAACGTAAATTAAAAAAAATTACGACAAAAATACGGCTCATTCAAAAACATTTAAAAAAAAAACATAAAAACATAAATTATCATTCGCCACGTAATTTACAAATAAATAAAACACATGAAAACTTATTTTTGAAAAATTAAAAAAAAGAATTTGTATACCAATAAAAATTAAAGAACAAGAACTAATTAATGTATAAAAAAAGAAAAATGACAAAAACATAAATTTAAAAAAAAAAAAATCAAAATACGGCAAATCCAAACCCCAAAAAAAAAAAAAAAATTCGATCCGAATAATCTGACGTGGAGGACCAACAAATGCAATGAGTTGACATGTAAACCTATCAGGGGCAGTTTGATAATTTAACAGGAAGACACCTCACCAAAAAACCAAAAAAGTCAAAAAGTCCTTCCCAAACCAAACTTTTTAGCCCCAGGCTAAAATAGCTAAAAAGACAAAAAAACCAAAAAGTCAACCCATTTCCCAAACGGAGACTAAATATCTTACATGGGTAGGGGACTCACAAAATGTGAATCCCATGTAGGTCTTATACTTATATAAGACATTTAAACCTCGTTTGAAAACATATTATTTTAATAATTTTTTGACTTTTTACGAAAATATGTGCAAAAAAGTAAAGAGAATGATGTAACAACTTATACTAACTTTTTCACTAAAATATATACTTGATGAACGAGATCTTAATAGAATTTTTGATTAATTTTTTAAAATTTCTCTCACACGAAAAAATATTTTCTGTAATAATACATCACGTCCTGAGTTGATGTGATCTATTATTTTACTAATACTTTATCATATGATAAGTAGTGTGAGATTTTTTCAAGCGAAATGCTCCGTAGCTCGAATAAACCGAGGCTCGAGTGGCCTGAAAATTTTATCTCTCCTCTCCATCACTTTCTTTTCCTTTCCTCTCTTCTTCTCTCCTCTCTATCTCTATTCTTGGAAATAAAAAAGCATTCAATACTCTCATCACTCTCACCTCTCATCCCTCTCTCTGATCGCTCTTCTCGTCTTCTCCTGTTTTTCCTCTTCATTTTTCTCACTCTATTTCTTTCTCTACAAACGGCGAATAACGAGAACCAGAGAAGGACGAACGGAGACAACCGGATTTGGGTTTTATTTTGAACTGATTTGTTTCTCTCTCTGTTCCTTTCTTTTCCTTTCCTTTTCAAATTTGTTTCCTCTCCTCTCCTATCTATCTCTATTCTTAAAAACAAAAAAGTATTCAAACATTCTCATTCAACAGATTTGGGTTTAATTTTGAACTGATTTTTGTTTTATTTTGTCTGATTTGGGTTTCGATTTCGATTTTGATTTGTGGTTGTGGGTTTGGTTTTGGTTTTGGTTTTGATTTTGGTTTTGATTTTTGGTTTTTAGGTTTGGTTTTGGGTTTGGGTGATTCTTCTTCTTCTTTCTAGACTGAGTTTTGAATTTTTTTTTCATTTATTTACCTACAATTTTTGTTTGATCTTGCGTGGTGAAAAATTCCCATCTCTCTCTCTCTCTCTCTCTCTCTCTCTCTCTCTCTCTCTCTTTTTCTGTGTGTGTTGTTTTTTGTTTGGTCTTATTCAACAGTTTAAAAGAGAGGAAAGAATAAAAAAATAAAAAAAAAAAAGCTTTTTGGCACCTCGAGCCATTTGAGTCTAAGATTATTCGAGTTACCTGGCGGGGTTGTTTTTTCAATTTACACTAATAAAGTCGGTTATTATTCTTTGTACCAAAAAAAATATTAATACACTTTATCAAAATCAAATTTTAGTTTTTTTAGATAAAAATTAATTTGATAAAAATAAATATGAAAAATTATTAGAAAAAAATAAGGTTACATCTCCCTACATGTTTGTATTATAGTTCCAAAACACTACAAATTTGTTTTGTAATTAATGACCATAGGATTTCAAATTTTAAAAGAATAACCTTGTAAGTATAAAAATCTTATTTATTTATTTATTTATTTATTGGATTAGAATTCTCTCTATTTATGACAATCTCTGTCTCTTTTCTTATCTCTCTCTATGATATGCCTCAGATCTCGGGGTTGCTATCTTCTTCGTCTGCCATTGCCATCGCCATTGTTATTTCTATTTTTACTATCACCATTTCTCACTCAAAATCGTTCATTATCGTCATCGCCATCGCCATAATTAATCACAACTACCATCCATTACACTGCCATCACCACCGTCTGTTGTCGACATTGTCCCACGATTGTCATTTATACTTTCATCAAGATCGCTTGTCCTTGCTCAACATCCTTTAATTTTTTTATTTTTTTTCTCTCTCATTCCTCTCTTTCTTTCTTTGTTACCTCTGGTACATCTCTCTATGTTCTCTTTATCTCACTGATGATACATCTTGATGAAAAAATTATAAATATATAAATTCGATAGAAATGGAAATATAAATAAAATCTTGGGGAAAGCACCAATAAATCCCAAATTTGGGAATGTTAATCCATTTAGTCCTAAAGGTTTTTTGTTGGACTAATAGGTCCTATTTTCCAAGAAGTTTACTATAGGCCTTTTTATGATTTCTCTTCTTTTCAAACATCAAACATTATTCATCCAACATCAAACATTAGCAACGTCAGGATTATTCATCAAACATCAACCACTAAACATTGGAATTATTCATCAAACATCAAACACAGATTCTGAACCATTAAACATTAGGATCAAACATCAAACATCAAATATTATTCATAAAATATCAAACATCATAGTTATGAGTAATATCATCGAAACAACATCAAACGTCATTATCAAACCAATATCAAACATCACACCATCATCATCAAAACAACATCAAATTTAACGATTAAACAATTTTTTCAATAACGATTAAACATCAAAATAAAAATTATTCTTCAACCTTAAACATTATTCATCAAATACTATCCTTCAACATCAACCATTATTCATCAACCATTATTATTCATCCAACATTATCAATTCTCTTTAATTCTTTGAATCTTCGTTATTGAAGAATCTGCTGTTAAACAAACCCAAGTCAACAAACCCAAGTCAACAAAGAGAAGATCAAAAGAGAAAAGAAACAGAGCTCAATTAGATGATCAAAACTAAGAACCCTTTACGGACCTCGTTGTTTGCCCTAAACTCAATTGAGAGAGAGAGAGAGCCCAAAATCCAACACTAAATCTCGCCTCTGCTTCCACAGAATTTGTGTGACTATCCAGTAGCCACTACAAGCGGTGTACAACGATATTCGGAAATTCGAGAAATCTGAATTTATAGATTGGATTTGGTTTTTTTGTTTTATAAATTCGTGATTCAACGAAATACACAGTATAAATCGATTCTGTTCAATTCAATTAGGGTTTATTTATGTAAATTTATGTAAATTTGTTGTGTTTAATTTGCATCGATTGTTCTTTGTTGATGATTAATGTTGATGATTAATGTTGTGATGTTTGATGTTATTTTGATGATGATGTTTTGATGTAAAAAAAGGACTAAATGGTTTATAAAAAAACACTCAGGACTAGATGGAGCAACATTTTCCAATATGGGACCTATGAGTAATTTTTCCTAAAATGTTAATAAATTTTAAAGTTTTAAAAATTATTTAGAACATGAAAAAACACTACTTTTGGGGCATTTCCATCCAACGCATTTTTAAAAGGCCTGGACTAGTATTGAAAAATTTGTTTTTCTTATTCTTTTAGGGCATGTTTGATTTGGTGGATTAGAGGATCGGATTGGAATTATTAATCCGTGGGTCCAATTATTCTATGTCTGTTTTAACATTTTGGTTTAGGATTATTAATCCAATGGATAATTAATCTAACAAATTTGTAGAATTATTAGTAATGGGGTAGGGGTGTGATTATTAATCCAATAGATATTAATCTAATTGGATAGTGAATACCATACTAATTTAATATGATTATTAATATTTCACTATTAGTCTTGTGAATCAAACATGACCTTAAAGAATTATTATTATTATGGAAAAATCAAACCCAAAAATATTTTAAAATTAATTATTTTATCCAAAAAAGAGAAAATCATTTAAAAATAATGAGTGTTGTTTATGTTATTTTACTTATTTTACCACACTAGTTTTAGTATGTTAGAAAAAAAATAGAAAAGCAAATTTTAAAAACTCAATCAAACTGAATAGTTATTTTTAGGAAAAATTAGTGAAACATCATTCTCTAACTTTGTGCAGTAGAAGAGGTTGGAGATAATTTCTTTTTATTATCTAAGGTCCCTTAACATTTTCACAAAGAAAATTCGACTCAGAGAAATTTCACCTGACTCAGAGAAATTTTGGCCCCGACTCAGAAAAATTTCAAAATTTCTCTAGTATAATCAAAGAGAAATTTCAAAAATTTCTTCGTGAAAATTGAAATTTTTTGGAGTCGGGGTGAAATTTCTTTAAGTCTAGCAAAATTTCTCTGAATTGAATTTTTTCTGTACAAATGTTGAGAGACATTAACTATTATGAAAATATTAGATGTCTTTTATCTTATAAAATCTTAACATTAAGGACCTTAAAAAAAAATTCTTATTTTTACTGTCATTTTAATTTGAGTATAGTAGATTCAACAAAATTAACTATAGAAACAGACCGTTTCAATTCCAATTCTAAAAAATAAAATACATAAAGGCCTTTTCATTGGCTTTAAAATTTAGCTTTAGACTCCTAACTAATTTTATAAAAATTGAAGGATCCTCCACCTCACTTCGAAATGATATGAATCTATAGTCATGTTTGGCAATAGCTTATTAAACTTTTTTTAATTTAATAAAAAAAATATCAGAAGTAATAAATTTGTTTGACAACAATTTATTTAGAAGCCAAAATCAAAAAACAAACAAATATTTATTTTTTAATTTTAAGACACTTGCCTATTTAAGTAAAAAAAAAAAAAAATAGCATTCACTTTGTTGCATTACTCAAAAAAATGTAAAAAGAAACCTAAAAACAATAAGGATAAATTACACTGTGCCCCTTTATGTTTGATTCATTTCTCACTTTGGTCCTTAAAATTTATTTTTTTTTGCTTTGGCCCTTTATGTCTCAAGTTTTTTTTTTTTAGTTTACGCTTAAAATTAACTTTTGTTAAAAATTAGACAGAAAATGACTCATTGACAGTCACGTGGTATAAAAAAATTTATTTTACATAATTCACACTTTGACACAAACTCAAATCCTAATATAATAATATATTTTTTGTGTTATGTGACATTTAAATTAAATAAACAATTAAAGGTCGTTTGTTAATGTTTTTATTTCTTATTTTTTTTGTTTCATTTTTTAAAATTGAAAATGAAAATGTTTGGTATATTTTTTTAGTTTTCAAAAAAAGTAAAATTGATTTCAAAGTTTTCAAGATAAAATTAAATAAACAACTAAGGGTCGTTTGTTAATATTTTTGTTTCTTTTTTTTTTCATTTTTTTTAAAATTGAAAACGAAAATATTTAGTATATTGTTTTAGTTTCAAAAAAATGAAATTGATTTCAAAATTTTTAAAATTTTTCAAAACACAAAAAAGTTGTTTTTACTTATTTTTGAAATAAGTTTTCACTCTCTTCTCTTATACTTTGCCCCTTTATGTAGGGATGTAAGAAAAATCGAAAAAACCGACTAAACCGATCGAACCGGTCATATTTGGTCGGTGTTTTAATATGAATCGGTCTATTCGGTTTTGGAAATTAATTTTTTTTAGTTTTCGGTTCGGTGCCGGTTTTGGTATACTATACACCGATTTGCACCGAAACCAACCGAATATATTTACATATAATATATATTAAATATATAATGAATATTTTGACTCTATTTGATAGACTTGTGGTTTAGACTTATGGGATGATTGTTTTAAGTTTTGGTTTTGTTTTGATGTCAAGACTTTGATTCTGAAATTATATTTTGTTTCTAATTCTAATTCACTAAAAGCTTCAAGCCTTAGTATTTATTAATTTTTTATTTGTATTTTTGTGAATGGTTAGATTAGATATGATTAAAATTGTGTACAAATGGCTAATTTAATATTTTTATATAAATTATTTATTATACTATAAATTTAAGAAATGACTTAATTTTGAAAGCATTTAAACCGATTAAACCGCATGGAACCGAACCGATTGAATCGGTGCGGTTTGGTGCGGTTTAATAAAAAATTTGGTCTGTATTGGTTTTTAATATAATAAAACCGACATTATCGGTTCGGTGTAAAATTTCACCTAAACACCAACTGTCCCGAACCGATTACATCCCTACCTTTATGTTTGATTCATTTCACACTTTGATTCTTAAAATTTATTTTTTCCTGCTTGGGCCCTTTTTGTCTCAAGTTTTTTTCAGTTTGCACTTAAAATTAACTTTTTTTAAAAATTAGACAGAAAATAACCCATTGACAATCACGTGGTATAACAATTTTTATTTTATATAATTCACACTTTGACGCAAACTCAAACCCTAATATAATAATATATTTGTTGTGTTATGTGCCATTTAAATTAAATAAACAATTAAAGGTCGTTTATTAATGTTTTTATTTCGTATTTTTTTTTGTTTCATTTTTTAAAATTGAAAATGAAAATGTTTGGTATATTTTTTTAGTTTTCAAAAAAGTAAAATTGATTTCAAAGTTTTCAAAATTAAATTAAATAAACAACGAAGGGTCGTTTGTTAATATTTTTGTTTTTTCATTTTTTTAAAATTGAAAACGAAAATATTTGGTATAGTGTTTTAGTTTTCAAAAAAATGAAATTGATTTCAAAATTTTCAAAATTTTTCAAAACACAAAAAAGTTATTTTTACTTATTTTTAAAATAAGTTTTCACTCTCTCCTCTTACATGTTGCCCCTTTATGTTTGCTTTATTTCTCACTTTGGTTCTTAAAATTTATTTTTTCCTGCTCTGACCCTTTATGTCTCAAGTTTTTTTCAGTTTACGCTTAAAATTAACTTTTGTTAAAAATTAGACAGAAAATGACCCATTTACAATCACATGGTATAACAATTTTTATTTTATATAATTCACACTTTGACGTAAACTCAAACCCTAATATAATAATATATTTTTTGTGTTATGTGACATTTAAATTAAATAAACAATTAAAGGTCGTTTATTAATGTTTTTATTTCTTATTTTTTTTGTTTCATTTTTTAAAATTGAAAATGAAAATGTTTGGTATATTTTTTTAGTTTTCAAAAAAGTAAAATTGATTTCAAAGTTTTCAAAATTAAATTAAATAAACAACGAAGGGTCGTTTGTTAATATTTTTGTTTCTTTTTTTTTCTTTTTTTTTTTAAATTGAAAACGAAAATATTTGGTATAGTGTTTTAGTTTTCAAAAAAATGAAATTGATTTCAAAATTTTCAAAATTTTTCAAAACACAAAAAAGTTATTTTTACTTATTTTTAAAATAAGTTTTCACTCTCTCCCCTTACATGTTGCCCCTTTATGTTTGCTTTATTTCTCACTTTGGTTCTTAAAATTTATTTTTTCTTGCTTTGACCCTTTATGTCTCAAGTTTTTTTTTCAGTTTACGCTTAAAATTAACTTTTGTTAAAAATTAGACAAAAAATGACCCATTAACAGTCACGTAGTATAACAATTTTTATTTTATATAATTCACACTTTGACACAACACATATTTG
Source organism: Camellia lanceoleosa (assembly GCA_025200525.1). Taxonomy (NCBI): domain Eukaryota; kingdom Viridiplantae; phylum Streptophyta; class Magnoliopsida; order Ericales; family Theaceae; genus Camellia; species Camellia lanceoleosa. The sequence goes on along the minus strand of CM045766.1, from coordinate 69,529,703 downwards.
CTGTATTATTTCAACCGTCATATTCAACGACACAACACGTTCGATTAGTTTCAGTTTTCCCTAATCAACATACAGTGTCTACAACAATCGAGATTATCCTCTACCGATAGCCCAAAGCAATTATCTCTAAACGAATAATAAATTTATCAACAGATAAAGTATCAATATTTTCATAGGTGAGTGATTAAATTATCCAACTACGCCATTTACTCCCACCATTTCTAATTTCAATATTCTCAACTCAATTTCACATTTCCCCAAATCAACTATTCAAATTAATTATTCAACATAATTAAGGCATGCTCCCCTCCCCCTTTCTCAATGTCAATCCTAAGGTTCAACTTCATCAATTTGACAACAATAGTTCCATTTTTTAGAGTCTCTCATACAAAAGGAGTTTAACATTTGAAAACCCCCTTAAACCCTAATATAAGAATATATTTTTTGTGTTATGTGACATTTAAATTAAATAAACAATTAAAGGTCATTTGTTAATGTTTTTATTTCGTATTTTTTTTGTTTCATTTTTTAAAATTGAAAATGAAAATTTTTGGTATATTTTTTTAGTTTTCAAAAAAGTAAAATTGATTTCAAAGTTTTCAAAATAAAATTAAATAAACAACTAAGGGTCATTTGTTAATATTTTTGTTTCTTTTTTTTTTTTCATTTTTTAAAAATTGAAAATGAAAATATTTGGTATATTGTTTTAGTTTTCAAAAAAATGAAATTGATTTCAAAAATTTTCAAAACACAAAAAAGTTAATTTTACTTATTTTTAAAGTAAATTTTCACCCTCTCCTCTTACTCACTAGCCACCACTAACCACCACCACCCCCAATGTCGGTAGGTGGCGAGCTTCGGCCACCCTCCGGTGGACACATGTCGTGATCTTCGGTCACCTCATGTCCACTGACAACATCCGATTATTAATTCCGGCAAACACATTCAACTTCCCATCACTATGGGTCACCACATCTCTAACTACCAAATCTAATAACTTATCAAATATATTTAACTATTTTTATTTTTATTTATTTTTAAAATACTTTTATACACCAAACAAGTTTTCTATTTTTATTTTTTTGTAAACTAAAAACATTAATAATGGAGGCCTAAAAAGATCTACTAAAAATTATTAGCCAAACACATTTATTTATTTTTACCAATACTTTAACTAAAATGCTAGTGAAAAATATATATGTACATATATTCTAAACCCACACCTCAGCTATTTTATTCTATTATATAGTTTGGAGTTTATTTCACAATTTTTTTCATATTTTGCAATTATCCCATATAACTTATTTCTACAATTTAAAAATATACAGACATTTTAATGGAGATTTTTTTTTAGGATTTCTGATATTAAGATTTTATTGCATAAAGAACATCTAATATTTTCATAATATTTAAGATCCTTCAATATCGATCTAGAGAAAATTCGATTCAGAGAAATTTTCTCCAGACTTCCCAGAGAAATCTAGACTTCTTAGAGAAATTCTCTCCAAAGAAATTCTGGAAGATCTTTCATACAACAACCAATCCAATATTGAGTGGTTCACTTCCCAGAGAAATTCTCTCCAAAAAAATTATGGAAAGAATTTCATGGAGAGAATTTCTTTGGACTTCACAGAGAAATTCTGGGAGATCTTTCATACAACAACCAATCCAATATTGAGTCGTTCACTTCCCAGAGAAACTCTCTCCGAAGAATTTCTCTGGACTTCATTGAGAAATTCTGGGAAATCTTTTTGATATAGGGCGAAAAGTACCACAATGAGGCCACTTAAGTTTCATTTTTAGTCTTTTAATTTTATTTATTTGGTGGAGATGATGTGTTTCGTGCACTTGTACAGATTTGGCAGGAAATATAAAAATTCAATCAAAAAAGGCGCGAAAGCAAATTCTCTGAGCGAAAAGTGAAGAATTCGAGCCAGCCAAACCATCGCACGTGCGGCCCACCACTGCTCATGTGGCCCACATAGGCGCTCGAGCAGCCCACCTAGGGACGCGTTCACGAAATTTTTGGTCTGTTTTGCTCCGAATAAAAGACAGAAAATTAGCCAAACCTAGGGTTCGAAAAAGTTAATTCCGAAAAGAGGGAGGCTAGGGTTCCAAAGAGGTGATATTCTACCAAACCTTGAAGGACACTTCCATCGCGGTTTCTTCATTATCTTTTTCCTCTTCCCACTCCTCCATGAGTGGCTAGTCGTCTTTTCTAGGGTTTTGATGAAACCCTAGCCATGTAATGGAATTTTTTATGAGCTTTAATTGTAAATTGGTTTGAATGAATGTATGGATGATTTAGAGGTTTTTAATAATTGTTTCGTTCATCTCTTCAAGCATTTTACTCTCTATGATTGTTTCATGCTTTCCATACATTAGTATTCTTTGTGTTTGTATTCAAAGTATGAGATGAGTCATGCTATGAGAGACGGGTCGTTTTGCTAACATAGTTTAGAGCAAACAACTCGTACTATTCGAGATGATTCGTGCTTGTACGTTGAATGCGACAACTCTCTTGATTAATATTTCAAACTTATAGTTGTGAAATATTGGGTAGTTCAAACCGGATTGCGATTGATGGCTGATGTTAAGTCTCATTCATGTGGTTAGTGATGAATTCTCTACCTTATGATTTTTCCCGAAAATTAATATCTCCAACCCTAATTTTAGTTGTCAGTTTAATTCCTCAATTTCTTTTAATTGCTATTTAGTTATAAAATCAATCTTATCTTTTTAATCAAAATTAATTTAGGAATTTTGCGATTGAATTAATTTAATTTCACATTTATCCCTGCGGATCGATACCTGGACTTGCCATTATTCTAATCGAATTTGGTATATCACTTTCATATAACAACCAATCCAATATTGAGTGGTTCACTTCCCAGAGACTTCATAAAGAAATTCTGGAAGATTTTTCATACAACAAGCAATCCAATATTGAGTGGTTCCTTGAGTTGAAAAGTAACCAAACAGAAAATAATTGAATTAAAACACAAAAATAGATTACTGGAGTTGTTTTTTGTATTTGTTGAAGTGGAAAGATACAAAGCAGTGTTTTATATTTCTAATCAAACAACTAACACTCTCTTTCCTAACACATGAACTCATTTTTTAGAGAGAGAATAGCTAACAATCTTGATGTAGATTTTAAAAGCACTCTCTCTAGTCTAGAGAGATAGAACACAACAGACATCTATTGCCTCTTGAATTGAAAAGAGAGAAAAAGCAAAGCAGATACGCAAAAAAAAAAAAAACTTTTTCTACATCGACACTTTCTCTCACTATATTTACATATGTTTTTGTGTATTGCTGATTCGAAACCCTAGAGATTATGTGTGTCTCAAGAAGGTTTTGGTGTTTGATGTGAGATATTATGGTAGATCTGAGATGGAGGAAGTTTCTGGGGACGATGGATGGACGGAGATCTGCTACAACGACAGTATGAACAAGCCTTTAGCAACGGTGGTTGTTTGGATGGTGGTGACGGCGAGAAATGGAAAAGGCAATAAGGCAGGTTTCAGCAAAAAAATCGACAGAGACGAATGATAACAATGGTAGAGAGAGAGAGAGAGTAAATGGAGAAGAGAGAGACCAAGTTATGAAAATTAAGAGATGAGACGATCAGGATCATCTAGGGATGTGAAGGAGACTTTGGGAGAGGAGTTTGAAGAGAGAGAGAGAGAGAAATAAGGTTTGATTTGAGAAAGTTAAATTTCTCTGTGATAAATGTAAGGAACCTTAAATATCATAAAATAATATTGTGGATCTCTTCCATTATTACAAATGAAAAAGAGACCTTAGATTAATTTTTCCCATTTTAAAAGGAAAAAGATCTGACTGAAAAAATTGAATCACGTGTACCAATATTCTCGACCATTCAAAGTGGAATTTAAGGATCAAACATTGTTTAGTTGAAGAATTTATGAAGAGATTTGGATAGGGAAAGAAAAAAAATAGGTAAAATTTAAATAAAATATACTTATATTTTATATAGTTTCACACACTTTTTTCCTTTTCTTTTTTAAATCTCTTACCAAATCTCTCAATCAAATACACATGTCTTTTTATTACTTTTACTTTACTTTACTTTGGTAGGGAAAAAAAAAAAAATCAAAACTCCAAATTAAAAGTCCATAAACAATAAAAATTCAAATCTCAATTAAAAATTAAAGAAAAAAAAAGTAAAATAAAAACTTTAAATCCATAAACAGTTGTGGCTGATAATAGAACTGTACAAGTTGAAAAAGCAGAAATGCTTTCAATTATTATTATTATTTCCTGCATAAATTATGTTTTATCCCTTTTTGTTCGGTCATTTTTTCATTTTGACTTTTAAATTATTTTATTTTTTTTCATTTTAGTCATTTGTATTTCAAGTTTTTTCACATTATTTTTAAAGTTAATTTTTATTAAAAATTAGACATAAAATAATACATTAACTTACACTTAAATTATAATATAATAATATATTTTTTATGTTATGTAATATTTTTTATCTGATTTTTAATAAAAATTAATTTTAAGAATTAAATTAAAAAAAATCAAATATAAAGAGAGCAAAGTATGTATTCTTTTTTTTCTTTTTCTTTTTCTTTTTTCCCTCTTGATATTTTTTTGGTTTCTGCTCTCAAAGTGTTATATTTTATTGGCATTGATCTTCAGATCAGACAGCAAACCAGCTTTTGTTACTTTCTGCCAAATGGAGGGTCCTTAGTGAGCACTCTCTCTCTCTCTCTCTCTCTCTCTCTCTCTCCTGTAAATTTGCTCAGAAAATCGAAGAAAAAGTTTTACTCCATCATCGTCTTCTCAAGCTTCTTCAGGTAAAATCCACCACTCTCTCAATCTCTCTTCCAGAAATTTCTATTCTGTTTTAGCTCAAAACCAAATCTATTTGTGTCCTATTTGCCCCCAGATTCAACTTTCTCTTCATTTTCCATCACTCTCTCTCTCTCTCTCTATATATATATATATGTGTGTGTGTATATTTATTGTTAATCTGGTATGTCTTCCTATTAGTGTTATTGTGCTTGAAATTAAAATTTTCTCACTTGTTCATGCGATTGATTGTTTAGTTCTTTAGATCTATTTGCATACAAATTCAGTTTAGTTAGCTTTATCTCATTTTTGTTTTATTTTTTTTAGCTAAGTTCAAGTGAGTGATTGCATTTGCTTTACGTTTTAGACTTAATTTTGAGGTTCAAATTGCTTAAAAAGAAGGTATGTTTTTACATGTATGCTTATGTGTTTATTTATTATGTATATGTATATGTATCATGAATATATGTTCCTCCAATTTGTTTGGTCAGGGTAATTTTTTTTTAAATATTTCTACTCTAAAAATCTTGTTTTTGCTTTTGAATTTGTTATCATTTGAGGTATTTAGGGATTAGTAGTACTATCAATATTTATAGGAGTATTTCCTGAAACTGCAATCAAATTGTTTTTAGAATTGGATAATTTGTTGTTTAGCTCACTGACAATTTCTTGGTGAACTTTTTATAATTTTCGGCTCGTAAATGTGTACAACACAGCAAAAGGGCTATTATTATCTATACTCGTACATTTATTGCCTTTGAAATCAATGATTCTTAAGGCCTGGACAACTTCATGGTTTTATTTTGTATCTGAATCTATTTGTGGTTGCATATACTCATATTTTTCAGTTGTCTACTTTTGGAAAGAGGGTAAGTTGTGTGACCATATTTTGATATGAATGGCAAAATTCATACAAAAAAGATTTATTCAAGGACTGTTTAATTGGATGGTTTGTTTAACAAGTGTACCCAGCTGTGATTCAATGCATTGACCTTTTCTTCTTTTTTTTGGTTGCCTTCATTTGAAGGGTTTTTTTTTTTTTTTAAAACAAAAATCAGTTTTGCTCTTTCGTTGGGGTCTTCGGATGGAAGGTTAAAATTCTAATTCAACTTTCCTATTAAAAGCAGTTTTAAAAGAAATTGGAGTTCGATTTTTGGAATTCTGATGTCTCCATCGCTTCTTGGAGCTGGGGAGGAGGGTCAGAGCAATGTAACTTTCTTGGCTTCTTCGGCTTCCATGGACAGTGTGTCTCAGAATGGGTCAGATCTGAAAGAGCGTAACTATATGGGGTTATCAGATTGTTCTTCAGTGGACAGCTCTACAATCTCTACCGTGTCCGAAGAAAATAGTGGCTGTTTGAATTTGAGAGCTACAGAACTGAGGCTTGGGCTTCCTGGATCCCAATCCCCTGAAAGAGTTCCGGAACTCCACTTGCTTAGCTCGGCAAAACTTGATGAGAAGCCACTCTTCCCTTTGCATTCTTCAAAGGATAACAATTACTTGTCCCAGAAGACAGTGGTTTCAGGCAACAAAAGAGGGTTCTCTGATGCTATGGATGGATTCTCCGAGGTGAAAACTGCTTCTTTTTTTATTTTTTATTGTTGTCTGATCTGAAGAAATTGGAATATTGGATCTTTCTGCTGACATATCTAACACTGAAACTACGCAATCTTTGGTACAGGGAAAATTTGCTGCTAATACTGAGGTTAATGCAATGCTATCACCTAAGGCTACTTCAAACTTGGGTGTGAAATCTAGTATTGCAAAAAGTAACTCTGGGACTCAGCTATCCAAATTGAAAGAGGTTCTGCCTCAACATGCATCTCAGGAGAGGCCTCGTGCTGCAAATGAGAACGGTCCAAATCGTACTGGTGCGCCAAATGTCAATAGCAGTGCACCCGCTCCCAAGTAAGTGCAGATAACTTGAAAACGAGGTGTTTCATGAGAAAATGAACTTAACCTTAAAAATGGTCTTGATCTTTGATCATGGCAGGGCACAGGTTGTTGGTTGGCCACCCATAAGATCATTTCGGAAAAATACTTTGGCCACCACTTCTAAAAATGCTGATGAAGTAGAAGGAAAATCAGGGTCTGGTGCTTTGTTTGTTAAGGTCAGCATGGATGGTGCTCCTTATCTCAGGAAAGTGGACTTGAGAACTTACTCTGCATATCAGGATCTCTCTTCTTCCCTTGAGAAGATGTTTAGCTGTTTTACCATAGGTGAGCTACTTTAGAATTTCAATTGGCATAATGGTCTTTGTAGATGTGCACGATATTTGTGCAATTTATGTTGATCTCAGTTTTGCACTTTAAAGATGTTTGCATGGATCCAATTACTGCAGTTTTGGTATGATAACAGGTCAGTATGGATCTCATGGAGCTTCGGGTAGGGAGATGCTGAGTGAGAGTAAGCTGAAGGATCTGCTGCATGGATCAGAATATGTTCTTACTTATGAGGACAAGGATGGTGACTGGATGCTTGTGGGTGATGTCCCCTGGGAGTAAGCTCTGATCCACTTCTTTTGTTTTGATAACCTTTGCTTCTTTTTTTCACAAACTGTCATTTATATACTTGGTTAATACTTGTTCATCAATGTGGGAATTCTCTTATTCTCATGATTGGGTAGATTATTATTTTCTTGGTCATGAAAGAAATAATTCTTTGCATTTGAGTGAACTATGCAGTAGGCGAATGTGTGTATAGATACACAAGACTTTGGATAGGCAAATAGGCAAACACAGAAACTGAACATAACAGGATGCATAAATGCACATAGAACATTGTGCACGTTGTTCAATAATAAACATAATGGGGAAAGAAATATGTAATATGAGACTTAAACCTAGGACCTCTGACCAACGCTCAACTATCATGTTAGATGCTTAATTTGTTTATACATGAGCCCAATAATGTATTTCAAACTATCTAACAAAAACTTTATAGGTGTCAAGACAGTTAATTGTTTAAAAATTATGGTATCACTGTTTTTTATACAGTTCTTCAATAAATATTTTTGGATATTTTGTTAAGTCTCGGGACTGGTGTTGATAGGTGTCATGTCAACTATTGTTGTGTTGTGTCAACAATTGTCCCACATACAAGTCCATCAATGTGGACAAGTGTCCATCAAAGTGGATGAATGTCCTATATTTTATAAAATTGCAGGAAAACTCAAAGTTACAGTTGTTTGTTCCTGTACCGGATCTGTATAAGTACTTTGTTTATGACTGCTCTACGTTTCCTCAAAATGATTGAAAATGGATTCCTAGATTGTTTTTAAGGTGCCATCTGTTGGGGAATGGGCTAGAGAGATCACTCTCATGTAACCCAATAATTTAGAACTTGCAATTATATTGCTCCAACTGGTGATGAACTCAATCATCAACGCTGTCCTCATCTATCAGCATTAAAATATTTTCCCCATTGAATTAGCTTTCCACCTGGACAAAAGGAACCTTAGTTGATAATGAAATTATTTATGTAGCTTCTGGTCTTAATTTTTCTTTAATGCAATTCTTAAGCATCTGGATAAAATTCAACATAATGTTAATTGTTGGCCAAAGTATTCTCTGCAAAATTGCATTTTGTGTTTGGAGTCTTAATTCATGCTTGGACCTATGACAGGATGTTCATTGATACTTGCAAGAGGCTCAGGATCATGAAGAGTTCTGATGCTATTGGCCTAGGTGAGTTGTTTTGGTGGTCCATTTGTTTATATTGGAGCTATTGTTTTACCTGTTGCTAAAACGAACACACACAAAAATTTATTTATTTTTTGGTAGGTAAGTCGTAAGTTTTATACCAAAAAATAGATATTACCAAAAAAAAAAAAAAATCCTGTTTTGAGAAATTCACTTTTATTGCATCCTTGGTCTACTTGCAAGAGATTTGCATTCTGTGGGATCTCAATTCGATACGAGTTTCAACCAAAATGATTCGATTCATGTTGTTCAATCTTAATTGAGTGAATCTTATGATTCAATTGCATTTCACTATGTTTCTTTGTGATTCGCTATGATTCATTTTTGTTTGCATAATGAATAAAATAGTGTCTTCAAAGAAATAAATTAATTATATTGATATACGTGGATTTATATGTATATACACAGGCCTCGTTTGGCAAGTGATTTTTTTAGCCAAAAAGCTAACAATCTATACCAAAAAGTCAAAAATTTCATTTTCTCTCTACTTTTTGCACATATTCTCGTAAAAAGCCAAAAAGTTGTCCCAAACATACTAATTTTTTTTATATCGTATTTTAGCCAAAAAGCCAAAAAGTTACTAAAAAAACATGTTCCCAAACGATGCCATATTTACAATTTAGTTATATTGATATATTATTTTGGACACCTTGTGTATTTTTATGTATATATGTATATAAAGTTACATATTATGCTAAATAAAGTGAATATCACGATTCATGAGTGGATGCACTTAACAATTTATTCTTGATTTGACAACAATGGATGGCGATAGTGGGGGAATAACATAACAAGACAACTCAGAACTGATTGGGGAAGTGGGAGAGAGAAAATCAAGCATACCATCTCATCCAGGCCTGTCATTATAAATAGTTGATTGATTCAGCCATAAGCAAAAGGAAAAAGAAAGCAAGTAATAATTCACTAATCTAGCCAACCTTTCACACTTGATACATACAGTGGCCTATTGATGAAGAATATAAGAAACTCGAGGTAGAATAAATTCAAAGAAGTGGCAATATTTGGAAATTGGAATGGTTTCAAAGAGAAATCGGTAGGAATCATACATAATCATGTTTATAATATTATTATAGTTCTATTTGATGATTATTTTTATGTTTTCTAAGATTTTTAGGCGAGGGGTATTTTGATAATTTTATATTTATTGACATGGGTTGTATGGGTCACTTATGGATCGTCGTTTGAGTCAAGTTATTTAATTAGGTTTTATTTATGTTTCTTATTTAGTCTTAAATTAGTTTTAAAAATCAAATATATTATAATAGTTTCCTTTTTTGGTTATAGTTGATTTAGAAAGTTTCCTAATTCTATATAAAGTCGTGTAATTCTTATAGTTCTTTTTTTTTTTTGCCAAAATGTAATTCTTATAATTCAATGGAGTTGATATTTTATAAAAAGTTGAAAGCTTTGAAATTTTTTTATGGGTTGTGTGATGTAATCAAACCCTAGGTGTGATGCTTATGGAATCTAAGTGTGATGCCTAGGCCTATCTTCTTTTTTGTTTTAGTTTACTATTCACGAGTTACTGTTCACAGCCTCATAGTAGTCCGTAAATAGTGCTAAAATCCCATCTTTTCATGCTTAAACTCTTAACCCTAAACAAATCCTACTTGTCCCCTATATTCTTATTGCAATTGCAGCCATAAAATCCAATTAAAATCAGACCCAAAAGCCTAGATTTGCTGCTGTCCCTAATTGTCCTGCATCACCTATGCGCTACAATTTCTGCTATGAAATTTTTTCAATATCACTATTTCCTGGTACTTTCCAAGCGAAGTATGATACAATGTTTCTTTTAGGGAGGTCCTGCTGCTGTATTGTTGATTGGTTTCTTTATCAAACAAATATTCAATATTCGGCTTCAAACCAAAATTTGAAAATTTGTTTTTCTTGGATGCTGTTTTGTATTTTCATCCCAGTATCTGGAAAAATTGTGAGAAAGTGCTTTTCTGATGCATATCGACCAAGAAAATCTAATTGCAGGAAAGCAGATATCAAGTCTAGCTGACTTAAATCAGTTTGTTGTCCAGAAATTGTGTTTGATTTTAGTTTCAAGCAGTAACTTTGGAGTATTTTCACAGATATTTCCTGCATTTGTGATACATTGCCAATATATGGTAATCCTATGAATTCAGAGAGTGATTCTCTCTCTTTTTCTTCTTCTTTATTACTATTTATAAAAATAAAATAAAAAAAAAAGTTGTCCTTATAGTTTAAATTGTGTCATCTTTCATGATATTGATAAACATAATCTGGACGATGTAGAGGCAGTCACAGAAGGTCACTTTTTAGGATGTCTTGATGAATTCTTGATTGCTTGTTTTCTAAGCTGCTTTAACGCTTTTGTGCATTTTGTTCTCTGTTTCGTGTTTGTGTAATCTGGATAGTAACACTGTTATTTTTAAGAAAATTTGTTTTTGTGTGCAGCTCCTAGGACCGTTGAAAAAAGCCGGAACAGGAACTAGCTATTCGCATTTATGCATGATGTTGCTATCCATCCACCAATATGGAAGGGTAAGATTGAAAGCAAATCGCTTAGATTTTTCTTGAAAATAGGGCGTTGGAACTGGACAGCAGATCATGGGTAAATGCCTTAGATTATTTATATTATCTGTATTTTAAATTTTCTGGTAAATCATATTGCCGTAAGATTTGTCTGTTTGATCTAATATACATAAAACTCCTAAGACCCTTTTCCGAGGGTACTTCTGCAACTTATGTGATCTGCGTGGCGTGTCCTTGTTTCCCTAACAGGACACTTAATTCTTAGTATCTATAGTGTAATGTTTGTCGAACAATCTGGTTTCATTTTGCATTTAATGAAATGCCCGGTCTAAACTGTCCACTAGCCCAAGTCTTCATTAAAAGCTTATACAAGTATAGTGCGTGCAGAAGTGTATCCATCCATTCTTGTGTCACTTGTGACGGTATTTGACATATTTTGCAAGTATTTAATCATGATTTTCTATGTGGAATGGGTTTGAATGTTCGGTCGTTTTTTCTCTCTTTGGTTTTGCTCTTTGTTCTTTGATTTGCATTTGAATAAGTTTGTTCAACGTAATGAAATCAGTTCATAGTTCCTATCCAACTATGACTCATTTCCCCTTAGAAATGAAAAGGAAAGATGAGCAACCCGGGGAATAGGTGGATTATGGTTTCTAATTCAATTTGATGGTTCCATTGGACTCTGGAGAGGATGAAAGAATGAAAGAAAAGAAAATTTAGAATGTTCAACCTATTTTGCTACCAGTGTTGGATTTAGAGATCGTACTTTTAACATTACATAATATTGGTAATTCACATCCCTTCGGATTGAATGCATCGTCAGTAAAATGCTAATCATATTATGTGATGAGCCGGACCAGACTGGACGGAGCAGAACTATCAGCCATGGCCTCATAAAAGTTTTAAGGTTCAACCTTCTTTTGGTCAAATCCCTAATCTTTCCTCAAAATATGGCAAAACTTGTTTAACTACATTCTCCAACACTGCTCTATATTTTTGAATGGTTGGTCTTTTATACTCTTTAAGAGAGAACATGAGGGGCTTATAAAGTCTATTACGAGTCTCGTTTTGATAATCTAAACTGTTTATTTTGCAGGGTCCTTAATGTATGTTGTTCATGAAAAAAATTAGTTTGATCTAATAATCATAATATTTTTATTTTATTGCATTTGCCTCTGAAAAAATGGATTATAAATATATATTTGAAATAATTAATCTATTCTTTTAGAGATAAATGCAATAAAATGAAATATTACTATTATCGGATTGACTTAAATTTTTTTATAGATGATATGCGTTGAGGACCTTATAAAATGAATAGTTCGGATTATTGAAACGAGACCTGTAGTAAGCTTTATGGGCCCTCTCAAGTTCTCTCATATTAAGATCTTAACCTAGGAAAAGTCTAATCTATTCTGGAATATATACATACAATTTACAAGCATAACATCTCCCCAATCTCATACTTAACGCGGTGTACTAACTTTAATACCAAACGATGTGAATTCTTTGGTTGGAAGTCACTTTGAAAACGAACTGACAAGGACAGTGTTCAAGACAACTTGTATACACATGGGCAAGGTCTATGTTAATTGATGTGGAATTGTAGTGTCATGGCATGGCTTGTGGCAAACAGTGGAGAGATTGTTTCAATTGCATATCATAAGGAATTTAAACAACTACTTTAAATGGAGTATCAGGAAGAGATGGGGCTTAAGGCAAAGAGCCGAGAGATTTAGACAGCTAGTTTAGTATCTTAGAGCACCTTTACTTAATACTTTAAATATGATGCGGCACTTAGAGCACCTTTACTTGATACTTTAAATATGACATGGCACTTTAACAGTTATGTTTTGGTATCAAGTATCAACTCCAACCAATGTATCAAAAGCTAAAGTGGCATTCGACATCACTACTTCATGTCAATTTTTGCATATTCTTATTTCATGCATTTTTTTTTTTAAATAAAAGAGCTTTCATGTGAAATAAAAGAGTTTAAATTTAAAAAATAATAGATTTGACATATCGAGTAGAGAGTTTTCATGTCAAATTGACACATATCAATTTGCCACTTGAGTCTTCAAAACAAAATTGACATATTAAAATTTAAAAGTTTGGGTGGAGATGTTCTTAGCTAGTAAAAAATGATTTTTTTTTCTTTGCTCTATTTATTATCAATGAATACAAGATTATTAATAATTATGATGAGAGTTATATCCAATTGCACAATCATGGTGCGACACATATTAAAAAGTCAACAATCAATATAAGAAATAACTCATAATAAGAAGTAATAAATATTCAATAAAATAAAGAGCGATAATAATAGGCAAAAATTAACCCCTTAACATTTTAATTAGAAGTTGCTATAATTGTATAGTTCATTATAATTTACTTGGTTACTTTTTGTTTTGTTACAAATATTAACAATATCACTATTCTATTTAATATATATATATATATGTGGGGATATATTTCTGAGTACCAACACGTGGCATGGTGATGCCGACGTGTCAACCGAGGTGCCATGTGTCTTGGCCGTTGTGCCGAGGTCATCTCAAATAGGTCGAGGTTACCTCCGAAGATATTAGAATCCGAGATAAGCGGATAAGGGACAAGAGTCCTAGAATGAAGAAGGAACTCAACCTGGATATAGACAAGAGTCCTAGATTGGGAGAAGACTTCAGTTTGGGTAAAGATAAGACTCTTAGAGAGTTTATCCTAGTCCCACTGGAAGTCCCAGATTAGCAATAATCCTAAGTCTATTAGGGCCAGGCTCCTATTGGGACTAGGATTGTGTTGGCTATAAAAGAGAGGCACCCCATGGGTCTAAGGTATGTTTTATATACTCAAGCTTGTGAGTTGAATACTGGATTATCTTTGAGAGATATATTGACTTGATCGTCGGAGTGTCCCCGGGTGAAAGAACCACCGCCGGAGCATTTTCTTTCTATGCAGGACAGCAGGGTGCCATCTATTCTGCCTGTGTTCTACAGCTGAATCACTAAGGAGGGCAGTGTGATAAGAAAATCACTCACACAATTTGGCGCCGTCTGTGGGAAAGAAAGAAGAATAGATGGCCAATAACGGACAGAAGGATCAGATTGAAGACAACACTCTTGCTGGGAGTGGCAGGCCTATCGACCTTGATGTCGAAGGAGACAACCACAACGAAGAAGCCCGTGGCCAGGCGCGGGGAAAAACGTCGTCGGGAGGCGACACTTGAAAAAACGGTCAGGCGATTACTACAATGAAGACAACCTCCAGGTTTGGAGTGATAGGTGTCTACGAAGGGATGAGGAAGTAAAAGAATTAGCAGATAAGTTGGGCGACTGCGATCGGTCAACTTCATGATGCAAAACAATGTCATGCAACCGCCATACTGTTGCGAGACACGCCAATTCAAAGATTAATACTCGAAGGAGGAAGGAAAATAATTCCTAAAACACCACAACACTCCAGGAGCAAAAGGCACTCTCACCCGCCCTCCGGGAAGGTCGGGCAAGAGGAGCCAAGGCAAGAGAAGTCCCAGAGGACGTATCAAACAAAGGATCAGGAACGCAGAGAACATCGGAATATTCAAGGGCAGACACTCTGCTTTGACACAACCCACGGAGAAAGATCAAACGGGCCCATCACGAGGCCGAGAGTAGTGTGCCGAAGAGACTGAAGTCCAAAGACAGCCGAGCTCCGGGGAGGAGTAAAGAAGACTTGAGAAACTACCTCAAGAGGAAGGAACAGAACGTTGAAGCCGAGGTAACCTCACCCGTCAAGCTGAGGACGCCGTTCTTGGTAGAACTGGACAAATTTGAAGCACCAAAAAGATTCAGCATGCCAAGGTTTCAAATATACGATGGTAAGTCAGACCCTAACTTCTACGTTGGACTATTTTTGAACTCACTGGCGTTGTACAGTGGAAACGAGCCACTACTCTGCAAAGTGTTCCCCTCGTCCTTTGGGGAGATTGCATCAGATTGGTTCCATAAATTACCAAAGGGAAGCGTGAAGACGTGGGAAGGCCTGGCCGAGATGTTTGTGGCCAGGTTCGTAACAAACAAACTACAGCCATTAAGGGTGGACGCGCTAATGGCTTTAAAAATCAGGAAGGATGAAGGCCTCAGGGCCTATGCAAAAAGATACTATGAGGTGTTCAATCGAATACCTGAATGCAACCAGGAGGTAGCGGTCGTGTCTTCCAAGAACGGCCTGAAAGATGACTGTTCACTACGGAAATCTTTGGCAAAGACATTGCCAAAGAGCATGGAGGAGCTCATGGCAATAATCGAAAAGTATGCACGAGCCGAGGAGGATACATTGGCCCATAAGGAAGTCAAACAGGAAAAAGGAAACGACTCACCGAAGTAAGGCCGAAGTAACAACGGATTCAGCAAAACAGAGATGGAGTTAAGGGCTAAACAGGCAGTGACAACCGTGTTCCGAATTCCAATTCAAAAAGTCTTAGGAAAAATTCGGAGACAGCCCTATTTCAGAACACCAGCAAGGGAACCAGGAGAATTCATGGGAAGAAACATGAACAGACATTGTGCTTATCACAATGAAAACGGACATACAACACAGGGCTGCAGAGCCCTAAAGGCACACTTAGAAGATCTGGTAAGACAAGGCCACCTGAGAGACCTTGTCGATGAAACCAGAACAAGAGAAGAACAGGCAAGATTGCCTCAGGCTCCAGCAGCCCCACCACCTCCGCAACCTCGAGCAGAAGGACCTCGGATAGTTAATGTGATCCACTCAAAGGTTAACGAGAACTAAGTCAGAGGAGAAATCCAAAGGGTAAGGCATCTACAGCATATCTACCAAGTCGGGGAAAAGAAACATCGGCCTGAAGAGACCCAAGGACCAATAATAACCTTCACCGAAGCCGACCTAGAGACGGTCCAGCACCCGCACAATGATGCCTTGGTAGTATCTCTTCGGGTTGGGGAGTGCCAAGTGAAACGCATCCTAATAGATCAAGGCAGCTCTTGCGACATCATGTACGTTAGATGTTACAAGGAGCTAGGCTTTCACCCGGACGACATGGAGCAATCGAATGGCCCGATGGTCGGCTTCAACGGAACGCCCACGTGGCCACTGGGCGCTACAAACTTGGAAGTACAGGCCGGTACTAAGAAGATCAGAACAGAATTCATCGTGATTGATACGCCTTCTCCTTACAACATCATATTGGGAAGGCCATGATTACATGCAATGGAGGCAGTTCCCTCAACATTGCACCAACTACTGCGCTTCCCAACAGAATATGGGATTGAAGAAGTCAGAGGAGATCAACTGCAGGCAAAAAATTGCTCCATGGCAGCAATGAAGACTACCTGCAATGTTCGAGAACTAGAAAAGGCAGAGATTGAAGATGAGGACATGGAGGTCCTAGATGATGTCGGCAAGGAGCCGGCCGAGAAAAGTGAGGAATCACTAAAGAAAATCCTCGTCCAGGAGGGCGATGAAGAGCGCTTCTTTCTTCTTGGCACAGGCTTAGCCGAAGAAGAAGAGAGAGAACTAGAAACTTTTTTAAGAACAAATATAGAGGTGTTCGCCTGGACACCTTATGAAATGCCCGGCATTGACCCCGAGGTCACATGCCACAGACTAAACGTCAACAGGTCGGCAAAACCTGTAATACAACGAGCTAGAAGACTGACGTTGATGCACGTCGAAGTTGTGGAGGAAGAGGTAGACAGACTTCTGGAAGCCAAGGCCATCAGAGAAGTCAATTATCCAACGTGGCTATCACATACTGTGGTGGTAAAGAAGAAAAACGGTAAATGGAGGGTTTGCGTAGATTTTACAAGCCTAAATAAAGCCTGCCCCAAAGACAGCTTCCCTCTGCCAAAAATTGACCAGCTAGTGGATGCCACATCAGGACATGGAAGGATGAGCTTCCTGGATGCTTATAGGGGATACCACCAGATAGCCATGTACCCCCCAGACGAAGAAAAGATAGCGTTCATCACCCCAAAGGGCCTGTACTGTTACAGGGTGATGCCTTTTGGGCTAAAGAACGCAGGAGCAACCTACCAAAGGCTGGTAACCAAAATGTTTAAGCACCTGATAGGTCAAACAGTTGAAGTCTACATCGATGACATGATCGTGAAGACCAAGGAGCCTAAGAGTCATCTTGCCGACCTAAAAAAGGTATTTGAAATACTCAAAACATATTGGCTCCGACTCAACGCATCTAAATGCGCCTTTGGAGTTGGATCTGGTAAGTTCCTAGGTTACCTGGTAACAAGAAGGGGAATAGAAGCCAGCCCATATCAAATCAAGGCCATCCTGGATCTACAGAGTCCAACATCGGCAAAACAGGTTCAAATGCTCGCTGGAAGGGCCGCAGCCTTAAACAGGTTCATAAGCCGAAGTTCAGACAAGTGTAAACCCTTCTTCAACCTGGTGAAAAAGACTACAGACTTCCTATGGACTGAAGAATGCGAGGCCGCTTTGGCCGACCTAAAAAAGTATCTAACCACGGCTCCAGTCCTCTCAACACCTGAACCTGGGGAGAAGTTGTTTTTGTACTTAGCCGTGTCAGAACACGCAGTAAGTGCAGTTCTAATCCGAGAAGAGCATGGAGAACAGAAGGCTGTCTATTATGTAAGTAAAACCTTGGCAAACGCTGAAACAAGGTACTTACCACTGGAGAAGTTAATGCTGGCCTTGGTAATGGCCTCAAAGAAGTTGAACCACTACTTCCAGGCACACAAAATTGTAGTGCTAACAGAGCACCCATTGAAGTCCTTATTGCAACAAGGAGATTTAACAGGAAGAATTACAAGGTGGGCAGTGGCCTTAGGCCAGTATGACCTGGAATTCAGGCCCAGAACAGCTATCAAGGGCCAGGTTTTGGCCGACTTCGTGGCAGAGTTCACGCCTAAAGGCCTCGAACATCGGGCTCCGTTGAGCCAGGATGAACGAGGTCCTAGCAAGCAAGGAGAATCCCAGCCAAAAGCAAAGGAGCAAAGAAAGGAAAAGCTCAGACCTAGCAACATCTACATCGGCGACTTATTCAGACTGTTTGTCGTCGGAAGTTCAAACCGCGAGGCGAGGCGAGAATGCTGCGATATCCCCAGATGGAGAAATAATAGAACAGTCCATCCGTTTGGGATTCAAGGCCTCAAACAATGAAGCAGAATACGAGGCATTAATTGAAGGACTAAAGTTAGCAGCAGTAGCAGAAGCAGACGAGGTAATAGTTTTTTGTGATTCACAGTTAATTGTTAACCAATCAACAGGAGAATTTGCAGCCAGGGACGAAAGGATGTCGGCATATGCAAAAGAAGTTATCAAACTGGCCGAGTTATTTCAGAACTGCCGACTTCTTCAAGTAAGCCGAGATGATAATAGCCACGCCGACGCGTTGGCCAACCTGGCAAGTTCAATACAAACTGGAAAGACAAGAACAATTATGATCGACTACATGTCGGGCCCGAGCATAGAACCACAAAACGCAAAGCAAGAGGCAATGTGTGTGGATATGGGGCCAAGCTGGATGGATGCAATTGTTGCATTCCTGAAAGAAGGAAAGCTGCTAGAAGACCGCAAGGAGGCGCACAAAGTCAGATTGAAGTCGGCAAGATTCAGCCTAACTGCGGACGGACATCTCTACAGAAGGTCCTTCACTGGACCTCTTTCAAGGTGCGTACATCCTTTACAAGTTGAAGATTTTTTATATGAAATTCACGAAGGGATTTGTGGAAGCCACACTGGGGGCAGATCATTAGCCCATAGGGCCATTACCCAGGGGTATTGGTGGCCCTACATGCAAAAAGACGCAGAAAAATACGTAAAGAAGTGCGAACAATGCCAAAGGTTTGCACCTTTAATTCATCAACCAGCTGCTGACCTGAACCCAGTATCCAGCCCTTGGCCGTTTGCCCAATGAGGCATGGATCTGGTTGGACAACTTCCCCAAGCAACTAGGCAGAGAAAATACTTGCTGGTAGCAACAGATTACTTCACAAAATAGATAGAGGCAGAACCTCTTGCCAAAATCCGAGATGTGGACGTCAAGAATTTCATATGGAAAAACATTATCACCAGATTTGGCATCCCTAGAGCCATCGTTGCCGACAACGGAACGCAGTTTGACAGCAAACTTATCAAGAACTTCTGTGCAAAATTCAAGATCAAGAACTACTTTTCAACACCAAGTTTCCCCTAAAGTAATGGGCAAGCAGAAGTATCCAACAAGGTAATTTTGGATGGAATAAAGAAGAGGCTACAGGCAACAAAAGGAAAGTGGGTAGACGAATTACCCAACGTACTTTGGGTATATCGGACTACGCCGAGAAGATCAATAGAGGAATCTCCCTTTACCATGGCCTATGGCACAGAAGCAGTAATTCCACTAGAAATTGGCATCCAAGGGATTCGAACCCAAGGAGTTGAGAATGGGACTAATGATATACTCTTAGCCCGAGATCTAGATCTTTTAGAAGAGCGAAGAGAGAAGGCTGCAATTCAGCTTGCAGTATACCAACAATAGCTTGCCAGAGCTTACAACAAGAAGGTCAACCCAAGAGATTTTCAAGTCGGCGACCTAGTCTTGAGAAAAGTCGTCGGCAACAAGAAAGATCCCAGAGAGGGCAAGCTTGGCCCAAACTGGGAAGGACCTTACAGAATTACTTCGGTGTTAGGCAATGGAGCTTATCGGCTTGAAGACAATGAGGGCAAAGCATTACCAAGACCATGGAACACTTGTAATTTGAAATTTTTCTATCATTGAGATGTTCATTATTTTTGGCCGATGTCATCAATAAAATCTTTTCAGAATTCTTCAGACATATATGATTGATAAAAATACGTAATATTGTTTCTGAAATATATGAATAATGAGAACCCAAGTGGAACTGAGGTTCACATTGAGGGCAGAGAGAAGACAAAGTCTACCACTTGTTGAAATTTGTAGCAATTTACAAGTTGGTGAGACCGATACAAAGTCTACCACTTGTTGAAATTTGTAGTAATTTACAAGTTGGTGAGACCGATACAAAGTCTACCACTTGTTGAAATTTGTAGCAATTTACAAGTTGGTCAAACCGATACAAAGCTTACCACTTGTTGAAATTTGTAGCGATTTACAAGTTAAAAGTAAGCCGAGATGGTTCCTTAATTTCACTTGTTGAAATTTGTAGCAATTTACAAGTTGAAGTTAAGCCGAGATATCTGTTTCTCTTCACTTGTTGAAATTTGTAGCAATTTACAAGTCGAAGTAAAACCGATGTTATTACTTACAAACTTATGGCAATCTACTGGTTGGCTAAACCAAAAAAGATGTTTAACACTTGTTGAAATTTGTACCAAGTTGAAGTTAAGCCAACATATTATCATCTGTTGAAATTTACAGCAATTTACAAGTTGAGGTAAAAGCTAAGTATATTGTTTAAACCCTTGTTAAAATTTGTAGCAATTTACAGGTAGATCACTGTTTAAATATTTGTTATAACTTGAGAAAAGTTTACTGTATATGTTAGTCCTTGTTGAAATTTGCAGCAATTTACAAGCAGATCAGTATCTTGACGGAGTAAAATTTGCAGTTATTATACCCGAGGTATACAACCCCAAGAAGATTGTGCAAAGGAGGAATTATATAAATCATGCAAAATATTCTAAGTATAAAGCCACACAGAAGCAATAAGGAGAAATTAAAGACTAAAGTATTCAGAGAAAAACAGTTGCAGTTGTATATGATAAAGGCACTGTGGCCTAGCAAAAGTTGAATGTTCACTAGAAAGGCACATCGGCCATAAAGAGGAAACTTACATTGTTCAGAAAGCAAAAGTACAAAAAAAAAAGAGAAAAGAGAACAAAAGACATTTCAAGATTGTTCAACATCAGCAGATGGTTGGGCTAGGACCTCGGAGGACTCTGGGAGAACCACTTCGATATCTTTCCCAGCCACAACCTCGGCATCTTCTTCAATCTCGGCGTCTTTTTCTGCCGCAATCTCGGCGTCAATTTCTGCGACTGTTTGATCAAGACTTTTTTCAACCAAGTGGACATCGGATAATGCTTGTTCAGGAGCGGCCTCTTTAATGACCTCCTCATCTTCCTCGTTAGTCAAGTCAAGGACTTGATCACCCTGAGGTAGAGACTTGGTCTCATTGGTATCCTTGGCCTTCCTTACCAGCGTATCAATATCCTTATCCTCATCGTCAGCTTCAGATTCGGATTCATCTTCTTCCTCAGTTTGACTTGGAGGTGGAGGAGAAGGGAATGGCAGAGCAATAGCATCAGCCTTGCGCAGGGGGGAGTCGTCTGGGACATTAAGCTATTTTGCAAGGGACATCCAACCAAGGGAGAAGCCCTTGTTGCATGCTTGCCTAACTTGAAGCTTGTAGTCCTCAGTGACGTTGGCCACACCTTGGGCATAAGATTTTTCATCAGTTTCTTTAATTTCAGCCTCTTTGGTTTTTAAGGCTTGTTGAAGCTTCATCTCAGCCTGGGCCGCTTTTTCCTCGGCCTCCTTCTTTTGCGCCTCAGCAACGTTTTTTATGGCCTCAGCAGCATCAGCTTTTTCTTCGGCCAAGGTTTGGGCTTTGGTAGCAGCCTCGGCTTGATCTTCCAACTTTTTCATTTTAGCTTGAAGGCCCTTATTTATCTTTTGGAGGGCAGAATACTCCTTCTTCAAGTCATTCAACTTCTCCCTGGTCTCAAAGGACTGCATGGAGAAGGAATGCACATGCTGGACAGCCTGAAAGAACACAAAGTAAAAAGTTATTACAGAATTTTACAAGTATGGAGCAATAAGGATAAAACAAGTTACCAAGTGAAGACACTTACTTGAACGCATCGCTGAAGCATAAAAGCATAATTTTCGTATTCACTCATCTCGGCGTTCTTTTCAAGATCGCCTGGAAGAAGGAGGGCTGTGCTTAGTGCAACACCAATGTTTATGTCATCGGTATTTGTCACTAGCCAAGGCGGCTTGTTCTCCAAGGTAATTGCAGTGTCCGAGGGGCGTTGGGCACTTTGGACTTTGAAGTCGTCCCGAAGAAGACCTCGGCTTCTTTGATTTCTGGATTCTCTTGGTTGAGTTTGATGAACCTTTTTGCAGCGGAGGCGATCTTCAAGTTCTCGGCCAATTGTGAGATAGGCCTGACATCCTCGGCCTCGGCCTCGGTAGCTTTGGTCTTGGGTGAGCCTTCTTTATTCTTTTGGTTTTGGTGGGGGCATCGTTTGATTTGGAATGGCATCAACATCGGTGCAAGTCGGCCGGGAGGTCTTAGACATGAGCTTTGGGCGAACCATTTCGCGGTTTTGACAAGCCTTGAAGCGTTTTCTTCGTATTGGGACTAAGTATGGGGCTGAAGTGGATGGTTAATCGGCTGGATCAGAAGTTGATCCTTGGTCAGCTCGAGATGTTGATGCGGTTTGTATAATGGTAGCAGAAGGAGGCGATAAGCTCTTTTTCTTTCTTTTTGGAACGTCGGGCAAGGTAGATTTGTAGGAGGGGATGAAGTTCAGTAAGAGTGGAGCTTTGCGCTTTTGGATAGGAAGGTCGAGAAGCTTCTTTAAATCCTTGCCAAGGAAGTAAGACTGACGAAAATCCTTGGGTGGCTTGCGGACGTCTGCAGAAAAAACATGACATCAGAAATAGGCAAAGTGTTGAAGATTTAAAAAACAAAGTAATTAACACTGGGCTCTTACCCTTGCCCTCTTTAATTGTTCGAGGAAGAGGGAAGAGATGAACTTCCTTGGCTGGGCCAAACTCCCAATTTCCCGAAGCAATGAGATAGTCATCTCCAGCCCCTTTGTTAGAGTCTGGGAGGTCGGCTACAATTTTGAATTCGGTAGACCTCGGCTTGAGGTAATACACATAACCTTTCTCTTTCAGGTTAAGGGCGCACATAGTGTAACAGTATTGGATGTCAGCAAGGGTAATCCTAACGTTCTTCTGCCGAGCTAAGGCTATTATACCATTAAGCACTCTATATGAGTTAATGGTGAGTTGCATAGGGTTCAGGATGTAGTAGTGAAGAACTTCACGAAAGAGAGGGTTGAGTGGAAGCCGAAGTCCACATTCAACAAAAGCTACAATAGGGAAAGACATTGTATTATCTGTAAGCATGATGGAATCATCATCCCTAGCTAGCCTAAGGTGAACATCAGCAGGGATAGAGAATTCTTGTCTAAAAAATTCGAGTTTGGTTGGGGTATTTACCCTATGTCTCTACATACCCATGATTTTGGTATAAAGGTACTTGGCTACAAAAACGGAGTGTTCTTAAAAGGGTTACTGGTACCTCGGCTTGAACCTAGGTATATACTGGTAGAGGATTATTTCAGTTTTTCCTAAGAATTGAAGGTTCTATAAACAAATCCCAACCCTAAAACTATAAAAGCAAAGATTGGAGGCTCGAATCTGGGAAAAACACAAAAAACAGAAAACAAGAACAAGATTTTCAAAATCAAAGAACGAAGGTGGGCTATAAAGAGTCTAAAGAGTACAAAGAGTTGAAGGCCAAGAACAGTGGTGAAACAGTGCAAGTGACATGTGCAAAATCATGAAATAAGAATCATTTAGGAGAATAATTCACAAATTGAATGCTTGGACAGAACAATAAAAACAGGGAATTTCAAGGACAATCGAAAACTAGAGAAGAAAGGCCAGTTGCTTACCAGGAAAAGTGACGCCGGAATGAAATCCGCCGAGACGAACAGCGATGGCGAGAGCTTCAAACGAAGAAGAATGAGGGCGATTCTGAGCTTGGAGCTTTAGAGCAATGGCGGATTTAGAGAAGAAAAAGTTTTAGAAAGAGAAAAACAAGTGAACAGAATGCAAAGGTAAGAAAAGAAAGAGGGGAAAAAACAAAGTTTTGTTAAAAAACTTGAAGCAATGACAAAAGGGGCATTAAATGCGCTGGAATGCTTATGAGCGTCGGCAGACAGACGAAAAAGCGTCATAAGCACGAGCCAATAGAAAACACGTAAGTAAAACGGTTAAAGGGAGAGGCGTGATAGCTCATACATATAAGAGAGTTCCTTTGAATTCTTGTTTTTGAAAGAAGACATGTCGGCCTAAATAAAAGACCTCGGCTGGGAAGTCCTAAGCCGACGTATAAGAAAGAAGAACAATATAGGTTCCATCACTTCAGAATGCCGAAGTAATAGAACCTAGGGGGCAGTTGTGGAGATATATTTCTGAGTACCAACATGTGGCATGGTGACGCCGACGTGTCAACCGAGGTGCCACGTGTCTTGGCCGTTGTGCCGAGGTCATCTCGGATAGGCCGAGGTTACCTCCGAAGATATCGGAATCCGAGATAAGCGGATAAGGGACAAGAGTCCTAGAATGAAGAAGGAACTCAACCTGGATATGGACAAGAGTCCTAGATTGGGAGAAGACTTTAGTTTGGGTAAAGATAAGACTCTTAGAGAGTTTATCCTAGTCCCACTAGGAGTCCCAGATTAGCAAACTAGATTATCTTGGAGAGATATACTGACTTAATCGTCGGAGTGCCCCCGGGTGGAAGAACCACCGCCGGAACTTTTTCTTTCTGTGCAGGACAGCAGGGTGCCATCTATTCTGCCTGTGTTCTACAGCTGAATCACTAAGGAGGGCAGTGTGATCAGAAAATTACTCACACAATATATATATATATGTGCATATGTGATTAAAACTTTATGAAAAAAGGAAAAAACTAGAAATGTACATGAGTCGTTAGGTTGGTGAGGAATCAAATAGTTCAAAACCAATTCATACTTGGTTCATTTT
The DNA here is from genome assembly GCA_025200525.1 of Camellia lanceoleosa. NCBI lineage: Eukaryota > Viridiplantae > Streptophyta > Magnoliopsida > Ericales > Theaceae > Camellia > Camellia lanceoleosa. Next base: position 69,504,919 of record CM045766.1, on the reverse strand, counting down.
TAGGCTAAAAAAGGTTAATGGACAAATTTCACTACCAGCCTCTTTAGTTTGGGATTTATGTTATTTTAGTTCTTAACTTTTTAATTGTGACATATTTGATCTTAAATTTTGAATCTTATTTCAAATAAGGATAATCAAATATATTTCAAGGGCAAAGTCGTCATGTAACTTATTTTGTTTTACTAACTTGTATGTTGTTTGAAATATAATAGCATTTTTTTAATAAATAATGCTGAAATTTAGCTATAAAGTTCTGTTTGGTTCGATTTTTAGAATCTATTTTCGGAAAATTTTTCTTAGAAACGAAAAATTAAATTGGTGAAAAAAAATTAAAAACACATCATTTTTATATAATTTTATCTTTTGAAAAGGTAAAAATAATTTTTTAATATTTATTCTTGTTAAATTAGTTTTTATTTTTTCAAAAGTGAAACATAGCGACAACTTTGATATCATTATTAAACTAATCCATTAAATCAAAAAAATCCAAAACTAAAAACATTTCATATATTAAATATATCAATTACATATTAAAAACTTAATAACCATTCATTGCATGATAACAATCCAAAAATATTTATTAACAGCAAACACAACTATCTATTACATACTAATCATCCAAAAATTGTAACAAAAACAACCACACATTCCATGATTATCATCCAGACACATACTAAAAATTAATTTGATAAAAAAAATATGTAAAAGATTTATCATTTTTATATAATTTTATCTTTGGTAGATAGAAATAATTTTTAAAAATTTAAAAATAATTTTTTGACATTTATTTTTCTCAAATTAATTTATATTTTTATTAAATTAACGATATTGCCCTTAAAATTGAGTAATGATATTTTCAATTGTCCTTATTTGAAACGAGATTTAAAATTTAAGATTAAATATATCACAATTAAAAGATCAAGAATTAAAGTAATACAAGTCTTAAATTACAGAAATTATTATTGTAATTCGTCCAAAGTTAAATGAATTGTGAGGAGCTCAATGATATACCAATTTGGTAAGCTTTGTTTAGACTCAATTTGGTCAAATTAGCTCCTTGAAATTGAAGGTTAGGGTATGCTCAGCCGGCCTTAATTGACTTTAAAAAATAAAATTAAACAGTGAAGATGATAGTAGCAAACTAGGGTAGCATGTACCTTTTCCAAAAACATGTCCACTTCAAATCATGTCATTACTCCCAACTTTTCTATCAATTTTCGAATACCGCATGGGACAAAAATATAGTGTGATTGAATTTCATTTTTAAATGTGAGTTTCATAAGAACTAAGGTCAAGTTTGGCATAATTTAAATAATATAAAAAATTAAAAAGTTATTATTCTATTTAAGTCATATCATCTTATTTAAATCACATCACCTCTCTAACATATCACATCAAATTCAACCCAAACCCAACCCATATAAGCCAATAAGTCAAAAAGTATACTTTTTTAGAACATCCAAAACCAACCCTAAATTTAATGACATTGGCCTTGTTTGGTTTGTTTTCAAAAAAATAAAAAATAAAATAAATTTTTTTTAAAAAAAATAAATATTAATTTGATAAAATTAAATATTAAAAAAATTAATTTTTAAATATTATTTATAGTCTTTCAAAATAAAATTATGTAAAAATAATAAGTATTTTTTATTTTCTATTTGTTTCACCAAATTAAGTTTTAGTTTTTCAGAAAAAATTTCAAAAGCAAGTTTATGAAAATCAAACCGAATATGGTCATTACTTTTCTGAGTATTTTTTGTATTTGAGTTATTAGTCCCTGGTATTATTGTTAGATTAAGGGTAAATTACATTAAATCCTCCTGAAATTATGACTTATTTGTACTTTGCCCTCCAAAACTTCAAAACTCAACAATAAACCATATTAAGGTATTATCTTATTATGCTGAACCGTTGTCGTTAGGTTTATGTTAGGAATTTAAATAAAATCAAATCATATATTAAACAAATGACACAATTATTGAATTTTAAGGACAATAATACTCCTATTTTGTGATCTTATTTGCATTTTCCTTCTCTATCTTAGCGACTAAGTACAAATAGATCACCAAATAAGAGTATTATTGTCATAAAAATTAATAAGTTTGTCATGTATTTCACACACGACTTAATTTTGTGTAAATCCCTAACAGAATCCTAACAGAAAGGGTTAGTCGTAACGAGATAATACTTTGAGATAATTAACTGTCGAGTTTTGAAATTTAAGAAGTAAAGTGAAAATGAATCATAATTTAAGGGGGTTTATTGTAATTCATCCTTAGATTAAAGGCCTTCCACATTTTAGATTTAAATATTTTATTTTGCTACGAAAACAGTCTAGAAAAAACTCGTCTTGTTTTTGGCTAAAGATATATAAATAAATACAACCAATCAAAGTAATAAAGATAATTTTATGTTTGGTATCATTTAATATTTTATGTACTCGAAAATATTTATATATAAAAACGAAAAACAAAAAAAAAGACAATTTCTTATAAAAATCAAGTTTTGTGTTTTAAAAAATCTTCCTATTTTGAGTCCTGATTTCTCAGTAATGATTTTTCTGCAATGATCTTGGAATTTTATCATAAAACAAGTCTGGCAAAGCACATAATTCAACAATTCAAGTTAAAACAAAGGTATAAGAACATTAAATTCACACTCCCTAAAACAAAGTAATTTTGCTTTAATTTTAAACATAGGCAGAAAAAATGCCAATTCAGGATGATTTTCCACTGCAGAGAATCTTCCTGATCTGACCTACTAAATCTAAATGAATTTTCTTCTTTATGAAAGATGCCCTCTCATGACCGGTCCTCCTATTCTGTAAAGTAGTTCCTCATCCTACCTTTATAGATCCACAAACACTCTGGAGAGGGAGTAAAATTCCTTCATTGCAATATACTCTTCAATTTTCAACCCCAAACTTCTAAACCATGCCTCTGCATTGGGAGTGTCAGCAAACAGTTCTCTCATAAAAAAAAGAATGCACAACAAATATCAAACGTCTTATGTTGTGCAAATACAGATTTCTTGAGCTCCAAAACCCACAATCATCTGCAATTATTGCTTTAATAGTGAAATTTACATATGCAGATAGGAAAGCAGAATCTCATCTAAATGGTCATGTTGAAGAAGCCAACCTCAATATTGGATTCATCAGTAAATTAATTACAAGAATTCAAAGTTTTTCTGAAACAGACATGGTACAAATCATTTGGTACACTGTTTAAGCCTCAACTGTATCTTACAAAAGCCGAGTGGCCACTTGAAGACACTCTGTAGACACTTGAACGAACCCCAAATTAGAGGATGTGTCAACAGTCAATAAATGAAAGCTTTCCACTTATTCAAGATTCGAGTGAAAGAACTGTAGTGAAAGAAATTTGACATACAAGTTTATTTCTGGTTTTGCTCCACCTTGGCTCGAATCTTTTGTTCCAACACAGATATCTCGGTCTCAAGACTGAACATTCTGTTCAACGCGTGCATATTCTCAAGGGTCTCACTAAGAGTCCGAGTTTCACTCCCATCGCATCTCAGATGCTGCATTGGACCATGGAGGATCTTGTTAACTATACCCCTACTAAGATCATCGACAGCCCTCTTCGTTTTCTTTGAGATATCATCACCCATTTTTGACAAGCATTTTTCTAGCTCCGCAACTCTGATTCTTTCAGCATAAGCTCTCAATTTCTTTATAGTGGGAACAGTCTCCAGTGAATCCCTCCAAGCTTCAAATTGTTTTGACTCCTCAACAATAATTGCCTGGGCTTCCATTGCTTTCCGAAGCCTATCCTCTTTATTAGCAGCCACAACCTCCTTAAGATCATCCACATTATAAACCCGTGCAGTCTCGAGATCTGTGACACATGAACCCACATTTCTAGGAACAGAGATGTCAATGAAAAGCCTCAAACCCCCAACTTCCTGACCAACAGGTGGAAGATCCATTACATGCTCTTTCAAAAATAATGGGGCTTCTGATGCAGTGCTGGTGAAAATTACATCTGCTTCAGCGGCACAGGCTAGCATTTCTGAAAGGGGTTTGTAGATTATCTTCACATCCTTTAACTCCTCACGGATGGCAGCCACTCTCTCCTCTGTTCGATTCACTACCACCATCTGGGTGCATCCTTTTGCTACCAAATGCTTGATCACAAGCTTCCCCATCTTGCCTCCTCCAATGACGAGCATCCTAGCAGTCTTATGACTGGATTCCGGAAGCTTCATTAAGGCCAACTCAACAGAAGCTGAACTAACAGAAACTGCCCCAGCTGCAATGTTTGTCTCGGATCTAACCCGTTTTCCGACGGTGATGGCATGCTTGAACAGTCCGCTGATGTTCCTGCCAAAGCCAGTGACTCCTTGCCCAACTTTGACAACTTGCTTGACCTGAGCTAGGATTTGACCTTCTCCTAAGACTAGGGAGTCTAGCCCTGCTGATACTTCAAAGATATGCTGTGTAGCATCTTTATTACACAGCAAAAATCTGTGCTCACAAATGTCTGGAATAGGAATCCCACTTGTCTACAAAGAAGGGGGAAAAAAAAAAAAAGAAGCAAATATCTTAAGAATGATAATCACATTCATTTTAATACAGTAACATAATTGATATAGTCTAATTAGACAGAAAGCTGTAATATTGTACTGTCGCACATGAAAATCAAATAGAAAACAGGCATGGAAGTGAGCACACCCCACTTTTTAGTAACAAGAAAAATCTAACACCACAAAAAGGGAAAGGGAGAAAAGGAAAGAAAGAACTACAGTTTGATGGTGATAAGATAACTGATAACTACAATGGCAGTTCAGAATCTTCAGATAATTTAAATATCTCCAGGTTAATTCAAGTGCCAAGTGAACTCTGGTCAGACTTATAGTGTGGTAAGTGTCATCGAAATGTAGATACCCTCAAATGTTCTACTAAGAAATCAAACCTATCTCATATGGTTCAAAACATTTGACTTCACAGTAAGGCTCCTGTCTAATAGAAAATAAAATTTTCAGTGAACAGCAGAAGCTAAATCGCAGCATAAAAAAAATTAAAAATAAATAAAGGTAAGGATGAGAGGAGAGGGGGAAAGAGGTGAAGTACCTTTGACATCCATTCAGTCACTTCTTTTACGCCACGATGTTGAGACAGTGCTACAACATATATCTCCATCCTGTTGCAGGTACTAAGGACAGCAGCTTCTTCTATATGATTCAAACCACACAGCTCTTCTATGGCTCGAGGCCATTCTGCTTCAGGAATGGCAAGCTTTTCACGCATTTCAACAGGTGCAGTGTGGACACTGAGCCCAATTACTACAATGCTGCTCCTTTCCTTTGTATACCCTGATGACATCAGAAATAAAATTTCAGACCCATCGAGGAAAAAATTTCCCATTCATGTATATGGGTCCATATGTATCCAAACGATGAACAAAACTTTCCTGTCAATATCACGATTACCCAGACAAATTAAAAAAATAATCTTCAAGTTACAAACAAAAACCTGATTATCTTCTACTAATTAGTAAAAACAAACATACATGACTCATCAATCGTGTGTCAAAACAAAGACAAGACAAATTTTCTTTAATTTGGCGGACTAATGAAAAGGAATACATGTAGTGGCAGAAGTTTACAGAATAACTGAACATAAAACAACACCACATGGTCAGAATACCGACATAAGCAGTCACCCAACTTGGAATGAGAGTTTTTTCATACTACAATAGCAAGACAACAAGGCGATACTAATTAAAGCTATTAACCTACTGAATTCAGACATAACGAATTAGCAAGAAAAAGATGCACTAAATTAGGCGATTAGTCTGATGCATATTAGAAAATGTATCCATCACCAGCTGAAGTTGCTATATAAAAACATCTCCTTCGATAACTACAGATACCCCAGAAAAGGCAAACAGAAGTAAATAGCCAGCATACCACGTAGTCACATATGCACATGTAAAGGAGGACAAGTGTCAAGTGAAAAGCACAATAGAATAAAAAAAAAGTATTGTACGTACACGCAGTCATTCTAGAAAGAAACAATGATATTGGATACATTTGTGATAACTGACCCATGTCAATTAGCTAGTCAACACTCAACATAAAGCCTACTGCACATACGAATATTTACTAGTAGTTTGAATTTCAATTGATTTGTTTGATACAAATTATGGTAGCCTCATTGCAGTAAGTTAAGGCCCTCCAGACCTGTGCATCAAAACTGCAATTATTACTTTCAGATTGACCAACCTACCATGTGTTCCAAAAACCCATCACATGAAGTTGGAAGTTGGAATGTTATACAATCAATGAATGACTTGATAAATCACATGAAATTTTAGAGAAAAAACACTCTGATTCAAAATTAAGAAATATAGCATCTAAGACTCTAAGTGCAGAACTCCAAAGTACGCCTAAATAAATTGAGAAATCAGAGCGAGACAACCAGTGTTAGGGGTGCAACTTGGGCGGACTGAACCTGAGCAACCTGAGCCCAGTCTGAATTTTTTTAGAGATTGAACAAAATATTTTTGAATTCGGTGCAGCTTGGACAACAATTCAAAGAGCAAATTAAATATGGGTGGGCTTGGCCAAAGTCACCAACAATCCGAGCAATCCAAAACCCAAATTATGTAGATATAAATACTACTCAGTGGTCACTCATCGCTTTGCTTGTTCTTCTCTTTTAATAATCCATCTGAGTCTTGGACATTCAAAAATTTTACAATTATAAGTGTAATCTATGAAAACTCCTACAATCAGCTAAAAAAACCACCTCTTTTTTTTCTTTTTTTGTGCAGATATTAACAAGAAATGGTAAAATCAATGGATGAAACCGCAAGAAGAAACTAGATTGAAAGTGCATTTCGCATTCCATAGTTTAAAAAATAATAAGAATAATAAAAATAAAAATAAAAAACCCAGAATTGAAAACAAATTAAAAACATCACAGAAAACAATTCGCGATCGCAAAGAAAACAAAATTGATTATATTGACGTACTGTCAGCTGCAGATGTCTTGAGCTGTTCGAGAGCAGAGAGGCTAGAAGGAGAAGGAGAAGAAGCTAAGGCCGTGTTTGGATTGACCATATCGGGTGTCTGAAGAAAGACATCGGAAGCAGACTGGCAGCGAATGGTAGGTCGAGCTCTATGAATGAGGGGTCGTGTGGCTCCAAGTGGTTTGCAGAGGACTCGAATTTGAGACGGTGCCACCGCCGGCGACGAAGCTGCGACGGCGGCAGTGTTGCTGAGGAGGAGAGTCTCGAGCTTGGCCCCTGCAAACGCACTCGCAACAGCCATGGCTGGCCCAGCCCCAACCCTAGATCAGATCCTTTACAATTAGAGACAAAAACACGGTGGAGAGAGACAGAGAGAGAGAGAGAGAGAGACAATGAGAGAAGGTGGCCTTTTAGGGAAGGGGATGTGTTCAACTTGGTCTGTCAAAGCCTTTTTTTTTTTCGTTGGCTATTTTAATTGATTTTTTTAATTTTTAACTATTTTATTAAATTAAAAAAAAGGGGGTTTATTTGAGATAATTTTTATATATATATATATTTTTAAGTGAATAGATAGTTATAAGAGAAAAATTAATTGATTAATGGGTAGGATGTTTTCTTATTGAGAAGTCGTTTGGCCTTGGTCAATATAGCTAACTTTTGTATGTTGGGACTTTTTTAGCTTCGTTTGATTTTTATTTTAGGACTTTTTTTATTTTTGTATCAGAAAAAGTATAATAATTATGGGTAAAAAGTAATATTTTATCTTATTGACTTTTATAGTTTTTTTTTTTTTTGTGTGTGATTATTTAACCCAAAAAATGAATATCAAACCAGGGCTAATTATCTTAGTATTTTTTTGTTTTTTTGGTTGTCTTTATTAGCTTTGTTTGGCTACAAACACAAATTAGATTGAAAAGTCCATATAATAAAATGTCACATCTAATTTATAATAATTTTATTTATTTTTTTATAATTATCAAATCAATTACAAAAATAAATTAAATATCATTCCAAACACAAATTTTTTAACCATGCTAAAATAGCTAGGATATTCCCGAGACCATTGGCTATTTTAGCAACCAAAAAAAAAAAAAATTTGTTCCCAAATTTTTATGTCAAATATTGCATAATATTTTCATAGAATTGCCATAATTTATTATTTATAAAAATCATACATTTTGTACTAATATTTATAATAATATTAATGTAAAAAATCATAATTTTATTTTTTAATAACAAATTATCTTAAATTATGTAACATTTCTACAAAAAATGCATAACAAGGTGTTCCGAATTTGTTTTTTCTTTTGAGTTAATAATATTAATATACAGAACAACAATACTTGGTAGCCTAAATTTTTATGGTCTCAATGGCTTGAATGTCTTAAAAAGACATTATTTTAGATATAAAACGACGTCGTTTTAATACATTAAAGCCATTCGAGCTATACAAATTTGAGCTATTAAATATTTTTCCATACAGAATTAGAACATAAAATGTAGGAGCATAGAAAAAAAATGTACTGTAAGATTAAAATTTATTTTGAGTGTGACAAGAGCCATATTTAAAATAAATTTAATTATATAAGGTATTTTTTTATGTACATTTTAAATTTTAGAACGTCACACTATTTACGTAAAATATTGACTGAAAATATCAGAGATAATGAAAAAGTATATCACAAAATATTTTAAAATTGTCAATAATCGACTGATAAAGCTTAGGATCGATTGGCAAATTGAACAAAAAAGATTTCAAAATAATTTTTGTAAAAAAAATTTCATGATAAGTAGAATTGTTGAATATTGACTGAGGGCTAGAAGGAGGTCAAGGTGTTTTAGTGCATCTGCAGATTTATTTTAAAGTCGTTGTTGGCGGGTGGAATACACGTTTTATCCACACTCTCCAACCAAAAAATTAGTCAAAGGAAAAATCACAAAAAAAATAACAAAAGAGAGAAATTATTGCATTATTGTTCCTTAAAATGTCAACATACTAAAAGTCAATACGTTTCATTGTTTAAATTAATAATTATCAGCGGCTGAGTCACACGCGATGTGTGTAAATTTAAAAAAAAAATTATGCAATTGAGTTGATAAAAATTAAATTAAAAAAAATTATTTTTAGGTGATAAAAATTTAAATGCATCCTCATTCAAATATATATATATATATATATTTTTTTTATTTATATATCCAATCACATAATTTTTTGGGAAATTGACTGGTAAATCCCCTTTTTTAAACTTATGATCTGAATAGTCCCAAATGTTTTCTTATGCACCACTAAGTCCTCATGTACATTGAATGACAATAATGCCATTGAGTGTAAACTGTGTGAGGGTTTGAGTAATGTGATGGATGGATCTGATTGGGTGTTACGTTGTTAGACTTTGCAGTGTGGGTTGAAACCTGCACCAACGTGAACATTTTGGGTGAATACTCGGCGTGAACCTTACCAACAAATGAAGCTTGGATCATCACAAATGTGGATGACCACGCACCACCAACCTCGAAGCGTGGGTCACAAAGCGAAGCGTGGGTCGAAAAGCGTGGATCACCAACCTCGAAGCGTGGATCGTGAACAAAAACGTGGGTCGAAGCGTGGATCGGCGATCAGAAACAAAAAGCGTGGGTCGGCGGATGTGGGTCGACAAGAACGTAAATCACCATGGTGCTACCACCACCCACGCATTTGACGACATCACCATGACAACGAATCAGGTGTATATCAAAGAGAGGCAAAAGCGTTGATCGACAAGCGTGGGGCATCAAGCGTGAGAAAGCATTATAACAAAAACATGAGAGAGCGTGGGTCAACAAAAACAAAACAAAAACATGAGAGAGAGAGAGAGACACCTAGAACATAGGATCTAACTTGCCAACTGGCAGAGAAACATATCTCACAAAATATTGAATGAATCCCATAATACAAGCACATGCCATAACAAAAAAGGAACCGTCGGTCTCCCCACATCTCACAAAATTTGAAATGGGACTTTGTTGTCTACTAAACGTGTAAAATAGGACTTTCCAATCCAAAAGATTCAATTTAGGACCATAAAGAGTAACAGTTTGGTACATAGGACTTTCTGATAATTTCCCCTAATTTTTTTTGAATTTGATATGATATATATATATACACACACTCTCATATACTTCTGTATTATCTTTGAGTTTTTTTTTTTTAATTTATTTATTTTCCTTATTTATTAAATCTCTTTGAGTTTAGAATGAGGATGTATTCAGTTGAGAATTGTGCTGTTTGGCAAGTTGGTTTGTAGCTAAAATAGTCACAAAAAACAAAATAGACTATTTTAGCCACAACAAACAAAACATCATATCCAACCCATAATCATTATACTCTTCTCTCACAAAAAAAAGTCAAAAAAATCAAAAAACTAAAAAATCCTTCTCAAACTAAGCTTTTTAGCCAGGTTAAAATAGTTAAAAAAAACCAAAAAGTCAACCCACTTCCCATACGGAGGCTTAAGTTTAGCCAAAATTATTTTTATATTTAATTTTTTTTTAATTTATATATTTAATTGTATAACTTTTTCCTCAATTTGATATGATATGTATATACACACACTCTCATATACTCTTACATTATCTTTGAGTTTTTTTTTTTTTTGAGTTTTTAATTTTTTAATTTATTTTTTTTTCATGTTCAAATCTCTTTGAGTTAAGAATGAGGATGTATTCAGTTAAGTTTGGCCAAAATTATTTTTATATTCAATTTATTTATTTATTTAATTTATATATTCATTTTTTCAATGCATCCTCGGTTTTTTTTTTTCCTTTTTTTTTTTTTTTGTGTGTGTGTACACGCGCAACAATTTTTTAAAAAGTTGAAAATACTATTTGTTTGGAAACAGTTTAGAAATTTAAAAGCAGTTGCCTACGTTTTAAAGAAAGATAGAAAGGGAAAAAAAAATTGAAAACACAATGAATAAAAAAAATTATTACCTTTTTCGTTTTCTTTTTCTGACTTTTTTATTAACTTTTAAAATATATATGAGTGTGTATATATATCTTATCAAATATTAAAATTTTAAAAAAATTATGAATATCTATTTCTTTCTCATTCTTTTTGTTTTAAATAAGTAAATTTTCAGAATATATTTTCAACTTACTATTCTCATCTATCAAAAAATTAAGGGAATTTTTTGTTTATTATTATTATTATTATTTGTGTTTAAGAACATCCTCATTCTTTTTTTGCGTATGCAAATTTTTTTTTGAAAACTTTGGAATACTATTTTTTTGGAAATAGTTTGAAAATTGAAAAGCAGTTGGCTTACGTTTTAAAGAAAGATAGAAAGAAAGAAAATTTGAAAACATAATGAATAAAAAAATTATTCCCTTTTTTGTTTTGTTTTTCTGACTTTTTTATTAACCTTTTAAATCAATATGCAAAAAGAAACAATAAACTTTTCTTCTAAAAAACACAAAGTTGTAAAAATTTTATTTCATATATTTAAAATGTATACAAAAAATTTATATAAAAAGAATAAATTTATACTTAGAATGATAATCTATATAATTTAAATTCAAGTTTGTATTGTAAAATCCACATCTATCTATACTATGTATAAAGCATCTAAGATATATGTGCACAAAATTTATAAACAAATAAAATAAAAATATACTCACAAAGATAATATATACACAAAATTTGTAAAATTCTTTTTATTTTTTGTATTTTTTTCAATCAACATAATGAATAAAATGAAAATGGAGATTTTTTTATTTTATTTTATTTTTGCAATGAACGTAATAAAGAAATAAAAATTATTAAAGAATTAATTTATACAAAAAAAAAAAAACAAACAAATAAACAAAATTTTAGTCATGAGAATTTAAAATAAATAAATAAAAATCCAACACTCTTAGATCACTTACAGTCAAAGAGAAACAAAAGATAAGTATTGACAACTACTTGAAAAGTTATTTCTTCTTAACAACACAAAGCTGTAAAACAATTTGAAAAAAAGAAAAAAAAAATTATGTATATAAGTTGTAAGACAACCTTTAAAAAAAATATATGTAAATTTGTGTAAATCGACTTGAAAAATGAATAGGAATACAAATTTTATAAATATAAATTCTGCATAATGACTCATCAAATGGCCAACTCTTGTATGGTTAGTACTTTGCTTTTGTACTTTCTCTGTAAACTCATTCAAAATCTCCGAATTTCGGCCCCAAAAGACCTCTATTTCAATCTCTAAACCTAATAATTGCTCTTCTTCTATTACATCTCTTTTTTTTTCTCAATTTCGTGTTTTTCTTCAACCCATTTGAGCATCTTCAACAGACTCAATCGACTTCTCTAAAAAATCAAAAAGTTTAAAATAAAATAATACAAAAATCCTGTAGTAGAATGATTGTCAAAGGAGAGAAAGTAGGAAAAAAAAAAATTTATACCCAAAAACAAAATACAAATAAATAAAAGTTTAGTTATTGAGAATATAAATATTAAAAACTCTTAGATCACTTACCATTAAAAAGAAATAAAATATAGTCTTTTATTAGTTTATACTTCCTATGCCATAATTAAATGAAACACTTTCGTACTTTCTTTAAAAGAAAAAACCATTGTAAATGCGAAAAATAATAAAAGTAAATTATTAGAGAAGAGAAGAACTTATTATAGAGTAGTTATTTGAAGAATGTGATTTAGTAGGAAGTTATTGTAGAATAATTTTTTGGGTCCTGTTATGGTGTGCAACCCTTTAAGGTTACATACCATATGCAACTAACACAAAAGGCATAAGTGGAATGTATAAATATGAAATAGGACAGCAAAAACAAAAGGCATAAGTGTAAGGTGTAAGTTGCACACTTAAGAAAAGTCCTAATTTTTTTAATTATTATTATGTAAATGCCACATGACAAAGGTTTTAAGAAACCAAAATAGGGGCTCCCTTAATATAATAATATAGATAGCATAGATTAATAATTAGAGATAATTACCTAAAAGTCTTATTTACAAATGTTATGATAGCTCAGGTTTTATCTAAGATTCTTTGAACCGATAAGTTCTATTTAATAAAACTGAGAATATTATCAGTTTTTTCTAATTTTCAAAACTAAGGACATTGTATCAATTTTGCATAGTAATATTACAAATAATTGTTTCACTAACTAATCACTACAAGAAAAAACACTTTTGGCAACCACCTATTTTTTTTGGTAGCAAATAGTCCACTTTCTGCGATCAAAATTTAACTTTTGGTGACCATAATTTTTTAGTCGCGGAAAATCACCCTTTGGTGACCAAAAGAAAAAGTTGGTTACGGAAAGTATACTATTGGCGACCAAAGGCTTTTTTTGGTCGCGGAAGATCACATTTTGGCGACTAAAAAAAAAGTTGGTCGCAGAAAGTATACTATTAGCGACCAAAAGGCTTTTTTGGTCGCGGAAGATTACCCTTTGGCGACCAAAAAGAAAAGTTGGTCGCGGAAAATATACTATTGGCGACCAAAGGCTTTTTTGGTCGCGGAAGATCACCTTTTGACGACCAAAAAGAAAAGTTAGTCGCGGAAAGTATACTATTGGCGACCAAAAGGCTTTTTGGTCGCGGAAGATTACCCTTTGGCGACCAAAAAGAAAAGTTGGTTGCGAAAAGTTATGGCAGGATAAATTTTTTTAAAAAAGATACTACTATAATTACATGCTATTTTTTTTGTTTAGGCATTAAAAGTTTTATAAAATAATAAATAACCCAATTTTTATGGGTTATATATTTTTATTTCCAAATATGAACAAGAAGCATGCAATTGGCAGAGTGGATTGGGTGCATGGTGACTTTTTGGTCAAGAGTTCGAGTCTCAGGCGGCACAAAAGAATTACATTTTTTGGGTAAAAGGCGCTGACTTTTGGCGACCAACTTACCTTTGGTCTCTAAAAGTTTACTTTTGGGTAATATGAATTGGACTTTCCGCGACCAAAAAAGTTGGTCGCGAATGGTCACTTTTAGCGACCAAAGGCTTTTTTGGTCGCAGAAAACTATCTGTGACGAGGCTTTAACGACCAACTCGCGACCAACATATTTTGGTCGCAAAAAGGTTTTAGCGACCAAATATGATACTTTTCGCGACCAAAATGTTGGTCACAGAAAGTGTTTTTTCTTGTAGTGAATGAAAAAAAAAAAAAAAAAGAGTATGAGATTAAACGTTTTTACATTTCTACTTATTAGTTTAATTCAACTATATAATAAAATCGAAAATATTATCAGTTTTTTCATTTAAATTTTTTTTTTCAATTTTGCACATCAATGTTCATCATTATGCTCCTTTATAGACACCAAATTTTCAGTTTTGCACAAAAAATTCAGTTTTTTCAAAAAAGTTTTTTTTCACATAATTTTTTTTTTTAGTTTTTTTAATTTGAAAATTGATGTTTTAAAGTTTTAAAAATCAAAATAAATGTCAAATCATCATATTTCTTTATAGATAATCATAAATGATGAACAATCATTGTTTGAAGAGCAATTCGACTATTAAAAATTTAATGAGACTTGAAAATCCAAAAAATCTTAATTAGGTTTTAATGGAGTATAAGTTCATAAATTAGGACTTGTGTGTAAATTCTCTAATAATTATCATAGTAGTCTTTATATTTTGATTTTTGAATCATTTTAAGTTTTATAATTTTAATTGGTTTGGTTTTGATCTTAAATTTATAATTTTGTCTCAATTTAATTTAAATTGATTATAACTCTTTACATTTTTTTGTAAAACGTATGCACATAAGTGTCATGTGTCATATTTTTAAGGACAAATTATAAACTTGTTCAACTTAGTAAGTTAAGTTCAACCAATTTAGTGATACTTTTTCCTTAAAAAACACTATATATATTATTAATTAGATTAAATTGACACAAAATTTAAAATCAAGAGTCAACATAGAGCTAATTGAAAGTGTAAAAACTAAAATAATACAAGGGATAAACATAAAGACCACCAATATAATTTGTCCTAGAATTTATTTTAACGTGTTATGTTTGATTAGTAAGATTATTAGTGAAAAGATTAATAATTCATATAATCAGTATAGAATTGGTTATCCATATGAATATATATTTAAAATTCCTCTCTTTTTCAAGTTTATTTTACAATGAATGTAAGTATAAACATCAGTTACATACTTGTTTTACATTATTATTTGTAAGATTAAAAAAATTAGTAAGTTTGTTAAATAGAATGTCCATTGAAATATAATTTGAATAATAAAAAATTATAATTAAACATTGAAATGTGAGTCTTATTCTATAACTTATCTAATCAAACAAGTATTAAATATTTGTTTTCAAAAAAGTATGTTGTCATTTTGAATTATGAAACAAACACCATTTCAATTATCTCAAAAAAATTGGAGCTGAATAAAAAATTCCATTGGATGTGTTTGTAGCATAGCCACCACTAGCAACGGTAGTTATCAGTTTCTCCGAAACGCCCCGTGGTTATGTGTCCAAACTAAAGTGTTTTGTAATTTTCTCATTTTTTTTTTTTAACCAATGTAATTACATATCTCTTTGTTAATGATGTGGGATCTAAAATTATCACTACGAGAATATAAAAATATGTTTGGAGGAGTAAACTCTTATAATTTTAAATTATTTTAAATTTTCTAACATAATATTTGATATTTTTCAAATGTTTGAAGGTGCAGTGTCCCCCTAGATCCATCCTTAGGTACACTAACAACTTACAAGACTAGATGACTTGAGACCATTTCAAATATTCAGATCTCCAAATGTGAAGTAAATATTAGATGTAACATGACAGTATCACCATCTAATTAGCCTTGTGAATTTACATTAGAGATCACAACATTATTAAGTTAGTAGGAGATAAAAGATTGACCGTTTAATATATTTACGACTTTTATTAACTGACGACACTGCGTAGAATAATGTCACTATTATACTCAATATATATATATATATTTTTTTTTTTTTCTAAACGTGGGCTTTGACTTACCCGGGTCAAATATTTTCCTTGTTTAAATTTCCCTTTATATTTTCAAGCATATTATAGTGAATTTTTAAAATATGAAATGCATGATTCTATGGTTGCAAATATTTAAGAGAAAGAAATTTAGAGTAGAAGATGTGGTGGCATATTATAGTGAATTTTTTAAATATGAAATGCATGATTCTATGGTTGCAAATATTTAAGAGAAAGAAATTTAGAATAGAAGATGTGGTGGCCTGTTTAAAAAGTGAGGTTTCTTAATAGGTGTCATAACATGCTTAACAAATAGAGTATTGTATGAGACTAGTATGTATAGCGTACATTACAAAGGGTTTTGTTATGCATCAAATTCTCTCAATCACCCCTACTATCATAAAATATGAGGATTATTATTAACACATGTCTAAATTTTTTGAACCCTCAAATTTCTTTGAGTCTCTACCCTAAATTCTAAATTTGAATAAGATTTCTTTAAACACTCTACTTAATACCAAATTTACTCATATTCATAATATTATCACACCCAAGGGCACACACACCTAATTTTGCACACCCTCTCTCTTTCTCCTTTCGATGACCGTTCATCTCTTGTTGAAAAGAATGTCGACGGTCATTGCATCAATAATGCTATTGGCCCAGTGAAGAACATTGCATCAAAGGTCCATTATTGAAATTTGAGTAATTTTATTTACACACTACCCAATCTCTCAGGGAGCTTCTATTTACACACCCCACATCCACTTTCTACACATCCCCCCTCTCTACACTCTCCACACACCTCCTTCATTAAGTGTGTGTGGAGAGGGTTGTGTGTGTAAATGACAGCTCCCAATCTCTCAGTACACACCATTGTCTAATTTTTTTTATTACCATTGTGTCCTTGAATGAAATTACTATTTTGGACAAAAAACTTTGAAATCAAATCCACTATCACAACCTTTAGCCACCACCATCAACCAATTACCGCCTACACCTTATCCAGTCCCGTCATCGCCCCGCCTCTTCTATCTTGCTCTACTATCGCTATTACCGTTGCCGTCGCCGCCACCGCTACCGCCACTGCCATCATCATCATCTCTAGCGACTCTTCCAACCTATACCTAACCCGTCCTCATCACCGCCATTATTCCTTACCACTTCCAATCTTCTCCGTTCTCGTGTTTCTTCATCTCTCTCTCTCTCTCTCTCTCTTTTCACGCCTCTCTCTATCACTCTTCTTCTTCGTCTATAGCTCGCGCTACCCCTTTGGCCATCATTGCAACTCAGTGTTATGTAGAGAAAGAGAGATCTAAGGTTTGGGTTTCTAGATCTAGGGTTTGAATAAAAGAAGAGACAATATTGCGAGAGGGCAAAGTCGTTAGCGACTAAGATAATGGCGTCGGTGGCAAGGTGGGTTAGGAGATGAACTAGAGTGGTTTTGGAAGATGGAGGAAGCAGATGAAGATAGAAAATGAGTTAATGACAGGCCGGAGATGGACAACGAGGTGGAGTTCTGATCGAAGGGGCTAGGGGCGATGACAGTAGGTTCCGGTGGCGGCGACAACAATGACTACATTAGGGTTAGGGTTAGATATTTTGAGAAAAAGAGGGCATTTTGGGATTATTTGAAAATAAATGGTATCTTTTGAGAAAAAAAATAAAAAAAATTGAAATTTGGTATGGTGTGAACTTAGAAGATGGTGCGTATTGAGAGTATTTATGGTGTGTAAATAAAATCACCCTTGAAATTCCTATAAACTCTCAATGAAAAGACGAATCGACTCGACTTGATGGTATCCAAAAAATACAGTCGAAAAGCTCATAGGAAATTTCTATCTACCATTGTAGAAAAATCATCGAAAATTTCTCTCAAGTAAAACTCTTACGAAATACACAATCTGGTGTTGAAGATACAAAAATTGAACCATGTGGCACACCAATATTGACTATATACATTACTATTCAAAATTCATATATTGAACTAAATGTTTCTATTTAGTATTGTGTTACCGAACATGATCTTAACAATCGGCAAACTAGTACCAAACAGCTCGAACAAAACAACAACGATTGAAAACAATAGAGAATGTTAATGAATGTTAATGCAAGACAGATAAACTTACCAATGGAATGCTAGCCTCATCAGAATCGTTGTCATCGTACTCCATTACTAAACAAGGTGAAATAACTAATAAAGAGTAATACGTTGAACTTGAAAAGACCTTTCTGGTTCAAGCTTTCTGGTTCATGAGGGTTTATAATGGTGAGGAAGAGGATATATTCAGAGTTTAAGATGGTTATGAAGAGTAACAGGTTGATGGTTTATGTTGGTTGGTTATGAAAAGTGTAGCACTTGTGTCCTTCAAAGCTTTTGGTGAAGTATTTGAATCCTTTATTTTATTTTGGAAATTTTTAGTGTTGTTGTATCGTAGTTTTGGAAGAGTACAAATCGATTTAAACTTGTTGGGATTGCCTGTTCACGCTTGTTTATGTTGAAAAGTTGTTTGGAAACTTAAAAATCTTGTTTTAGGGTCGACACCGATCTTGGTGGTGTTGACACCTTCCTTTTGTTGTTGGTCGCAAGGGTCGACACCAATCTGGAAGGGTCAACCCTTGTTTGTTGCTAGATTTGGAAATTGCTTGCTGAATTTTGGTGTCGACACTGGTCTGGAAAGGGTCGACACTTGTGTTGCTGTCAAACATAAGTGTTCCAACTTTTCTTCATAAGGGTCGACACCTGTGCTGCAAGGATCGACACCTACGAACTTTTTTTCAGATTTCAGTCTGGTTTTGGGCCTACTTTTTGGAGATTTTGGCTTGATCTTTTGGGTTGACTTTGGGACTTCATTTTACTTTGACCTAGCACTATAAATAGGTCCCTCACTTAACATTTTCTTTACTTTTTCTTTTCTTTTTCCTTCTCCAAGCCGTGAGTCATTCTCTCCCTCTCCAAAATCATTTTTTGCTCAAAGATCTTTAGATTTACTCACTTAGAAGCATCTCCTTGCCTTGCTCCTTTGAGATTAAATGTAAATCTTGTCAAGAGCTTCGTTTTGATCCAAGTAGAAGTTGGTTTCGACATCTTTGGAGTTTCAACCTTGTTTTGCTCATCTTCTCTTCTAAGCTTAAGGTAGGGATTTTCTTTGAGTTATATATATATATATATATTTGTAAGATCTAGATGATTTTCGAAATCATCCTTTGATTAGTTTTGAAAATTGATTGTTGATTCAAGAAGATGAGCGATTTTGAAAGTGGGTTTACTTCACTTTCTTTTAAAAATAGAAATTAAGGGTTTTTGAACTATGTTGATGAAACAAATATGTTTTTGGTAAGATCTTCTCAAATATTTGAAGATGAATGGTTTTTAGTGAGAAAACCTAGAAATTAAGGATTTTTAAGAAAGATGTTGAAAATCTTTGAAATATGTTGTTATATTTATTTTGTGTGCCAAAATAAATGATGTTTGAAAATTGGTTATTTATTACATATAAATGATAGTTTTCCATGAAATAAGAGAATTGTTGAAGTTTTGGAAATTGTTGTTTAAAAGTGTTGATATAGTCTTGAAATGACTAAGTTGTTGGAAATGTTTGAAATGTGGGAATTATGTTATCCAACAATGCTTCCAACCCCTAGTGGGGGTGACCCCCAGTAGCACCCCCACTGGGGGTGCCCCCCAGTGACGTGTCAGCCTCTCATTGGCTGAAAACCAAAAAAAAAAAAACAAGTTTTTTGGGGCAATCACAATGACTTCAAAGACTTAATCGGGGTCGAAGCTTTATTCTTATGTTATCCCTTGGATGAATTGAAATAAAGAGTATTTATTCATCTTGTGAAATTGCATTGAAGTAAGAAATGAGAATTTTGATCACAATGAAAATATTGTGTGGGAGTATTAAAAATGGAAGAAATATTGCATTGTATTATTAATCATTGCATTGGCATATCAATTTATTTGATAATGAAGAGATTTGAAATTTGATTTGAAAACTTTGCATTTAGAAAAGAATGTTGAGAAACAAGTTTTCATGAAATGGTTTTGGGGTAAATACGGTGGTAAGTCTTGAAATGTGGTATAGATTATAGGTGTCGAGCCTTCCAGTTAATACTGGTAAAAATGACAGATTAGAGGTGTTGAGCCTTGTGGTTAATACCGATAAAAATGACAAATTGGTAGTACTTGTATAGTCTACTTGCAGACACTGACCTAGGGATTTACGAAGTTGTATTTACCGCACCTTGAGTAAAATTTGATAAATGTTGAGTAGTTGAAATTGCATGACATCATTGAGCATGATGATTTTCAAAAGATAAAGGTGTGTTTTAATTTCAAAAAGGCATGGCATGGCATAAGCATTCCATCTCACGAGACTTGTATAAAATATATATACTTTGTTAAGAACTTCTTACTGGGCTTTATGCTCACCCTACGGGATTTTTGTGCAGGAAAAGATGTGGTGATTCTGCCTAATTGAAGGCGTGGAAGTGTGTGCAAAGAGCATAATGTGCTCATTTGCTGTGATTCTGATTGTAAGCTAAGGGCTTTGTATGTGTGGGTTTGAATAACTGTTTTGTGTAACCAGGCTCAAGCCTTGGAAACTTGTAAACCCTTGAGGGTAGTTGTTGTTTAATTAATTGTTGTTGGATTAACTGTATTATCGCATGAAGACTATTTACATCATGTAATGCAAGTATGAGAATTTATTATCAGTTTTACTTTTACAGGGCCATGATTATTGTATTACCATTTGGGTATGAAAATTGAGGTGTTACAACTTGGTATCAGAGCTACCAGGTTCGAAAACTTGGAGCTCGTGTAAAGTGGTTGTTTTACCACAGTGGGTTCATGTTGCATGATAGGAAGGTGTTTTGCATTTTGTGACGATGTGATAACATGCTTATGTGATTGTATGGGTATGGGATTGAACTTTTGGGATGTTGTTTGTGCCTGTTAAATTCCTTGAAATCTTCTTAGAAGGATACTTGATCAATACTCGTTCTACTAAGAATTCTTGGTTTTTTGTGGGACGAATTTCATCATAAAAGGATAATCCGTATGTGTTTACATAACTAAGTGCTTATGTGGAGTGACATAGAAATGTCTATATAGTAGATAAATATATAGAATTGTTGTGATTAAATGGGTAAGGCAAGTTGCGGGCACAAATGGGTTAGTGTGCTAAATTATTTCTATTGTCCTTTATAGGATGTCAGGAAGAGGTCAAACTCGTGGTGGTAGAGATGGGAGACATGGTAGGCCTCGTTGGGGTATGATTGATTTAGACCAGAGGTGTCATGATTGTGAGATAGAAGTCGCCGGGCGTCGACTTCTGTTTGCTTTTGTATTGCTAGACATGTCAAGTTTTAATGTCATTTTAGGCATGAACTGGTTATTTTCATACCAAGCGGTGATTGATTGTTACCGTTAAAGAGTTACTGTATGTACCTCGGGTGGTGATTGTTTCTATTTTCTAGGGAACCGAGTTGATAGGACCTTGTCGCCAGTTTTTGACCCTCGTAATAGGAGCAAGCTTAGTGGCCTTCTTGCAACACTCTTGGATAGTGAGAGTGACGGGACCCGTGTTGAGTTACCTAGGGTAGTTTGTGAATACTCGGATGTCTTTCCCGAGGATCTTACTAGTTTGCCACCCCACCGGGAGATCGAGTTCTCCATTGAATTAGTGCCTGGCACGGCACCGATTTCCATGTCACCGTATAGATTTACACCCGCCGAATTGTATGAGTTGAAGATTCAACTCCAAGAACTTTTAGACAAAGGCTTCATTCGTCCTAATACATCACCTTAAGGAGCACCGAATCTCTTTGCGAAGAAGAATGATGGATCATTGCGGTTATGTATTGATTATCATAAATTGAATCGGGTTACCATAAGAACAAGTATCCTCTACCTAGAATAGATGATTTGTTTGACCAACCGAGGGTCTTACTACTTCTCAAAGATAGATTTGAGGTCGGGGTACCATCAGTTGAGAGTCCAAGAGGAGGATATCCAAAAAACGGCCTTTCGCACGCATTATGGCCACTATGAATTCCTTATAATGCCGTTTGGGTTGACTAATGCACCGGCATTTTTTATGGATTTGATGAACAGAATTTTGCGGGAATACTTAGACCTTTTTGTGGTAATCTTTGTGGACGACATCTTAATTTATTCAACCTCGGAGGAGGAACATAAGGCTCACTTGCGGGTAGTGCTTGAATTGCTTAAGGAGCACCATTTGTATGCTAAATTTGATAAATGCAAATTTTGGTTAACCAAGGTAAAGTTTTTGGGCTATGTAGTGTCGAGTGAGAGAGTAACTGTGGACTCCTCAAAGATAGACGCGGTACAAGATTGGGAACAACCCAAGAATGTTTTTGAGATCCAGAGTTTATTGGGGTTAGCGGGGTATTATTGACACTTTGTAAGGAACTTCTCTAGATTAGTTGCACCTTTGACTAGGTTGACTGGGAAGGGTATCAAGTTTGTATGGAATGAGGCTTGTGAAAAGTCTTTCCAAGAACTTAAGACTAGATTGACTACAGCACTGGTCTTGATAATTCTGAAAAGGAGTTTAGATTACACCGTCTATTGTGATGCGTCCGGGGATGGACTTGGTTGTGTCTTGATGCAAGAGGGTAAAGTTATGGCCTACGAATCACAACAATTGAAAACTTATGAGAAGAATTACCCCACACATGATTTAGAATTAGCGACGATAATTTTTGCCTTGAAAATTTGGAGGTATTACTTGTATGGTGAGAAGTTTGAGGTTTTCTCTAATCATAAGAGTCTAAAGTATTTGTTTTTTCAAAAAGACTTGAACTTACGTCAACGAAGGTGGATGAAATTTATGGAAGATTATGACTTTGAGTTGCACTATCATCTGAGGAAGGCTAATGTAGTAGCTGATGCTGTGAGTCGAAAATTTGTGAGTAGTTTGGCAAGTGTGGCTATTCGGGAATGGGATATGATAGGTGTTATTGGCAAGTTTGATTTGCATTTGGATGAGTCCAGAGAGAATGCTACCTTGTTTACTTTGAATGCTCAACCTACCTTGGTTAGTAAGGTCATAGAGGCACAACAAGGAGACCGTGATGTGGAATCAATCCGTGATAAGATTTCCAATGGGAAGGAAGATAAAGGTTTGAACGTTCACTTGGATCTGAGTGTACGTTACCTAGACCATTTGTTTGTACCAGAACCTTGTAAAGAGGAAGTGTTTCAGGAGTTCCATCACTCACGCCTTGCAGTACATCCGGGAGGCACTAAAATATATCATGATCTCATCCGTCAGTTTTGATGGAGGGGTATGAAGCGAGATGTCACCTTATTTGTATCAAAGTGTCTTGCTTGTCAACAAGTGAAGACCGAACACCAAAGACCAACAGGTTTGTTGCAACCCTTACCGATAACCGAGTGGAAATGGGAGCGGGTTACCATGGATTTTGTAGTGGGGCTTCCTAGAACACAGCAGGGCAATGACGCCGTTTAGGTAATTGTGGATAGATTAACTAAGTCTACTCATTTCATTCCTATGAGCACCGGCGACTCAGTTAAATGTTTGGTAGAGTTGTACATTAGAGAGATAGTCTGACTTTATGGAGTCCCTATGACTATTGTGTCGAATAGGGATCCTCGTTTTATTGCCCGGCTGTGGCAAAGCCTTCAAGAGGTGTTGGGAACAAAGTTGACCTTTAGCACTGCTTACCATCCTCAAACCGATGGACAGTCAGAGCGTACGATTCAGATTCTAGAGGACATGCTTAAAGCTTGTGTCCTTGATTTCAAGGGATCGTGGGAGAGGCACCTACCATTGGTTAAGTTTGCCTATAATAATAGTTACCAAGCTAGTATTGGGATGGCACCATTCGAGACCTTGTATGGACGACCTTGTAGATCACCGGTTTGTTGGACCGAAGTGGGTGATGCACCGTTGTTGGATCCAGAAATTGTTAAAGAGGCAACTGAGAAAGTTGTTCTCATTTGGAAGAGGTTAGCTACTGTAGACACCCCATTTTTGACCAACCTTAAGATTCAGACGTCACCGATTGAGCGCTCGGTGATGATGCATATTGTGCTCGTTCTGAGGTTGCGGAGTCTCGGCTGAGAGCCTTACCTCCGGACTTCAGGACTCTTTTGTGCTTTGCCTTAGTTTGCGAACCAGGTCCTGTTTTCTCTATTTTCTCTGCCTGAAGGGAGGGAGAGGTCTCAAAGACCATCTCTCAGTGGCCGTGGGCTACGTTTCATGGTCGTAGGCCACTATTCCCGTTTGGAGACCAGTTTTCGATTTTCGGAGCCGTCGGTCGTACGCCTCAGTTCGAGACCGCTTAACTTTCTCCGTTTGTTTCGGTTTTTGGCACACACCTTGTTCCCTCTCCCTAGAGGGACACTGTGGCCCGAGAGACCATCTTTGTGGTCATACGCCACCTCCGGTGCCTAACAGTCTATTTTTGGAGCACCCGGCTGCACGTTTTGGCCCCCGAACCTTCGTTTTGCATCGGTGTGGGTTCATTTTTGGCATGGACCCTAGTTTCTTTGTTAGGAAGGTGGTACTATGGTGGGAGACCACCTTTTCTTCTTGGAGACCACCTTTCTCTTCGCCGCCCGATTTTCTTGTTAAAGAGCTGGTCTCCCTCACTTTTGGACCACAATTTTTGGTCTCTCATACCACCACTGAGTTGCATTCACCTGGGAGACCACCAATCTGGGTAGGCTGACCACCTTTTCAGCTTGAACCTTTGACCTGGTGGACGACTAAGGAGTGGTCACCGACCACTGAATCGGTCGGCCACCTACGCTTTTTGTCTCAATGAGTTGAAGCCAGCTGTGCCAACTGGAAGCCTCAGAATGCATCCTCCATACACGTGTATGGAGGATGTTTAAGCTAGCTTTTAAGATTTTATGAGAAGCTTTAGATCTTCTCCTCTATAAAGGAAGAGGTCCTCTTCCATTGCTAGGGTTGAGAATTTTGCTTAAGGCATACATACACTTCCCTCTCTAATCCAAGCTCAAAGGTCCCTTGTTCTTACACCATTGCACTACACCTTTTAGCCTAACCTCTCCATCATCCATCCAAGCACCTTGGAGCTCATTTTCAGAGGTTGAAGACTTGCTATCTTGGTCCAGAAGTTGCTGGTTCCTTTGGCTACAAGGGTAACACTCCATTTCCCTCTTTTTGACATTGTTTTGCTTCATAGTTTAGCTCTATTTGCAAGCATATTTAGGCTTTTTCATAAACTGAAAAAAGTCTTGTTTTGATCTTCTAAACATGTTTGTTTAAGATCATTTTTCTGTTGGGGGTCATCTACCCCATTGCATGCTTCATTTCCTCATGTTTTGAGCTATGCTTTAGAGCATTTGTGTCGGCCTTGGTTTGGCCTTTTAGCCACTGAAATCTAGTGAATTTTCAGTGGCTAACATATGTCTTTGAGCCTCAAAATCAAAGAGGGGTGACCCTCTCACCCTTTGTTCTCTTTACTAGCTTTCTTGGCCTTCCAAAGGAGCCCCTATTTGCATGTTTCAAAGCCATGCTCCAGGCCATTTTTGATGAGTTTTGTGACCTGCATGACCTCTGTCTAGAGGTGGTTTTTCCATATTAGATGTCTATTATGCATGTGTAGAGTAATCTTCTTAAAGGCCTTTCAAAGGGCCTTCACTTGCATCTTCCTAGACTAATTTCAGGCCCTTTTAGTGAGTTTTATGGCCTTCATAACCTCTTTCTAGAGGTGGTTTTGCCATTTTGTATGTCTATCTTGCATGTGTAGAACAACCCTCTTATTGGCGTTTCAAAGGACACATCATTCTTGCATGCATTGGTGAGTTTGAGTGGGTTTTGGGCATTATTTGGCATGGAATACTTCTATTTTTGGCTGATTTGGTGAGCTCTTATGTGCTTCATATAGTTGTAGTGCAAATCATGGTTCACTAGCTTATTTTGCATGCTTTGTTGACCCTTGATTTTAGCACTTTTTGGCCTTACCTTAAACTGATTTTGTGCATATTTTGGACTGCCCTAGTTCTGTTTTTGGGTCTCATGGTCGAATGATGCTTGTTTTGCATGCTTGTAGTTCAATACACTTGCCTAGCTTTGAGATTTGAGGTCTATTGCATGCATATTACTGAGGTATTTTCATGCTTTGGGGTCATTTTGCATCATATTTCAAAGCCTATGTGAATGCCATATCCTCATGTTTTCTCCTCTTTAAGTGTGCTTGAGAGTTGTGCATGAATGCCTTGTTTTCAGACCATTGAATGAGCTTCATTTCCATGCACTTTGAACCATCATTTTGGACCATTTTCCCACTGTTTCAGACCTACCTAGGGTCTGTTTGGGGTTGGTTTTTCCATTCGTGCATTGCTTTGTGTACCTCTAGTGTAACGCACTTCACTAGTTTCGATATTCGGGCCATCTGGCATGCATTGGGTAACATATTTGCATGATTCGGGACCATTATACATCATGTTTCAGAGCTAGAAAATGTATGCTTGTATGCCATATTTCATCATTTGCCATGCTTAGTTAGAGTTCCATGTTGTGCCTTAGGATTGGTCATTTTTATTCGTGGATGCTTACATGTATTTCGGTTGTCTCATTTTCATCATATGGCCACTGATGTGAGTGTGGCTGAGGTCCACTCATATTGGTGTAAGTCCATCTTGTATTTGTATATGCCATTTAGTTCATGTGTGCATAATAGTCTTCGTAAGTGCATTGTGTATATCATGTTATGCCACGTGCATTGTGTACTCCATTTTAGCCCATAGCATTGCGTATGCTAGGTTGCATGTTAGTCGCATTGTGTATGCCATCTTATTGCATTGTGTTTGGAGTAGGGTTAGTCCAAACACGGAAAACGAGAGACGTTTCGTACTCAAAGTGACGAAACGTGTCTCAATTCCCGCTCGCCGACACTCCAGATTACCCATGATGGAGTTTAGGCCTTGTTATGCTTATATGTGCATTCATTTCACATTGAGTCATGCGATTCGACTCCTCGGCCATCATGCATCGAGATGCGTGATTGGTGGCACGAGGATCGAGGTATACACTCCCTAAAGCTTGTGCAATAACGGGAAGAGTGGCCGTGCACATATAAGTTAAAAATACTTTGCTATGCCCCTTTCTTGCTCTCATAAAGAAATCGAATCTAACAAAGAAAAACTAGTCTGACCTTCGGAAGTTTTATACAGTGTTCTAGGACCAATTGCAAAACAGAGGCAAATAGGGGCTTCGCAAGGGATTTCCCGACAAAGCGACCTGAGCACGCATGCATCTTTCATCATTCGAGACAAGGGCTGAGGCAGTCCATTTTATAGCTTGCATGCTAGTTTATTCGATTTCCTAGTTAATTTGTTAATTAATTAGGGTTTTGCAATATTTAATTAGCGAGTAGTTAATTATTTATTGATTGTATTATTTATTCGGACCCTCGGCGAGGGCAATTGTGTAATAAGTGTGCGTATGTGTGATATATGTCTTCCAACCCCACGTCTTTCTCCCTTTTATATACGGTTTATAATGGTTAGTTTAGGGCACGTTTCAATTAGCATACTTATGCTCACATATTTGTCTCCATTCATCTGTCTTGCATGCACGGGCTCGGCGCATCATACTAAGCGCATTGTATTTCAATGCGAGTTGAATATTTGTTAGTTGTAGCATTTCACATGCCATGTTTAGAATAGTCGAGCCTATCTTAGTTGCATTTTGCATGTGTTGCATTAGCCATCTTAACATGAACTAGGATCATGCATTGATTACTAACTAGTTTTTGTTTTGGCTTGGAGTACTTGGTAAGTATTTATGCTTTAGCATCCTTGCATGTGTGTGAGTGACTGCCATGATAGCATGCTTACCATGAGGCTAAGTGCTTATGTGATATAACTACCTGAATGCCTGTGGGTGGAGGTTGGATTATCTGAATTGGAACAATTCATTGATTGCGAATTTTAAGCCCACTAGATAGTGGCAAATCACCATGTTTTCTAAACCCACCTGAGGATGGCAAATCCACATTTTAGCCTACTTGCGAGTAGCAAACCGCTTTAAAAAACAAACATGAAATGTTTTGTTCCAACTCAGGCGATCCAGTCTATACTTGTATGTTATGTGCATCACATAGTAATTCAAGGCTAATTACCGGAATAAGAGCACATAATGTTTTCAAAACTCGATATCATGGTTAGTAAAAGCCGATCTTTGATCGGGCGAGCGGGGGTGCTCACGAAGTGATCTTTCCCAATCGTACCCAAATTCCTGAGCCAAGGTAACTTTGGTGATGACAAACACATGGCCTTAGGCACGAGTCAGGGTTTCCTAAATTCCTCCAAAATAAAATATTTAGATAGTGACTCTGTATCTGGCAAAGCAGTCCATGTTTGGCACTTCTTTTAAAAAATCTGTTTTCAAAAATGATTTGCCAGATTTGGACTCTTTGATGATTCATCGGTCTTGCATTGCACTCTGCGAAATTAGATCTGGGACCGTGACATTGAGTCTGAACTATAGTGAGCCCGATGAACAAAGCGGATTCCTCCCGAGGCGTTCGGGGGCGTCTGACTATATGGCCCAAAGTCGACAAAAGAGTTATGCCGATAAGAGCAGACGACCTTTATCTTTTGAAGTTGGTGACCATGTGTTTCTTAAAATCTCACTATGGCGGGGTTTGATGAGATTTGGTAAGAATGGTAAATTGTCTCCAAGGTTCATTGGACCTTTTGAGATCCTAGAACGAATTGGGGAAGTGGCATACAGGTTAGCCTTACCGCCATAACTTTCGGGGGTTCACAACATATTCCATGTATCTATGTTTAGGAAGTATGAACCCAACCCTTCATATGTGCTTGATTAGGTTGATTTGGAAGTAAATGAGGATGCCTCTTATGAAGAGCGACCAGTTCAAATTTTAGATACCCTGGAGCAAGTGCTACAAGGTAGATGCTGGTAAAGGTGTTGTGAAGACACCATGGGGTTGAGGAAGCAACGTGGGAACGGGAGGCGGAAGTCCGCTCCAAATATCCGGATTTGTTTGAAAATGTTTGAATTACTTTTCGTTGTAATATTCCCTAGTGTTTGAGGGAAATGTATAAAGATTGTTAAATACATGTTATTATTTATGTTTTTATTTTAAGCATGAAGTTGTTATGGGTTATCATTACCTTTGGGAGAACTTCATGTTGATGAGTAGTTGCGAGGTTGTTGATAATGAGGTAACCATGATGTAATGGTGAGATTTAGTTGAGAGTTAATGTTGTGATTTGGAAATGGAAGAGCATGGTTTTGAAAAATCTTTATTCGGGTAGTTTGATTTAATTTCGAGGACGAAATTCTCTAAGGTTGGGGAGGTTGTAGCACTTGTGTCCTTCAAAGCTTTTGGTGAAATATTTGAATCCTTTATTTTATTTTGGAAATTTTTAGTGTTATTGTATCTTAGTTTTGGAGGAGTACAAATCGATTTAAACTTGTTGAAATTGCCCGTTCACACTTGTTTACGTTGAAAGGTTGTTTGGAAACTTAAAAATCTTGTTCTGGGGTCGACACCGGTCTTGGTGGTGTCGACACCTTCCTTTTGTTGTTGGCCACAAGGGTCAACACCAGTCTAGAAGAGTCAACCCTTGTTTGTTGTTAAATCCGGAAATTGCTTGCTGAATTTTGGTGTCAACACCAGTTTAGGAAGGGTCGACACCTGTGTTGCTGTCAAACATAAGTGTTCCAGCTTTTCTTTCGTAAGGGTTGACACCTATGCTGCAAGGGTCGACACCTGTGAACTTTTTTCATATTACAATCCGATTTTCAGCCTACTTTTTAGGGATTTTGACTTGATCTTTTGGGTTGACTTTGGGACTTCATTTTACTTTGAGCTAGCACTATAAATAGGTCCCTCACTTAACATTTTCTTTACTTTTTCTTCTCTTTTTCCCTCTCCAAGCCGTGAGTCACTCTTTCCCTCTCCAAAATCACTTTTTGCTCAAAGATCTTTAGATCTACTCACTTGGAAGCATCTCCTTGCCTTGCTCCTTTGAGATTAAGTGTGAATCTTGTCAAGAGCTTCGTTTTGATCCAAGTAGAAGTTGGTTTCGACATCTTTGGAGTTTCAACCTTGTTTTGCTCATCTTCTCTTCTAAGCTTGAAATAGGGATTTTCTTTGAGTTATATAAATTATTTTGCAAGATCTAGATGATTTTCGAAATCATCCTTTGTTTAGTTTTGAAAATTGATTGTTGATTCAAAAAGATGAGTGATTTTGAAGGTGGGTTTACTTCCTTTTTATTTAAAAATAAAAATTGAGGGCTTTTGAACTATGTTGATGAAACAAAAATGTTTTTGGTGAGATCTTCTCAAATATTTAAAGATGAATGGTTTTTAGTGAGAAAACCTAGAAATTGAGGATTTTTAAGAAAGATGTTGAAAATCTTTAGAATCTGTTGTTATATTTATTTTGTGTGCCAAAATAAATGATATTTGAAAATTGGTTATTTATTACATATAAATTATGGTTTTCCATGAAATAAGAGAATTGTTGAAATTTTGGAAATTGTTGTTTTAAAGTGTTGATATAGTCTTGAAATGACTAAATTGTTGGAAATGTTTGAAATGTGGGAATTATGTTATCCCTTGGATGAATTGGAATAAAAAGTATTTATTCATCTTGTGAAATTGCATTGAAGTGAGAAATGAGAATTTTGATCACAATAGAAATATTGTGTGAGAGTATTGAAAGTGGAAGAAATATTGCATTGTATTATTAATCATTGCATTTGCATATCAATTCATTTGATAATGAAGAGCTTTAAATTTTGATTTAAAAACTTTGCATTTAGAAAAGAATGTTGAGAAACAAGTTTTCATGAAATAGTTTTAAGATAAATACGGTGGTAAGTCTTGAAATGTGGTGTAGATTATAAGTGTCGAGCATTCCAGTTAATACTGGTAAAAATGACAAATTAGAGGTGTCGAGCCTTTCGGTTAATAACGGTAAAAATGACAAATTGGTAGTACTTGTATAATCTACTTGCAAACACCGACCTACGGATTTACGGAGTTGTATTTACCGCCCCTTGAATAAAATTTGATAAATGTTGAGCAGTTGAAATTGCATGACATCATCGAGCATGACAGTTTTCAAAAGATGAAGGTGTGTTTTTAATTTCAAAAAGGCATGGCATGGCATAAGCATTCCATCTCATGAGACTTGTATAAAATGTATATACTTTGTTAAAAACTTCCTACTGGGCTTTATGCTCACCCTACGGGATTTTTGTACAGGAAAAGATGTGGTGATTCCGCCTAATTAAAGGCGTGGAAGTGTGTGTAGAGAGCATAATGTGCTCATTTGCTGTAACTCTGATTGTAAGTCAAGGGCTTTGTATATGTGGGTTTGAATAACCGTTTTGTGTAATCAGGCTCAAACCTTGGAAACTTGTAAACCCTTGGAGATATTTGTTGTTTAATTAATTGTTGTTGGATTAACTGTATTATCGCATGAAGACTATTTACATTATGTAATGCAAGTATGAGGATTTATTATTAGTTTTACTTTTAAAGGGCCATGATTATTGTATTATCATTTGGGCATGAAAATTGGGGCGTTACAAAAAGTGTGAGTTTAGGGTTTCGAAAGATAAAATACGTATGGCTAGAAGTGGAGGTGAGGGTGAGGGGTGTGGGTAGGTGTACAATATTGTAGACTATTAGTTCTTATTTGATAGGTGGGTATTCCATTAAATGATATTTTTTAATATAATTTTACTTCAGGGAATAATTTTAAAATAAAAAAATAAATAAATTAGAAATTAGGGGTCCAAAGAATTTAGACAAATACTAATAGTTACACTCTAAAATATATTTTAAAAAAAACTATAGATGTATCTTTTTATAGACTAAACTACCCTTTTCACTAATTTCATATATTTTAACATTATATACTATTTAAAATAGAGTTTGTTTGTTTTTTTAATATTTTTTATCATAAAAGTGAATGTCCTTTATTTTTAAATGACATTTCGTTGTAGTTATTGTTTTTTTTTTTAAATTTGTAAATGCCTTTTATTTTTAATCGTAATTAAATAATATGATGTAAATAAAATGAATTTAAAAATTGGAAGACCGTTTAGAGGGGCATTTCCCTAAATAAGCCAAAATAGTAAGGGAATTTCCAAACTAAGCCTAGTTTTGAAAGAATTCCCAAAATAGGCTAAATCGCGGTTCACAATCGCGAGTTCAACACTTTTCCAACAATCTCGCGTGAAGTGTGGGTAAAGTTAAACTCATTTATTCAAGCGAGTTTGATTAAGAACTTGATTTACAAAATCGATTTTAGTTAATTTTTTCTTACGAACTTCGCTATTTGAACCACGATTTTAAAAAAAAAAAAATCTTATGAACTCGTGGTTATGAACCACGAGTTCTTCATTCAACAATTCATTGTCACACACTTCTCTCGACAACCCTATGCCCACATCACTTACACTCAAACACATCACTCACAATAATATATATATATATATATTTTAATATATATTTATAATTTAATATATATATAAATTTTATTTCATAAAATTGAAACCAATATTAAATATGCATAATAATAATTTATAATAGTAAATAATAATTAACTATATAAAATAATAATTTTTTATTTTTAATTCTTAATTTTTTTATTTTCTTTGTAGAGATAAAATTTATTTTTATTTTATTTTAGGGTTTAGGGTTTAATTCTTAAAATTTATTTATTTTTATTTTAGGGTTTAGGATTTATAAAAAAATAAATTTTAAGAATTAAATTATAAATTCTAAACCCTAAATTCTAAACTCTAAAATAAAAATAAATAAATTTTAAGAATTAAACTCTAAATCCTAAAATAAAAAAAATAAATAAATTTTATCCCTAAACACTAAGGTAGCGTTTGGTAACATTTACGTTTTTTGTTTATGTTTACAAAAATTTTATAAACTCTTTTCTGTTTATTTTTAGAAAAACATAAATTACAAACGTGTTTGGTTTGAACAAAATGTTTAAAAAAAATTTAAAACATAAATTTAAATAAAATTTAAAATATAAATTACAAATGTGTTTTTTTTTTTCATTTTTTTTCAAATAATTTTTTCTATTAAATTTTTTCCAATTAATTTTTTCTCAAAATTTTTTACAAATCACGTTTTTTCCAATTAAA
Source organism: Camellia lanceoleosa (assembly GCA_025200525.1). Lineage (NCBI taxonomy): Eukaryota > Viridiplantae > Streptophyta > Magnoliopsida > Ericales > Theaceae > Camellia > Camellia lanceoleosa. Next base: position 69,471,779 of record CM045766.1, on the reverse strand, counting down.
TTTTTTTCAATTATTTTTTAATAATTTTTTTTTTCAATTATAATATGTGTGATCCCATTGTCATAAATAATAAATATAAATATTTTAGGCTTGAACAAACATATTTTTTAGTTTACGTTTTAAATTTTTTTTAAACATTTTGTTCAAACCAAACACGTTTGTAATTTATGTTTTTCTAAAAACAAACAGAAACCAGTTTATAAAATTTTTGTAAACATAAACAAAAAACGTAAATGTTACCAAACGCTACCTTCGTGTTTAGGGATAAATTTTTTTTTATTTTTTTATTTTAGGATTTAGGGTTTAATTCTTAAAATTTATTTATTTTTATTTTAGAGTTTAGAATTTAGTGTTTAGAATTTATAATTTAATTCTTAAAATTTATTTTTTTATAAATCCTAAACCCTAAAATAAAATAAAAATAAATTTTATCTCTAAGCAGTAAAATAAAAAAAATTAAGAATTAAAATAAAAAAATAATTATTTTATATAGTTAATTATTATTTACTATTATAAATTATTATTATGCATATTTAATATTGGTTTTAATTTTATGAAATAAAATTTATATATATATTAAATTATAAATATATATTAAAAATATATATATATATTATTGTGAGTGATGTGTTTGAGTGTAAGTGATGTGTGCATAGGGTTGTCAGAGAGAAGTGTGTGACAATGAATCTGTTGAAATGAAGAACTCGTGGTTCATAACCACGAGTTCATAAGAATTTTTTTTTTTTTTTTAAATCGTGGTTCGAAATAGCGAGTTCAGAAGAAAAAAAAAATTAACTAAAATCGCATTGGGTTCTTAATCAAACTTCGTTTAAATGAGTTTAACTTTACCCACACTTCACGCGAGATTGTTGGAAAAGTGTTGAACTTCGCGATGATAGCCTATTTTGGAAATTCTTTCAAAACTAGGCTTAGTTTGGAAATTCCTACTATTTTGGCTTATTTAGAAAATGGCCGACAGCATTTAGATGCTAATATATATATATATATATTTTTTTTTTTTTTTTAAAAAAAAGTTTATGGGTGATGAGGTTACAATAGAAAAACCATATAGTGCACAATAATTGCAGAATGTTGTAATTTTATTTTTTGATTTGATTCAGATAAGATGTTACAATAAAATTCAATAAATTACAATTATAATAATATTCAAATACAATATACAATCAATAAAAGATACTAAAACAATATATCTAGAAAAATGCTAAAGATGGTCTATAAGTCGGTATAATTTTGATATATATGTAAAAAATTATATATATATATATATATATTTATTTATTTATTTATATATATGTTTAAAATATATCAATAAGTGTATATTGATATTGAAGCCTGGAACCTTAATATGCAATAGTGATATTGAATGACAATATTGTAGCATTTGTTTTATGAAATTTTTTTTATATTTGTTATAATTTTTAAATTCATTTTCTTTACACCATATAATTTAACTACAATTGAAAATAAAAGGTTATTTAACAATTAAAAAAATTCATGAATTGTCATTCAAAAATAAAGAACATTTACTTTTATGATAAAACAATGTTTAAAAAAAAAATCAATCATGAAAAATATATAATGTTAAAATAGAAAGAATTGGCAAAAAAGAAAAAAATGATAGTTTAATCCATATTAAAATACATTTATAGATTTTTATATTTCCTATGGTAGTGGAGGTGGTTGACTTAAAACTGATAGTTTAACTCTTCTCTGTTTGTTTAAATTACGGATTAGTTTTACGATTTGATAAATTACAAATGTCCCGTTATTAAAAATTTTATTTAATAGAATTAATTAAAAAAATAAAAGTTTTAACTACTCTCTTATACAATGATAAAATTATTTAAATTATTAATTAAAATAAATTTTAACATCATTAAAACTATTAATTAACTCGATAATTTATTAATAAAAATAATCATTTATTATGAAATTAAAAACTTCCAAGAACGATATGTAATTTCCAGAATCACATGTAACAAATCATATTTTTAAAAAATCTCAAAAGGTGAGTTTGTAATTTACCCTTCTATTTAAGTATAGAGGAATCTATATCTATACTATATATTAAGCAAAAGGGAGTTTTTAACCCCAAGTATTGTGGGAGCTTCAATCTCCCAATCTAAATTTCTTGATTTTTTGATTTTAAAAAAAAAAATCTTAGCATTTATTAACTTCTCCCAACTCCCAAGTCTTACCCTTATAATAACACTTTAATGCATTAAGAACAAGCATAAAAAAAATTGTTTGAAATCCAACACATGAATTTCTTGAAAAGTTTCAACACATATAATTATTATCCCTTATAATAACACTTTAATACATTAAGAACAAGCATAAAAAACATTTCTTGAAAAATCCAACACATATGATTATTATCAAAATATTAAATTTTAATATAATATAATAAAAAAAAAGACATTTAATTTCTTGAAAAATCCAACACATATGATTATTATTAAAATATTAAACTTTAATATAATACAAAAAAAGAAAAAAAAGAAGACATTTAAAAAAAAAATTAAAAATCATAATTCACATCTATAGATAATTATAAACACAATCAGTGCATAGCACGGGTGATATACTAGTTATCATTTATTGGGAAGTGGATAATTATTTATTATAGAGTTAAAATTTTCTTAAGGTGTACGTTTTATTGTTTTTCTTTTTAAATAGAAAGAGTTGCATTTGTTTATAATTATTTTTAATAATGTATATTGATTTGTAATTTTTCCTTTAATATATGTATTGATTTTATCATTTTTTTTTTTATTGTGAGCAAACAATAAAAAAAAAATACGATAAAAATTATGTATGTAATATTATTTTGGGTTAATTACACTTTTTATCTCTGTAGTTTAACTTAAATTTCACTAGTCTTTATAGTTTCAATTAGAATAATTTGATCCCTATATTTGAAGTCTAATTTCAATCTGGTTCTTATCTCTAAATTAGAAGTTAGAATTAACAATTTTGAAACATTTATCAATTTTCTAAAGTTTAAATCTGATTCTTCCATCTAAATTGGAAGTTAAAATTAACAATTACTTGTCAATTTTCTTAGTTGTACACATAGATAAAATGAATGGAATGATCAAATTAAAACTAAATTTAAAGTGTAGGGATTAAATTAATTAATTGAAATTATAGAGATTAAAGTAAAATTTGAATCTATAAAAAATTTAACTAACCCTACTTTTATTCAGAATATTCACTGGCATGGTTATAAATCATGCTATTATGTAAGTTGCGTTTTAATAAAAATTTAGATTTTGGAAAGGAGTGTATTATTTGTTTTGTATATTTCAAATTTTATTAATTAATTTACTTAAAACATTCATTAGAGCATCTCCAACGCTTTTTCTTTTCTTTTTTTTTCTCATCAAATTTGAGTAAAGATTTGAGTTAAAAATTTAATCTGATACTAAGCATTCCAACGCTAAATTTTCAATTTTCATCAAACAACCGGTCAACTGGCCTAGTGTAAATTTTTTTCAAATTTTCCCCAATCCAATCGTCCACCCGATTGTCCAACTGGTCATCCATCTAGTCATCCACCAACGGTCACCTGCGAGATTTGATGAAATGTTAAATGCTCCCTTGATTTGATAAGAAAAGTAAGGCTCCCTTTATTTGATACCAACTTGGTGAAATGACTCTGATACCAACTAGGTGCTTGACACAGGGATTAGGATAAGCACCTCTGTCAACGGCTTACTAGGAACCAAGCCTTAAAAGCAATCACTACATCAATGACCCTAAAACCCCATCGTGACTTGGGTGACGTCACACTTACCTTTAATCGGATCAATCCTAATTACCACAAACCCAGAATACTATGTCCCATATTATGACTATACTAAACTCAAATTATGCCATAGATGGTCGCATTAACGTTCTACTATTAGGAAGGAGGCCTAAGAAAGGCCGCCAAATAATGATTTCTTCTTGAATCTCTTGTTTTGTTAAAGCTATCGATGATCAAGCTTTTCAAGTATTGGTATTATAGTCGGTCTTAAATAATTATCTGATAATAAATTTAAATACAAAGAACATCGATGCTTATGAAATTCTAATTTATCACATAAAAAAGTTGAGTAATTTGATAGGCATACATAAAAGAAATACTTAACAAAAATACTTTTATTCCTTCAAACCAACAGCAGTACAACTACTTGATATTACAAGAGAAAAAGAGAGGGAGAAATTCTAAAAGAAAGATTAAAATTATGCATGCTTCAACAAGGGTGAAGCCTTCCGTTTTATGAACAAATTCTAAAATCAAAAGATTTAAGTCGATCATCCTTATCTTCAGCCTTGGTGGGAATCTTATATCTTTTGTCATGGAGCGAGAAAGCTTTGAGCTCCTTTTTCGATTTATCTGGAAAAAAGTACTGGTGGCGAGAAATCAGGCTTTGCCTTTTCCCTTCTTGTCTTTTGGTAAGGCATCAGATATCATTTTTTTGGGTAAGTAAGGCATCAGATATCATGCCTGTAAGAGAATCCTAAAAATCTCCAATATTTTCTATAGTGATGATGTCGTCATCTGGATTTTGTGTTTCTCTGACTAAGACTGGATCTTCACTACTACACACAAATCTAGCAGCTCGTACTGTTGTTATTTCTTCTTCATCTTCATCACTATGAGCAGACATAGTATGGATGGATGTATCATCTCTAGATTGTGATTTGTTGGTAATGGTCTGAAGAAATCTCTCCTTCATATAATCCATACTTTTAACAATTAATTCTGTTTGTGAAATATCTGGAAATTGATTGCGAAGAGCCTCCTGGATAGATTGTTGGATGATACTGAAGGGGGCCATATCCCTGTAAGCTTTAGTGTTAGCTTTGATTCTCTGGATAAGTTCATTCTGGTGGGAATCTAGACCTTAACTCCGCCACTTGACATAAAACACTCTTTTCAAGTGGGGAATGTTGGTTTGCAAATAATCGCACTGGAAATCTCATTTCCAAATCCAAGGGATTCCAAAATTAATAACAAAAATGACTCAAGATTTGGACATGGTAATTTCTCGGTTTCCTAGAGTGTGAAAATAGGCTACTTGCCACTCACTAAATTCTGGTCAAAATATTTCTGTTAAGATATCCGTGGGTAGGCCAAATTTATTCCACCAAAGATAAAACCAATTAGTTATACTGAATTTTAACACATATTGGCAAATTTTGAAAAACCAAGAATGATTGTTAACTGGATTCTGATAATAAAATGCTTTAGAAAAAGCATCAATATAATCCCAATAACCAAATTTCTATTCTCTGGATTTAATACTAAGTTGTTTGGTAGTATAAGGATAGATCCCCCAAGCAGAAATAGACATGATATTTCTGATGATAGCCTTACTAAATCGAAGATGGCTATTTGTCCGTTGTGGTTCCACAAAAGTGTGGGTAAATTAAACTGAAGCAGTGTCAATGAGAATTTGCTCATAAACATAGCGATACTGGTCAAAATGAGGTGGAAAAGCTAGAGTGGTAAGATATCTCATCTTGATTTCCCATGGATCCCCCGTCCACTGTTCATCTTATTTCTCAATAATAAGTGTTGTTTCCTCTGTAAGAGGTGTCGGTAGAAAGTGTTTTCTAGATTAAAAAGAAGTGTTTCTTTCATAGTACTGGATTCTCCCTGAGGAGTTTTACTGGATTGGCCATTCGACTTAACTGTAATCCATGGATACACAGAGGTATCCTGGAGGTTTTGCTGGTAAAGCGAGTGTCCCTGTTCTTTGTCACGGTTAGCCCGGCATTTGCCACGACCACCACTCATGAGCCCTGCAAATATTCTCTGGTTAAATAATTTAGTAAAGAATTAGAAGCTTCTTTAATATGTTCAATATCAAAATCAAATACTGAAAGTAAGCTTTGCCAGGTGGCGAATATCTATTTATAGGCTAAGTTTTTAACATCCTCTGTTAAGACTGCCTTTGCTGAACAACAATCAACTCTTATTAAAAAATGTTGATTTAATAAATTATCCTAGAATTTAAGAACACATTTAACAATGGGAAAACATTCTTTCTTAATTGTTGGATAATTTAAAGAAGCATTTTTCCAAACACTAGATGTGAATCTTAAAAGTTCTTCTTTGCCTGTATTTGGATTTAACTGCTTAAGGATACCTCCATATCCTATATCAGAGGCATCGATTTCCACTATGCTAGATTTGCTAAAGCAAGACAAGGAAATTACTTAGCTTTAAGCTTAATTCTCTGAACGGCTCTAGTATGTGCTTCAGTCGAAGGTTCTGGATTCTTTCGTAATCTAGAATAAAGAATAGCTGCATCTTGTGCCAAATGTTCATAATAATCAGCAATATAATTTAGACTACCAAGAAATCGCTGGAGTTGAGTTTTATCTTTAATTTCATCTGAAAATTTAGAAGCAAATTCAATACTGCGATCTATCAGGATAATAGTGCTGTTATAAATATTATGGCCAAGAAAGCGAACTGTTGTTTGAAAAAGTTTCATTTTTGGTGCAAAAATCACCAAACCATTCTTGGAAACAATATTATTAAAAATATTTAGATGTTTAATATGCTGATCAATAGAAGATGAAAAAAATTAGAATATCATCTATATAACAAATTGTAAATTCTGTATATGGATTAAAAATATTATTCATAATATTCTAGAATTCAGAAGGTGCATTTTTTAAAATGAAATGCCATAACATTCCATTCAAAACGCTCAAAAGGTACTGTAAAAGAAGTTTTATATCTATCCTGCTCAGCTATCTGGATTTGCCAAAATCTTGATTTCATATCAAACTTAGAGAATATGACATCATGGAGCGATCTAAAAGATCTTTTTTATTTGGAAGAGGATACCTAATCCATTTTAAGGCATCATTAAGAAGCTTATAATTAATAACCAATCTTTGTACACCTCTTTCTTTTCTACATTTTTGTTTATATAATGTTGTACAACTCAATGGGAGTAACTTTTTCGATTAACTTCTTCACGAGAAGATTGGCAATTTCTGCTTGGCAGAGTTTTAAATACTCTTTATTCATCTGACTAGGGTGAGCTTTGGTAGGAATGTGACTCTCATCAAAGTCTGGTTCATACAGAAGAGAGACTATGTACCTCTTACATTTCCAAAATCGTTGGGAATATCGTTCTTGACTTGTGATTGAAATTCTTTTTCAATCATTTTAATTTTATTATGGAGGGAAAGTTGTTGTAACTTTTGATCAATACTTAAGAAAACAATTTCTTTCTGGAGAAAATTTATCTCTTTTTCTTTGAAATTAACCAAATCCTTGATTTGGTCTAGTTTTTTGGTATAAGGTTCTGTAATAAATTCAAACACAATGGTTTGATTACTGATGGTGACATAAATACCTCTGGAATCAATCTTGTCTATTGGCATTAATAGACATAAGAAAGGAGTCCCTAAAATAATTGTTTGGGACATGTGTTTGATGAGAACAAAAGAAGTAGGGAGACAAATCCCTTTATTACAGATAAGAACTTCTGGAAGTTTGTATTTAATCTTAATCTAGTTACCACTTGCACTAGTAAGTGATTGGGTGGTTTTTTTGAAATACTGGGTTGGAACCAATCCTTCTTGGATACAGTTCATATCAGCTTCATTGTCAACTAGAGCTATAGCATCTCAAAGGATGAAGTCTAGTTTTATGATAAAAGTAATGTTGATATACCATTTCTGGAAAGTGACTTGATTCATTAGTAATAAATATTGGTCATTTTTTTAGGAGTTATACGTAATTATACCCTTATTCTTTTGAGGTATTTGAGATGATTGGTTATTAATTTTGAGAACTTCTAAATTAATTTCCTGGTTAAAAGATTTTAGATTTTTAACTTCTGTTTTCAAAACATTAATTTCCATTTTGAGATCTTGCATTGTTACTCGTTTTTCTTCAGAGGAAGAGGATCTTATCCGATCCATAATCTCTCGCATACTGTAATGTTCTACAAGAAGAACTTCTTCAACTATCTGGATTTGATAACAAACTTCTAAAAGTTTTAATTTCATTTATGGATCCTTAACTTGGTCAATTAAATCTAAAATAGATTTTTGATTATCTGCTAAAATGTTGATACTTGGTCCTCTAATGTTGAGGCCATTCATCTCAACGATAGCTTTCCAATAATTGGATTTAGATGACTGGTGGTACAGGGGCACTGTACATCATCAGGAGGGTCATCGGACTCAAATGCAGAATATAGCTCAACAAGCTCTGCTTTAGGAGCAGAGTCAGAGTTAGAATCAGAAGAGTTAAGCAAAGGCTTGTATAGTTATTGTTTAAGACCTTAATCAAGAGAAAGCTCTTTGAGTTTCTGTTTGGCACGACACTTATTAGCATAGTGTCCGATTTTGCCACACTTGTAACAAGTTATTGTAGATTTATTCTGTTGAGAACTAGATTTATGTTTTCCTTTATAATATATTTTAGGCTTTTGATGGTAAGAGGGTTTAGTCGAAGAACCCTTGTACTTCTTAGTTTAGGATTTTTTGGAAGATTTTTTGTAAGGCTTAATCTGCCTGGGTCTCTTGGACTTAAAAGGGTATTGGATTTTGGTATTATGAGCGAATTGTTCGCAAAACTCACCAAGCTCCTTTTTGCCTGTAAGATTTTGCTTTTTATAAGATCTTGGAGTTTAAAGTCATTACACAAAGATAGACCTTCTTCAATAATAAAACCGATAAGTTGGCCATAGATATACCGGTTATATGGAATAGTCATACCATTGTGACTATACCTACATTTTTTTCGGATTTTCTCTACAAAGAAATTGGGGAGGCCATCGATAAATTTGGCCTTCCAATGGTCCTTTGTTAGCTTCGCCCATTACATAACTTTGAGCAATAAAACATCTTTATACCTTTGGAAATGAGTTAAAGATGGACAACTTAAGTTCTGGAGAAGTTCATGACCTCAATCACTATTAGCGACTTCAACTCCAACAAAATGACGAAGGACAGTCTGGGTTAGGATGTAGACGACATCTTTCCTATTTATGGTGGTACCAGTAATTGGATATGTTTCTATTTTAATAGAGTTAAGGATTTCATTCTATTGAGCAGGTGTGAGAACATTGTCCCACCATCCTTTAAGAATGCCGATAAAACCATTCACAATGTACCATGCTATCTAGCTGTCTGTATTATCATTTTGTTTACAGATTGTTCCGTACATAAGTATCTGGTAGATAGTCTCAAAAATTTGGTATTCTAATTTACTATCTATGTTCCATTCATAAATGGTCTTCCCATGATACGATCTCTAAGTGTGAAAAAAATCTTCTTCATAAAGTATATCTTGGGGAGTAGGCTTGGAATAGTAATACCTACTTGGTCCTATTAAGACCATACAAGCGGTCTTTTGGGAAAAATACGTCATATTGACAAATTGCATTTCTTGGAAACTATTATGAATTTCAAAGATTTGTGATGGCATGATGTCATCATCGTCTTTACTGTCTGATGAAAGATTAGACTGTTGCTAAGAAAGCACATTAATTTGTTGACTGGAAGATCCTATTCGAATGTTTTTCATTTCTTGACAATAGCATCAGTAAATTCATCATGTTGTTTAGGAGGTTTGAGTTTGAAGTTTGAAACCTCTAAAGGTGTTTTGATATTAACTGGTTAAATATCTTTTTTTAGTCTAGAACTAGAGGAACTAGGTTTTTGATTTTCAACTAATTTAGTAAAAATTTCTTCGATTTTGGTTGTTTTCCTACAATTTTGAAGGATGAAGATTGGTATAATTAGTTTGTTTAATAAGAGGAGTAAGGTCAACGACCTTCACAAGATCTCCTTTTACGAGTATTATTTGGTTTAACAAAAGCGGTAATAACCAATGAACCCTAGAACAAGAAGCTAAGTGGGTGCTAGCTCTAAAGATTGTAGTGGAGGATGTATCGATTTGATACTTTTCCTTCTATTGCCAACCAAGTCTTGTGTAAATCATCCAAGACATTGAGTTGTGGTTACGAAGAAGGTCTATGACAAGGCAAACTAAAAAATACCACTCGAAAAAGAATAATTTGTTGTCGTCTTTCTAAATGAAAGTATCTTGGTTTTTAATTGCTTTAATTGTTGAAGATTATGATAGCTAAAGTACTACTTTCTAAATTCACGGTATTTAGGTTGCATCAATTCTGGTTGATAACACGTGTAAAATCCATCAAATCTCAAAATTCATATCATTTGGTTGTGAGGCTTTCCTATCATACGATATCCTACTAGTGTTATATACTCCATGAGATATTTGGTTTTCGAAATATGAATTCCTGAATTATAGATTCTAGTGGTGGTTCACTAGGTTGTCTAGAGGGCATACCTTATAAGGCAGTTCTGGAGGTTCTTAAGTAGATTGTCTAGAAGAGTCAAGTAAGTTTACCCTATAAGATTGGGTAGACCTTAAGCTAGTACTAGACATACTTCTAGTCAAAGGAAGACAAAATTGGAGACACACATTTCCTTTTGTGTCTGGATGACTGGTCAAGAGTTTGATGTACAATAAGTCTTGCAGGAACAACATTTGCTATTTTCTATTTTTCTAGAAAGGTAATATCATGCCAGGGTATCATCCTAGGGACTGCTACCTAAGAATTGAATAGGTTAGTATCAATCAAGACTGTATGTCTACGTCTTCTAGGATAAAGATTTAAGGTTGTCAAAATCTTCAAGTGAATCCTAAAAATTGCCGATAAGGAAAGCGATCCTAGTAAACACTCATAACCATGAGTAAGAACTCTTAGTTCTAAGACTTTTGAAAGATTTGGGTCAAAAAGTGACACACTTAAATTGGGATATATATATATATATATATATTAAAATAAACTGGTCCATGAGATAAACTGGTTTCAATGGCTTCCATAAGAGAAGCTTCCTAATTAAGACACTTGACATCTCTAAGGGTACACTGGATACTGATATTTTGGCCTAACAAACTTAAAGGCTTGAATGCTATTTGGACAAGTCCTATATGAATATACCTGTATTTTTTCTAAAAATGGTGCAAGATCCTGGATATGAAGTAATTTGATTATTTCATCATTATTCTGAAGAGGAGCAGCATGCTCAAAAGTTTTGGTCAACTTTTTACTGGTAAAATCAAAAGTTCCAATTTTATAAATTGTATTTGGTTTGACATTTGGAATTGTCCATCTGTCTAAGGCTTCCTTTACATCTTCGTAAGCCTCAAGTTCTCTGCTTTCGATATAGAAACTCTTGTAGTAATTGAAGATTTAGTATTCATGATTTTTTTTTGGTGACCATATATATATATATATAATTTAAGTAAAGTATAAACTTTATATGAACGTAATAAACGTGGCTCGATATCAGATTTGGAAGAGCATGCAAATTACACTAATAGTCCATGTATTTTGCCTTCTATGTCATTTTGATCTCTTTGATTTGATTGACTCAATTTTGACCCAGATTTTTATTTTTTATTTTTGGTCTCAATTTGGTCAAATTGATAACAAAAGTTTAATTTTCAAACAAAAAAGATAGTCATGTGCCTATCATGTGTCCATTGCTTAAAGGTAAAATTGACATTTTACATACTTTCAATCTTTTAAACAATCAAAACCACTCATCTCTATACACTCACGCACACCAACTATGCTACCCACCACCTCCTTTTCTTCAACCACCACAGCCTACCACATCCCTCTTCCTTAGCTACCTCTCATTACTATTTTCCCTTCACCATACCACCAAACAAACTTTCTCATTTCCCTTAGCACTACAACCTCATTTGTCACATGGCCCAACCCATCACCTTCTCCATAGTCCCTTGTTGCAACTCATGCATTCACCAACTAGTCTACCACCACAAAACCATCACAATTTAACCAAATCAACAAACAATATAACGGCTCGGGTTAAGACCAGACCTTTTTATATTCTTTGAATCAGGATTCAATACTCATTGTTATTGTTTATACTTTGTTTTGTCTTGTTCTTGATTGTGTTTGGTTGTTTGGAGTTGTTGTATTTGGTTTTAAACAGGTTGGGAGTTTGTGTTTCCTGTCTGTTTGTTATTGAGTTCGCTCAAGCAGTCTTTCATTTCTCCTAGAATTTGTGTTTGCAGGTCTGAACTTCTGGGAGTAAGGTGCCCTTCGCTCGAGTGATCTTTTATTCCTCGAGTAATCTCTTTGCAAGTCTAAACTTCTGAGGGGGGCATTCTTCACTCGAGCGATAGTTAGTTTGCCCAAGCGATCTATTCTAGGAGTTTGGTTTATTCGCTCGAACCATGGATTGCTCACTCGAGCTATATTTTGTTTTTGACACTCAAGCAATATTTTGGTCGCTTTAGCGGTCTGTGCGTATAAAGATACGGGAAAAAGAGCTTTTCTTTCACTTTTTGATTTCTCTCTCTCTCTCTCTAAAGGCTCTCTAGCCGAAATTTCTCTCTCTCTCTCTCTCTCTTTCTCTCTCTCTCTCTCTCTCTAAAATCTCACATAAACCTTCCTATACACCCTAATTTGCTAATCTCGCCGTCCTGGTGCATTAGGATAAAGTGTAGAGCTCGTAGAGGTAAACATTTTAATTGGAGAAGTTCAAGCTTTGGTATCCTTCAAATTTTGAGATTTATTTCTATTCTCTTCATACCTTGAGGTAGGGATTTCTTTAGTATTTTGTATGGTATTTAATCTTATTATGTGTTCCTTGAAAAGAGTAGTGTTTTGGGAGTTGTGGGTTTGATTTAGGGCTTGATTTAGAATTATTTGGGTTTATTTTGGAGGTATAAAAAAGGGGTTTTCGAATGGGTTCATGGAAAATGTTGTGGAAATAGTTGTATTGATGAATTGAGTTGAAATCTTAAAAATCTCTCTTCAAATGAATTTTTGAAAGAAATTGATATTTTCCTGGAAAACCTTAGAAATCATTGGTTTTGAATAAAGAGGTGAATGATAGGGATATGTTGGACCCTTGTTGAGTTGGACAGTGGAATGAAACATGTATTGTTATTCCTATATTGAAATTTTGAAATTTCTATTTGTTGGTTATAATTTATTTCTTGTATAGAGATATATTTGTTTTAGACTATCGGTGGTTGATAGTTTTGATTGTTGTAGAAATTGCATGAGGATTAGGTTAATTGAAACCAATTACTTATCTTGCATTGAACATCACTTTGTAATTATACATTGAAAATGAATTGTTTTGAAAAAAATGGATGAATACCTTGGTAAATCTGGTTAGGAGGTGTGATTGTGGTATTATCTATGTTGGCTTATGTGTTTTTGGTGAAAATTCATAAACCTATGTGGTTAGGTGTTGATTCTTCCAGTTAACACTGGTAAAATGACTTTGGTAGTGCTTGTATAGCCTAGTAGCAGACACGTACCCAGATATTCACAATGATGTGTATCTACTACGCTGCTTTCTGATTTAAAAGTATTGGTTTATGAATTGATTTATAAACATGACATTGCATTGTTTTGAAAGAGGAAAATGTAACGTTTTGGTAAATGACATTCATGTACATTCACCATATGAGTTTGTTAAGTATCATGCAGTATATTAAAGTAATCTCTACTGGGTTTTAGCTCATCCTATGTGGAAACTAACTTTCAGGTGCTGATGATATGCCTCCGCCAAGGCCTTAGCATAGCAGGATCTTGGAGCTGAAGGCTCATTTATTTTTGTGTTGTAAATATCTTTTGTACAAGTCTTGGGTTTTTTATTTGTATTGGGTTTGACCCATTTTGTTGCAACCAAGCATTGTCTTGGAAGTATGTAGCCCTTAGGGCAAGAATTTCTCATTTCTTATTTTGTTCTATGTATATCCACCACATACTATAAATTCATAACTTAAAGTTAATGAATGTATTAATGCATGTAATGTCATCTTGGTACTATATTAAAGGAATTAATAAAAGAGAATGTTCTAATAATATTGTCTTAATGAATGATTGAATCTGATGAGCATCCGTATATCTATTGATGGGTTATGAGGTTATCTATTGTTATAATTTTAGGGAATTACAAACAACTAACCAAATTAAAAAAAATTAATAAATAAGAAAAATGATAGGTAAGAAGATAGAAGAGAACATGGAATGATGGAGAGAAAAAGATAGAACAAAACAATGAAAGGAGGGAGAGAAGAATATATAATGGGAAAAGAACAATCTACATTCTTGTCAATGCCAATTGTTACTCTTCTTCCTTCTCGCCAATCGTCGCATATTTCCCTCTCTTCTTGTCGATTCCTTTTGCATCTCCAACCCCCTTCCTCACTAGTGCCTCTCATCTCTAGCCCCTCCCTCCCTATTCCATTTCCTCCTTAACTCCCTCCCACGTCGTCGCCTTCCCTCCACATCCCTAGCCCCCTTCTTTCCTATCGCATCCCCTCCCAACCCCCTCCATTTCCGTCATCTCCTCTGCCTAGCTTCGTCTCTTTTGTCACATCTCCCCTGCTTGATTCCTTATTCTTCTCCTTCTCTATCTATATATATGTTCTTATTTATATGGGTTAGCTTTTTTAGTATAAGCTAACTCACTGCATTTGATAGATTTATAAATTTCCAATTTTGACCATATAAACATGGCATATGCACTTCCCGTGCGAATTCTTAGTCAAAAATTGTGACAATCATTTTTTATTGGATCAAATTGACATAAAATCTAAAATTTAGGGTAAAATTGAGTCAATTGAAATTGCACTCTATTGGAATTACTCTCCTACCAATCGAAAAAAAAAAAAAAAAGAAGTTATCAAGATGACATCTAACCAATTCATCACAACTTGATGAAATTGTGATTTTAATATGCGATTTCAAAAGGTCTGATTTTTTTTTTTTTTTTCACATAGTTTGAAACTGTGGTACATTATGTTGTTAAAAAAAAAAAATTCAAAATTGAATCAAAAAACTTGGCAAAACACTTTACATAGCCGAAACAGAAAGAATATCAAATAAGTCATCCTCTTCAAAAAAAAATCACTTACCTATTAACTTTATGCTGAGAAAGTTGATTTTCATATATGAAAATACGATTCAATGAATTTTTTTTAGATAAAGTAGAACTTATTCAAAAATTTCCCACATAAATACTCCTTGTTTTGTTTTTTTTTTGGGGGTCAAGCATGACTCCTTCCAATTTGAAGAGTAGTATCTATTACATATTCATCTTACACATGCAGTTTCTTTCATATGCATTTTCTATTAAATTAAATATAATGATAAATAGAATGGAAGACAAGGTCAAGTTCATTTCTCCACATATAAATGCTACACTAATATCAAATGTACACCAACAAACTGTAAAAGCAAGCAACCTTAAAAATTAATCTAACAAAAATGAAGAACCAATCTTCCAATATATTTTGGCTTCTCCTCCTCCTCATTCTTCAGCCTCTTCATCATCATCTGTACAACACCATGAGCAGCCTCAACCACCCCAGGTTTTGCCTCAGCTTCTTCATTTATCCGTTATCTGCTCTCTATTCCATGATTTTTACTATGAATTATCATGATAAATATGTATTTGACAAGTCTATATTGTGCACAATGGAGAACACAGTGGAGAGAAAACGACTCATGAAATTGAAGACAATCATCACTGGTATCTGTTCTCTATAAAGGGTTCCAAAGAAGAAGTTAAGGCCTCCCTTATATACAGCTACAAGAATGTCATCAATGGCTTCTCGGCATCACTCACACAAGATGAAGCTTCCAACTTATCAGGTAAATGTTTTGGCATTAAAAAATTAGAATTTGCAAACATAATGTACATCAATAGCTTATAATATAAATTGAATACAACTTCTCTCTTGTCAAATATCATATTGATTGGATATATATGTGTCTTCAAAAAATATGATCTAGTTTCATAATTATAATTGTACATTTTTTTAAACAAATATAATAGAACGGCTTGGTTACAATTATAGGATCAATATGAATTGTTTTTTAAATGAATAATTTACACACTATAAACTAAAAGATTAACAATTCTCATCAACAAAATAAGACTCGTAGTGGAACCACGAGCCTTGACTGAACTAGTCCAGTCCACTAAATAAGGCCAAACCTATAAATATTGGTTGGTAGCGGGTAAAACCAAATATTATGTCTGGAGGGCCAATGTGATGGCGTAGAAAATAATAATTTAGTACATTACTAATAGAAAGTAATGTCTTACATTAGGGCAGTGAAAATTTTACTTAATGAGAAAAAAAATACATTTAACATTTTTTTTTTTCAATTCTTTTCTAAATCTACGAACTATTAATGAAGCCATTTTGTTGGTTGACAAGATCTGGTAAATAAAAGAATGTGTCTTTTTTATTTTTAAAAATAAAAAATAAAAAGAAGTGGCATACACCTATTGTATAAATAAAATTGAATACATCATATTGATGCTATTTAAGTAGTATATGAAATAGATAGAAATCATTTAAATTTGAATAATTTAGTCCCTATACTTTAAGTTTAATTTCAATTTGGTCATTCTGTTAATATTTTTTACCTATAGACATTAAGAAATTGACAAGTATTTCAAGATCATTATTATTAATCTTTAATTTGAACGGAATGACTAAATTAAAATTGAATTTAAAGTGTATGGAGTAAATTATTTAATTTATATCATATAAATTTAAGTAAAATTTAGGTCAGATAAAATGTGTAATTAGTCCATAGGAAAAAGAAAAAAGAAAGTTTGTCCTAATCTAAATAGAAGTGTAATCTAGTGGATGCTAAAGTGCCAAGACGAGCATCTCCAACCTTATCTTCCATTACATAGGGGTTGAATGGAATGCTAAATCCATGTAATGGGTTTTAAACAGTAAATTACACCATCAGTATTTGTAATTCTGTAGTTTCAATTTAAATATTACATTTTTATATTTATTTTGTAATGGGGTCCCTTCGTTATATGTTGCTAACATTTTAAACGGAAAAAATAATGTGCAAAAGTAAGGGTACTAAAGTGAGATTAAAAAAAATGTAGGAATTACTAGTGTAATGAATAAATTACACTAGTGGTTCCTATAAATTTTGTTTTTTTTTTTTTTTTTAATTCCACTTTGATCCTTTTAATTTGCATGTGATCTTTTTTTGGTTCAAAATTTTTACAATAAGTGACAGAAAGACTATAATGGAACAAAATTGAAAATCTAAATTGAAGCTACAAGAACCAAACTGAAACTTTGCTCACATTAAAGAGACCAGCAGTGGAATTTACCGTAACTTAAAACATCAATACTACCTATCAAAAAATATACAAATTCAACAAATTATTCAAATTTGATATTTACAAATTAAATTTATTATGAGTGTGACTCATATCCCATCAAATTTAACTTTTTAGTATAAATTCAAATTTAGAATATTCTTAATGATATTTTTTGAAGTATAAAATATTTATGAATTTAAAAGGTTATCAAGACGGTTTAGAAGAAGACAAAGATTTTGATGCTCGATCTTTGATTTTAGTGGTGTGTTGGTATATTGTCCTTCATTCAAAATGGGTTGATTGTAATCAACAACTGATTCCGTTTTAATTTTTGTGGTCTCACGAAGACGATCTCTAATTCATATTTAAATTTTTTATCAAATTTAAATTTGATAAAAATTTAATAAAAATGATATTCTAACTGTTTCACCAAATTGATATCAAATAAAAAGAGCCTTATTTTTTTTATCAAATCAATGGGGCGTTTAACCTTTCATCAAATCTCGTAGGTGACTGTTGGTGGACAATCGAATGGATAACCGATCGGACAACCAGGTGAACGACCGAATTGGGAAAATTTTGAAGAAAATTTACATTACACCGGCCGACCAGTTGTTTGATGAAAATTAAAAATTTAGCATTGGAACGCTTGATATCATATCAAACCTTTAACCTGTGATGATCGGTTACGTCGTGAGTCCCTTCATTCATCGTTCTCATTGGGTTGTTGTGTTCGAAGGATTTTGTTTCAAAATTTTGATTCTTGTTTACTTCGGTGTTGAGTTTCACTTGTTTCGAAGGGTGTAGGTTCGGTCCAGAGTGCCAGGGGTTTAAGCCGAGAAAATTATAGGCTGGAGGACCAGAGCCGCACGTATGAGAAATGAGGCCACACATCCGGGGAAGTGTGGGCTTTGAGCATTGCACACTGCATTATATGCAGGTGCCAGGGGGGAAGTGCGGGAAGGCACCGCACATGCGGGGATCAGAGCCGCACGTGCAGACGGACCTGAGTCCAAAAACTTTGTTTTTCCTCCTTCATTTGGGCTGTGTATATCACTTTTGGAACATTTCTCTCAAACACTAAAAATCATTTTTTGCTCCTCCTTCTCTTTAAACTCTCACCAAATACCAAAAACCCTTGATTTCTTGCAATCCATTGGGTCTTGATCCACCATCTTTCACAAGTTTTGGAGAACAAGGCAAGAACTTCACTTTGTGCGGTGGAGATCAAAAATTCTTCACCTTTGGTTTTAGGGTTTCATCTCATCTCTTCAACAAGAACTTGAGGTAAAAATTTCTTTGAGTTATATATATATTTTTGCTAGATTGATGTTATAATTTGGAGCTTCTTGATGACAATGATAAAGTTTTGATTTTGGCTCATGAATATTATGATTTTCAAAAGGTGGGTTAACCTTGTCTCTTTTAAATAATCTCTTGAGGGTTTGAATAACCTTGGTTAAGGAATGATGTTCTCACTTCGAGTTTCTTTCAAATGCTTCGGTGTGTGTGTGTGTGTGTTGTTGTGGTGGGAATCAAACCTAGAAATTTGGGGTTTTTAAAACAAGTGTTTAGAACGCATAGTTGACATTATTAATGTATTATTTTGTGCATCAAAATGAGTAAAGGATGGGAAAAATTCTTATTTGTAGTTATAAATGATGAGTTTCATAAAATATGGGGACTTTTGGTATTGGAAAATTATTGGTCAAATGTTGCTACAGTCTTAAAATGACTATGTTGTTGGAATTGCTTGAAATGTGGAAATGTGGTCATTTGTTGATAAATTTAAATGAAATTATGGGTATCATGCTTGGCAATGTTGTAAGAGGAGTGGAAAGTTTGATTATGATGAATCATTGTTGAGAGATTTGATGATGGGGAAATGTTATATAGTGATGACGATTATTGTATTGCATGTTTCTTCAATTGATTATTACAAGATTATTATTTAGCTTTGGCATATGTTGTATTGGCATTTCTAATATTGCATTGCTGCAAGTTTTCAGTTGAGATTTGAAAACATTTGCATTGAGAAAGAAATGTTGCGAAATGAATTTATTAAAATGTTTTGGGGTAAATACATTGGTAAGTCCAGATAGGAGATGTAGATGAAATTGATTAAGTTAGCCTGAGTGTCCGGGGTGAAAGACCGAAAACACGTGCGGAGAAAGTACCACTTCCCTTCCGGTTAGCAACCGGTAAAGTGGGGTTTTGGTAGTGCTAGTCATGCCTAGTTGCAAACACCAACCTAGGGATTACCTGAGTCGTATTTACCGCCTCATTGAATAAAATTGTAAATTTCTAAATTGTTGAGATTTCAAGCTATTGTTGAACATGGTGATCTTTTCTTTTAAAAACATGTAAATGAAATCCTCTTTTAATTGGCATTGCATGGCATTTGCATTTCATATTGAGAATCTTGCATAAATGTATATACTTTGTTAAAGATTTTCTACTGAGTTTTATGCTCACCCCTATGGAATTTTGGTGCAAGAAAAGATATAGTGATCCCGCTAAATTGAGAGTGTGGACATATTTTGTGGAGAGTAAATGACTCTTATTTTGTTGTAGTTCATTTTGCTAGCAAAGGGCTATAAATGTATAGGTTCGTAAAACCATTTTTGTGTAATCAGGCTTAAGCCTTGGAATATATAAGCCCTCAAGGGCATTTTTTTTATTTTTGGGATTTGATATTCTACATGCTATAGATTCATGTATTTTATATATCATTAGATATATAATTCATATGTGGGACTATTTTGTACAAACCTTATTCATTAATGATGTAAAGGTTGGAGAATTGTATCATTCTTTAATGGATGTTGATTGATGTACCTAATTCATGTTGGATTATTTTGGGGTGTTACATAACCCAAATCTTTAATCTAATTTGATAATAAAAAAATAATAATAAAGGTTAGAGATGCTCTAATAAATGTTTTAAGTAAATAAATTAATAAAATTTAAAATATACAAAACACAACTATTTCAAACTTATGAATTTAGTACACTCCTTTCCAAAATCTTAATTTTTATAAAAGCAAAGATTTTTGGGGACGTCACCACAAAAATTAAAAACCGAATCAGTTGTTGATTACAATCAACCCATTTTGAATGAAGGACAATCAACACACCACTAAAATCAAAGATGAGAATCAAATCTTTGTCTTCTTCTAAACCGTCTTGATAACCTTTTTAAATTCATAAATATTATATACTTCAAAAAATATCATAAAGAATATTCTAAATTTGGATTTATACTAAAAAGGTAAATTTGATGGGATATGAGTCACACTCATAGTAAATTTAATTTGTAAATATCAAATTTTGAACAATTTGTTGAATTTATATATTTTTTGATAGGTAGTATTGGTGTTTTAAGTTACGGTAAATTACACTGTTAATCTCTCTAATTTGAGTAAAGTTTCAGTTTGGTTCTTGTAAATTCAATTTGAAAATTTGAATTCTAGATTTTCAATTTTGTTAAATTATATAGTCCTTTTGTCACTTACTGTTAAAATTTTAGACACAAAAAAGATCACATACAAAATTAAAAGGATCAAAGTGGAATTAAAAACAAAATAGCAAAATTTATAGGAACCACTAGTGTAATTTATTCATTATACCAGTAATTCCTACATTTTTTTTAATCTCACTTTAATACCCCTACTTTTGCACATTATTTTTCCCGTTTAAAATATTAGCAACATATAACGAAGGGACCCCATTACAAAATAAATATTAAAATGTAAGATTTAAATTGAAACTACAAAATTACAAAAACTAATGGTGTAATTTACTATTTAAAACCTATTACATGGATTTAGCATACCATTAAACCCCTATGTAATGGAAGGTAAGGTTGGAGATGCTCGTCTTGGCTCTTTAGCATCCACTAGATTACACTTCTATTTAAATTAGGACAAACTTTCTTTTTTCTTTTTCCTATGAACAAATTACACATTTTACTTATGTAATTTGACCTAAATTTTACTTAAGTTTATATGATATAAATTGAGTAATTTACACCATACACTTTAAGTTCAGTTTTAATTTAGTCATTTCATTCAAGTTAACGATTAAAATTAATGATTTTGATATATTTGTCAATCTCTTAATGTCTATAGGTAGAAAATAATAACAGAATGACTAAATTGAAATTGAACTTAAAGTGTATAGATTAAATTATTCAAATTTAAATTATAGGGACAAAAAGTAAAGTTTCGATCAAATTATAGAAGTGAAAAATGTAATTTACCCAAAATTGAAACAATATGCCATCATAAACTTATAACAAAACTTAGTCATGTAAAATAGATATAAATGTGATGAAAGAAAGAAACAAAGAAAGAGATATTGTTAGAAATGATTTAGGGAAAATAGTTTTTCTATAAACTTTGGCCTATATTTGAAGTGGGACCCATGTGCCAAAGTTGGCGGGTCTATATGGCAACGCGTTCTTTGTCGCGTAACGATTCACATCGTATATTTAGTTGCTCAACATCATTATCAAGTGAATGGAAAATTGATGCCAAAATGACCTCCATGAAAATGGTATATTGGTTAGTTTCCCTAAAGAGATGAAGAAAAGCTTATCCCACATTGCTTGGGTGGGCAAACGTGTTTTGGGTTTATAACTCTTGAGTGTGCATCTTGAGGAGGGCCCCAAGGGGGACCCAAGTTTTGTGGAGGAGGAGGTTATAAGTAAAGTGGGCCTTGACCGATTGGATCTAAAAACAACCACACACGCGCACACTGCCTAGGCCTGAGGTTAGGTTGGGCTTAGTGTTGTCCAACCCAGTGCTTATCTTTTCGGGGCCAAAAAGCTTTTAAATTTTATTTTTTCTAAATTAAATTATTACCTTTGGAATTTAAAATTCTATTTGAAATTCAAAATAAATTTTGAAATGACCCCAACATTTCTAAACGTTGGCAGTTTGGTCCAACATATCTTTTCAACTTTTCCCTCCAAACCCAAACAGGTTCCATGCCTGTTCAATTTTGTCCCGAATAGCCACCATGTCTTTTATAAATAGGCAGTCCTCTGTTTGTTCTTTTAATTCAATTTTTTGTCCTCCTTCTTCCTGCATATTTCTACATTTATTTCTTTGAGAGAGAGTATACACACAGAGTGTGTTCGCTGAGCAATTAGTGTGTAGTGCTGCTACTAATTGTTGCCGATCATTTTATCTTGGGAGATAGATGTCCAGATTCTGATAGTATCGTGGAGAGGACGAAATTGTCTTAAAGAAATAGTGTCAAACGCTAGACTTGATCATTTTCCTGAAAAAGTAATACTGTAAGTATTTTAGTTTATTTTCTAGTTTCATGTTATTTAATTTTTTTTTTCAGATTCTGTTTTGTTTCTGTAATAAAATCTATTTTTTCCATTTTTTTATATATTTTGTTTCAGTGTTTAGTACTCGAACAGAATTTATTCTTTCTTAATCTATTCTTCGAATACAGTAAAGATTGTCTAACAATCTTAAGACAAAGTTGGCTTTATCAAGATTAGTCTTCATTGTATTCAAAATTCTGATTTTATTTGTATCTAAATTCAAATCAGTAGTTTATTTTCTGGTTTTTGTAACTAGAAAATTGTATTGGTTTGAATTTGTTTTTTTTCTAATTTTTGTAATCAAATTTGATGGCTACTGAAACTAGTACACTAAATCCGGTTGTTACACCAACACCAGCTATTACCCAGAACCTTATTTAAGTTCATGTGGTTCTTGTGAATCATGGAGAAAAACCGAACGGCACAGAGTTTAAGAGATAGAGAAAAGGATGTTGTTCTATCTTACAACAATTAATCTTGCCCAATTTCCCCACGTACTCAAAGAAAGTGAAAGTGATCGACAAGTTGTTGCAGCTGTGGATGCCTGGAAGCATACTGATTTTCTGTGCAGGAATTACATCATGAATGGCATGAACAACATGTTGTAGAATGTTTACAATCCTCTTAAAACAACCAAAGAATTATGGGATTCTTTGAAGAAAAAATACAAGACAGATGATGCAAGCATGAAGATATTCACTGTTGGCAAATTTTTGAATTTTGTAATGATTGACTCTAAGATGGTTATTAGCCAAGTGCAAAGTCTCCAACTTATCTTGCATGATATTCATGCAGAGAGTATGTCTCTAAGCTAATTATTCCAAGTTGCTATAATTGTGAAAAAATTATTGCCAGCTTAGAAACAGTTCAAGAACTATCTCAAGCATAAGCACAAAGAAATGACATTGGAGGAACTCATTGTCCGACTAAGGATTGAAATGGATAACCGTAATGCTGAAAAGAGGAATGGTAAAAATTCCATTGAATTCAAGGCTAATGTTGTGGAACAAGTGCACAAACCATATAACAACAAAAGGAAATATGCTAGAGATAGTCCTAAACAAAGCGACAACAATGGCAATAAAAAGTTCAAAGGAAAATACTACAACTATGGCAAGATTGGACATCGTGCCTCTGCTTGCCGACGCCCTAAGAAGGATTGTGGAAGTACAAGCAAAAATAAACAAAAATCAGAAACCGCACAGCACCTCAACTCAGACAAAAACAGCACACAGTTGTGATCATAAGCTGGAGAACTGTACTCAAACACTAATTTCTACCCCAAAACTAATACCCGTACTTGCAACTAATACATACATTCCTACAGAGTTTCACTCTAAAAGCACATAACAAACAAGTGAGAGCCAAAACACCCCTATGATGGGGTAGGGTTACCCTGTCCTAATTTCGTTTGGAGCTAGGGATTCACTACGCAAAACACGCGGTTTCACACAATTCCTGCATTCGGGTGAGCAACCTATCCTATTTTGGAACGATCTCTATAGCTTCCGATATGCAACTGGGTCAATTGGTCAAAAAGGGTACCTCAGCAAGACTACCTAATATACCTCTCACACTTAACACCGAGAAGTGAAAAGAGGATCAAACAGTACAGCGGTAGTCCAGATCCAAGGGTTATGCTCCTATCGTGGCAGAGCCCGCAACCGGTCAGCCTTTTGGCAAGCTTTTCCAAGCAAGCCTCCGGCAAACCGCTCAGGAATAACAGATGGCAAACACTGTGACTTAGGCGCACCAATGCAAATGCAAATAAACACATAAGTGTAGATAAAAAGTCATATCATGAGTTCGAATTAAGTTCTCTAAATCCCTAACAGAGTCACTAGAAACTGTGGACTCACCTTTTTCTCGCGCTCCGCCTTTCAAAAAGGTTTGAAAGAAAAGGCCTTACAGTTCGGACTCCCGCGGTTCTGAATCTAATCTCACAAGTGCAATGTGAAACCGATAATCGCCAAAGAGTCCAAATCCGGTAAACCTTTTTGGAAAATTGATTTTAAATCAAATAATGCCAAAATTGGACTGCTTTGCCAGATACAAAGTCGCCACCTAAATATTTTGTTTTTTGGAAAAATTTAGGAAACCCTGACTCATGCCGAAGGCCACATGTCCGTCATCACCAAAGTTGCCTCGGCTCAGGAACTTAGGTACGAAGGGGGAAAGTCATGAATTGAGCACCCTCGCTCGCTTGATCAAAAAATCGGCCTCTACTCATTATGATATACGTTTTTATAAACATTATGTATTCTTATTCTGGTTATTAAACTAGCTTTACTATATGACGCACACAAACAAGTATAGACTAGTCGCAAGACTTGAAACAATTCAACTCGTGTTTATTTTCGAAAATGGTTTGAATTTGCCACATCAAGTGGGCTTAAAAATGCGGATTTGCCACCAAACATAACAGGCTTAAAACAGGATTTGCCACAACAAAGTGGGCTTAAAACTTACATTCATTGAATCGTTCCAATTCAAACAACAAGCCTTTATCCACAGGCATTCATGCAGTTAAGCATTTAAGCACATAGCCTCATGGCAAACATGCAAATCATGGCAATATGGCAATCACACTCATGCAAGTATGCTAAAGCGTAAAACTCACCAAGTACTCTAAGCCCAAAATAGAAACTAGTTAGAAAAATACATGATCCTAACTATGTTAAGTGTCTAATGTAACACATGCAATATACAATTAATAGACTCGGCTACTATATGTCATATGAATCGATTTGAACAACATGCGATTAAACATATATCCAAAGAAGTATTGAAAGTACAATGCAATTTGAATGATGCGTCGAGTCTCGGTGTATGCAAGACAAATAAATAGATGCAAACATGCAAGCATAAGGTATGCTAATCGAAAATGTCCCTAATCTAACCATCGAAAGCAATTAAATAAAAGGGAGAAAGACGTGAGGTTGGAAAACATACACGCACGCACGCACACTATTACAACATTACACCCTCGCGAAGGAGGGTCTGAATGAATAAAAGCTAACCAACTAGTTATGCTAATTAAGCTGAGCTAATTATAACAACATAGTATTTAACTAACTACTCTAAGCTAATTAAATATTACAATACTTAACTAGCTAATTACAAAGCAATTAAGTTAATTAATTACAACACGAATTAAACAACTAATTAACTAGACAAGTTAACTAAACGGCCTCGGGAAACGAGGAATGCATCCATGCTCGGTTCCTCCATCCGAAAAGCCATCATTTTGCTGCTGCGAGCCTCTGTTTGCACATTTGAGCACAATTCTGCCAACTTCCAGAATACCTCTGCTCCACCTCAGGAACACAATGTGAAAATTTCATTGGTGGCCGACAGAGGGCCTGTC
This sequence comes from Camellia lanceoleosa, assembly GCA_025200525.1. Lineage (NCBI taxonomy): Eukaryota > Viridiplantae > Streptophyta > Magnoliopsida > Ericales > Theaceae > Camellia > Camellia lanceoleosa. The sequence continues at coordinate 69,445,848 of CM045766.1, read as the reverse complement.
AGCTACCAATGGTGGCCGGTCAGCTACCACTGGTGGCCGGTCGGCTACTGATGACATGAACTCCTCTTTTTGCTGCAACAGAGAGCAGACAGAGCGAAATAGTATATTCTCACAGGTTTGTGTGTACTGTTTACACTCCTTATCATCAAACAAGCTCAAATGAGTGAAACTCTTGGCTCTCAAACCACCAATCAAGCAATTTCCATACATGATGGCCAAAGAACCAAGTCTGTACAAGTTTAATGAGCACAAAACCAGACTCAAAAAGACCACCACCCTATCATGCATGATCAAGGGTGATGGTGACCAAGGAAAATGGCACATTTCATCACTTTTGAGTATGAAATGTCCCATTTTGTTTATGTTCAAATTAACGTCCGATTCAAACACAAGCAATGCAACATGAAAGATGTTTATCTTGTCTCTTTTACTTGTCCAATTTGTTTACTCATTTTAATTACCAAAACCATTCTTTAATTGATTTGTCCATTAGTGAGTGCCCTCTAATGGAAAGCTGGCTCAAACAACAAGTTGCTTTGGGCATGAAAAAGGCATTACACTGTTGGTAATGAACCCCCTAAGGGATTAAACCATTAGGTGCAACACCTCCATTTCACACTTAGGCAAACAAGAGGTTTAAAGTCACTTTCAAATAAAATAAAAGAGTGAAGAATGGGGGGAGATTACAAAGATTTTAAGTGTTGAAATGAAGTGTAAAACAACACTAAAACATCCTATTAACTCAAAACAATGATGATCAAAGCATTAAAACATCAAGCTAGTGAAGGAGATTAACACTACAACTATGCAAAACAAGCCTCAACTGAACTAACCAGCCCAAAACAGAGCCAAAATAGGTTATTTCAGAGGCAAAAACATGCTAGACTTAAGCCACTAAAAGTTAAAATAATAAGCTAACATGTGAGGCTAACTAGGCATGCAAACAAGACACAAGGAGGGGAGCTAACTCCTCTAATTTTGGACTTCAAAATAAGGTTTTTACTACTAAAAAATCTTTGAAATTCAGTGGTTACAAGGCCCAAAAAAATTGATTTTAAAGTGATGAAAAATGGTACAAAAACTTAACAAACAAAGGAGCAAGAAGGGTAAACCACCCCCTAACTCAAAATAGCCTCAAACCAACACTTTTAAGTCACAAAAACAGAGTTTTTGACAGTTCAAAATCAGCTCAAAAACAGTTGGAAAATGTGGCAAAACAAGGATACAAAATAAGCTTAAACAAGATAAGTACTATACCTTTGAAGCAAAGCACAAAATAGCCAACAATCCAAGCTCAAACCACCTTCTAGAACTCACACAAGACTCCAAGTAATCTCAGCCCAAAGGTGAGAGTATTTGGTTAAGGGTTGATATGCAAAAGCTAAGGACTTATGAGCAAATGTGTACAAAATATCAAGAGAGAGAGAGAGATTTTTGCTCTAATTTTTCTAACCCTCCAAAATTAGGGAGGAACCCTCCTATATATAGAAAAACCACCCCTTAAGCTTAGAAACATCTCACCATACGTAGGTATGGAGATGCAGCTCAGTGTGCAACAGTTGGCACAGCTGTCAATAAATATCTAAAAAAAGACACTGGTGGCCGTCGGCCATCACTAATAGCCGACCGGCCACACCCATGGCCGACAGAAACACCCCATGGCCGACAACCTTGGGTGATGGCCGACAGGTCACCAAGAGGTCTAGACACCAAGTTTTGGTCCAAAACAAGGCATAGAAAGAATAAGGTTCAAAGGCTCAAAAACATGTGAGCGCTCAAAATGAACACAAACACATAATCATCGAGTGCACGAGCGATGACATCTAAGTTTTGAGGACGGTCAAAAATGAGATGCCTACAGTCAATAACATCAATCTCTCTATTGTGGTGTCTGAGGCTAATTTGGTTGGAAATCCCAAGGAGTGGTGGATCGACACTAGGGCAACTCGTCACATTTGCATGGATAGGAAGATATTCACTTCATATAGTGAGGTTGCCAATAAAGAACAATTGTTCATGGGAAATTCTTCTACTTCTGTAGTGGCTGGACAAGGAAAGGTGATCTTGAAAATGATCTCAGAGAAGGAACTTACTCTCAACAACGTGCTGCATGTACCAGACATTCGCAATAATTTAGTTTCTGGATCTTTGTTGAGTAAAAATGGTTTTAGGCTTGTATTTGAGTCTGATAAATTTGTACCAACCAAAAATGGTATGTATGTGGGTAAAAAGTACATGAGCAATGGGCTCTTTTAGATGAATATAATGATTGTTGTACTAATTTTTACTACTAATAAGATTAATACAACTTCTGTTTATATTCTTGAGTTTAATTTATGGCATGGTAGATTAGGACATGTGAATTTTAATGATTTGCGTAGACTTATTGGTTTGGATTATCTACCAAAATTTCAAATTGATCTTAATAATAAATGTGAAGTATGTGTAGAAGCGAAACTAACTACGACACTATTTAAATCAGTTGAAAGAAAAATCAAACCTCTAGAATTAATTCATACTAATGTATGTGATCTTAAATTTGTTCAAACTAGAGGAAACAAAAAGTATTTCATAATATTTATTGATGATTGCACAAGATATTGTTATGTATATTTACTTAGAAGTAAAATGAAGCCTTAGAAATGTTTAAACTTTACAATACCAAAGTTGAAAATCAACTAGGTAAAACCATTAAAATGGTTAGAAGTGATAGGGGTGGTGAATGTGATGAACCTTTAAATGAATTTTGTGCACAACACGGCATTATTCATCAAACTACAGCACTATATTCTCCTCAATAAAATGGAATTGCTGAAAGAAAGAATAAAACTCTTAAAGAAATATTGAATGTCATGTTACTAAGTTCAAGTTTACCACAGATCTTTGGGGGGGAGGGGAACAATATTGTTTGCTAATTATATTCTTAACAGAAAACCCCACAACTAAAAGCACTCCATATGAGTTATGGAAAGATAGACCACCTTCCTACAAATATTTTAAAGTGTGGGAATGTCTAGCAAATGTAGAAGTTCTTGTTCCTAAAAAGACTAAGATATGACCAAAAATAGTTGATTGTGTGTTTATTGGTTACACACATAATAGTAATGCATATCGGTTTTTGACTCGTAAGTCAGAAATACCTGATATACATGTAAATACTATTATAAAGTCAAGGAATGTTGTATTCTTTGAACATGTTTTTCCTCATAAGAAATTACAAGAATTACGTTCACAGAAAAGAACTTATGATTCTACACAAAGTCAGGATATTATTGACAATCAGGAGCAAGAGACTAGTATTGGTCCCGACCAATAGGAAATAACTGATGATGAACCAAGAAGCAGTAAAAAAGCAAGAACATCAAAATCCTTTTGGTCCAGATTTTCTGACATACCTGTTAAAAACTGAGCCTCAAATCTTTTAGAAAGCAATGTCAGGTCCTGAAGCACTATTATGGAAAAAGGCTGTCAATAGTTAAATTGAATCCATCATACAAAATCACACTTGGAAATTAGTGGATCTTCCTCCTGATTGTAAACCTCTTGGGTATGAATGGATATTTAAGAGGAAAATGAAAGCAGATGATTCAATAGACAAGTATAAGGCAATACTTGTGGTAAAAAGTTACAGACAAAAGGAAGGTCTAGACTATTTTGACACTTACTCTCCAGTGACAAGGATTACATCCATTCGCATGCTTATTATTGTAGCAGGGTTATATAATCTTGAAATACATCAAATGGATGTTAAAACAGCTTTCTTAAATGGGGATCTACACAAAGAGATCTACATAGAACAACCCAAAGGGTTTGTAGTACCAAGAAAAGAAAAGAAAGTGTGTCGGCTTGTAAAATCTCTATATGGTTTGAAACAAGTTCCTAAGCAATGGCATGAGAAATTTGATCAAGCTGTACTAACTAATGGATTTAAGATAAATGAATACGAAAAGTGTGTCTATGTTAAAAACACTGACAAAGGGTATGTCATAGTTTGTCTTTATGTGGATGACATGCTCATAATTGGTAGCAATCATGATATAATCAAATAAACCAAGCAAATACTAAACCACAGATTTGATACGAAAAATATGGGAGTAGCAGATGTTATTCTAGGAATGAAAATTACTAAAACATCTTATGGATATGCATTGTCTCAATCACATTATATTGAGAAAATACTTGGTAAATACATCAAGGATGATGTAAATGTGGCAAGAACACCTATAGATGTCAATCTTTATTTGTCAAAAAAATAAAATTGATGGGATGTCTCAGTTAAAATACTCTCAGATCATTGGAAGCCTAATGTACCTAATGAACTACATGTCCTAATATAGCATATGTTGTCAGTAAGTTAAGCAGGTACACAAGTACCCCTGGAGAAGATCATTAGAAAGCAATGATTTGAGTTCTTAGGCATCTAAGATTTACCCGTGATCATGGTCTAAACTTTACTCGATATCCAGCAGTACTCAAAAGCTATTGTGATGCCAATTGGATATCAGATACTAAATATTCAAGATCCACTAGTAGTTATGTCTTTACTCTGCAGAGTGCAGCTATTTCTTGAAAATCCTTGAAACAAACATGCATTGCACGGTTCACAATGGAATCTGAGTTCATTGCTTTAGATAAAGTATGAAAGAAAGTAGCATGGCTTTGCCATTTCTTAGAAGACATTCCAATGTAGCCAAAATTTGTGCCAGCTATTTACATTCATTGTGATAGTCAATTTGTAATAGAAAGGGCACAAAGTCATATGTATAATGGTAAGTCACAGCATATTTGTTGTCTACATAATACCGTAAGACAATTGCTCTCAAATGGTATAATCTCAATAGACTATATGAAGTCTAAAGAGAACATCGTGGATCTGTTAATAAAAGGTTTAGCAAAAGAACAAGGGTATAGTTTATTGAAGAGAATGGGATTAAAGCCTATTACGTAAGAGTCATCATAATGGTAACCCTACTTAGATGACCAGAGATCCCAAGAACTAAGTTCAAAGGGACAGCTAAGTTATGTGTAACTCTTCAAAAATCACCAAGGGATCAAAATTCTCTATCAATTCCTATAGTGAAAGTAATATCTGCAACATGTGTTGTATACAAGGTTTAAGAGTAAGCTTTGCTTTTAATGATTACTTATATCTTGATTTAGGCATAAAAATCATGCCGAGTATAAAAGGATACTCGCAATAAGAATCACCTATATGAGTGTCGAACTGGGGCTGGTTCTATGAGAATGAACAGGCTAAATTCTCTAGAGTACTCATGAATAACCAGGAACGTTCAGGGCCAAAATAAATACAACTGTGAGAACCACAATGTGTCATAAGATACTTTGTATGAAATCTATTGTTTTGGCTTACACAAATGGCTGAACAATTTAAGGCATCGCGTCCATTGGTTAGTTAGTATGTCCGATAGGTTATCACTAGGGAAGGTTCAAAGCCGAAAGCTACCTATCTTGATGCAAGGTATTTTCGATTTATGCTCTCTCCATAATTCTGCATATTGTTGCATTTCCATTGTCATCTAATTTCATTTATATGGGGGATTGTTAGAAATGGTTTGGGAAAAACAATTTTTTTTCCTAAACTTTGGCCTATATTTGAAGTGGGACCTATGTGCCAAAGCTGGCAGGTCTATATGGCAACGTGTTCTTTATCGCGTAACGATTCACATTGTATATTTGGTTGTTCAAAACCATAATCGGGTTAATGGGAAATTGATGCTAAAGTGAGCTCCATGAAAATTGTGTTTTGGTTATTTTTCCACAAGGGATGAAGAAAAGCTTGTCCCATATTGCTTGGGCGGGCAAGCATGTTGTGGGTTTATAAGCCTTGAGTTTGCATCTTGGGGAGGGCCCCAATGGGCACCTAAGTTTTGGGGGAGAATATGGGTAAAGTGGGCCTTGATTGGTGTTGTCCAATCCAGTGCTTATCTTTTTGGGCCAAAAACTTTTGAATTTTATTATTTCTAAATTAAATTCTTACTGTTTGGAATTTAAAATTCTGTTTGAAATTCAAAATAAATTCTGAAATGACACCAACATTTTTTAACGTTAGCAGTTTTGTTCAACATATCTTTTCAGTTTTTCCCTCCAAGCCCGAATAGGTCCCTTGCCTGTTCAATTCTGTCCCGAACAACCACCATGTCTTCTATAAATAGGCAATCCTCTATTTGTTCTTTAAATTTGATTTTCCGTCCTTCTTCTTCCTGTATATTTCTGCAATTGTTTCTTTGAGAGAAAGTATATACACAGAATGTATTCGCTAAACAATTAGTGTGTAGTGCTACTACTAATTGTTGTCGATCATTTTATCCTAGGAGACAAACGTCTAGATTCTAATAGCACCGTGGAAAGAATGAATCTGTCTTAAGGAAACAGTGTCAAACGCTAGACTTGATCATTTTTCCGAAAAAGTAATATTGTAAATATTTTAGTTTATTTTCTAGTTTCATGTTATTTAATTTTTTTTTCAAATTCTATTTCATTTCTTTAATAAAATAGAATCTCTTTTTTCCATATTTTTTTATATATTTTGTTTCAGTATTTAGTAATCAAACAGAATTTTAATCTATTCTTCGAATACAATGAAGATTGTCTAACAGATATATGTAAGGATAGATCTAGAGGGGGTAAAAGGAGGCGATTGCTCCTCTTACGATTTCAAAAACACCTTTTATTATAGTAGTATTAATTCCAATTGTCTATAAATTATAAAGGCTCCCTCTCTCTAAGGTTTTTTCTTTTTCAAATTTTAAGTGGTCATCCTCTCAATATTTTTTTTTTTTAAAAGTTTTAAATGGCTGCCACTCCATATCTATGAAACATAAGATCAAAATATAAAATTTAAAAAAAAAATAGACAAATTATAATAAAATTAATTAATTTCTTGTAACTAGTGTTAATTAGAAACCCAAAAATTTTAAAAAAAAAATTAAAAAAAATAGAATAAGATATCAACTAGTTATTTGATCACGTTCAAAAACTAGCTTTTTGACTCTTTTTGGGCTTTTTTTTAAAAACGTGTAAAAAATGTAAAGACATATGACTCAAAAGAGATTAAAAACCAAAAAATTGACTTTTAACCTCTTGCCAAAAGAAGCCTGTATAATATTTTAATCTTGATTCTATCATAGACATTTTATGTTATTTATATATTTTTTTTATCTTATTTTTACTTTTTATATTAATAAAATTAATATTATAATTCATACTTCCTTTTTAAAAAATTGGTTAGTATATATACATTTCGCCCTACATAAAAATCATGGTCCGTCCATGGGTATATGTGATGGGGATTGCTTTACTAAGATATCCTTGGGGTTTCCATCTGCCACAACTTCCATGGCAAAGGCGTGGAGAACATTCCTACTCACACTTGAGGATATGCTCCATGTGGGACTTCATGTCATTGTTGTAAAAATATTGGATAGGTTACACCATTAATCCTTTTAGTTTAAGTGAACCTTTTTTTTTTTTATCTACGGAGTTTTAATTTGAATATTATATTTTTAATTTTGTTTTAATATAATTCATTCATCATATGTCGTAAATATTTTAAATATAAAAAAAAAAAAGTCGCATACAAAATTAGAGGGATCAGAGTATAATTAAAAGAAACTATAGTTACTACTAGTGTAACGAATAAATCACATTAGTGGTCTTTAAATTTATTTATTTTTAATTTTAGTTTAGTCCCTCTAATTTTGCACATTGTGTTTATTAGTTTAAAATTCTAATGATAAGTGACGGAAATACCATTTTACAATAAAATTGAAAGTATAAGATCCAAAAAATTAATATCATGTGATTTGTTTTTAATTTAGTATCGCGTAAAACAAAAAATGCCCAAACAAATTTTTTTTTAATAAATATTCAAATACGTTTTCTTCTATCTTTTTTCTCACAGCAATTATGATTATTGTTCACCAGAAGTATGTTTTGAAATTTAAGATGCACTAAATACATGTGTGTATATGGGCAACTTGTCCATTGCTTCCATGGTGCTGGTATATTGTGTTTTTTCTCTAGGGTTTATTCTTCTTGACAATTTGTTGGGAGCTTCCGGCCTTGATTGGGGATTTAAAATTTTAGTCAAAAAGTCACTATAAGTTGTCACATCACTCTCTTACTTTTCTACACATTTTTTCATAAAAAATTCACAAAACGAACTAAAATAGCCAATTCCTAAACGAGGCCTAATTTAGCCTTTATTCACTAATAAAGGTCTAGAATTTAAGCTCGATAATTACTTGGTATATATGGGACAGTGGAAAGTTTATATGAATAATACTTTCCAAGCCTAAATTACCATGACAAAGGGGGGGAAATCCTGAATAGATGAAAAATAAGTGTGCATAAATATATTTTGGTCCATTTTTTCTTTAAAAAAAATGCAAAAATAACAACACCCTAACTGAAATTCATTACTAATTTCAACTTGGCGCCTACCGTGCTAGATTACTGGAAAAATAATCAGAATCTCCTAAACTTGTAAAACTCATCCCATTGATACCTCCTTTTTTGGCAATGTCAACAACCTTATCGTGAGAACGAGGCATGTCCTCAGAGAACTCGACACCAAACTTGTTACAATTCGGCCAAGTCTTCTGCAGCTGCAATGCACACCAGAGGCTACCCAGCACATCATCCATTGATGGACGTTCAATCCCCTTATCACGTACGCAAATTTCTGCAATCTTGACATATTCCTTCAAACATTCAGGTGCTATGTTGTTAATTAGATATGGATCGATAATCTGATCAATTGTACCCATTTCAATGTTAGTTTTGAACCAACGAACTAAATTCACCTGATCCTCATTTTGTGAATAAATCATTGGCTTTCTACCACAAAGTAGTTCTAGTGAGATGACGCCAAATGAGTACACATCTGATTTTATAGTTAATTTTGTAGTTGCATAATACTCTGGATCCAAATACCCCACAGTGCCCGCGATTAATGTACTACTCGATACATTGTTTGGTAAAATTGTGGAAAGCTCGAAACCTCGAACTTTGGCAACCCAATTCTCATCCAACAGAATGTTGGTCGGTTTCAGGTTGCGGTGAATGAATGCCTGTTTCGTACCTGCATGGAGGTATTGTAGTCCTCGTGCAACACCAATGCAAATCTCTAGACGCTTTTCCCATGGAAGAGGATCTTTGTCGGTTTCATAGAGATAATCGTACAGAGACCCATTGACCATATACTCATACACGAGGATTACCTCATACTTGTCATTGTAGTATCCAACAAAAGAAACAATATGGAGGTGACGCAGTTGGGATTGCACTTGGATCTCAGACCTAATTTGCTCCAAATTCCACTCATATGCCCCTTCTTTCCACCTTTTAATTGCCACATCAAGATTCCCCATACGACCTCTATACACTATGGTATAAGCACCGTGCCCGATCACCAAACGTTTATGAAAATTATTTGTGGCAGCCTGAATCTCTTCCAACGAGAAATGACGGTATAATTGGATGGCACCAACCGCAAATGGATCCCTCTGCACCCGCTGTGGCTGTCCACTCTTAGAACCAAGGCCCTTCCCTATCCTCCACCTAAGATCAAAACCTTTAGCTACTACATTCGAAATAATCAAAAACATTTTGGTGATTATTCCCTTGCGTTGAGGTATATTGCCTTGTGATGCCAACATGCCCTCCAAGCTTCCCACTACTTCAGCTACTGTAGGCCTTCCTTTTGGATGATTATGTAAACATTTGTTTGCAAAATCTGTAAACATCTTCAAACAATATAGCGATATTTGTCCTTTTAAAGAAGGATCAATGATTTGATCGACCGTTCCCTTTTTTATGCAGTGTTGAGCCCATAGCGCTAAACTGCGTTGCTCCTCTTCAACACTTAAATCCACTGGTGGCCTCGCACATAACACCTCAAACAACACCACACCAAAGGCATAGACATCGGATTTCTTAGTTAGTCTCCGAGTCAAGAAATACTCTGGATCTAAGTAACCAAACGTGCCTTTAACATCTGTACTAACGTGGGATTGAGTATGGCTAGTCGAGCCCAATTTGGACAAACCAAAATCTGAAATCTTAGCAACCCAATTCTTATCCAACAGGATGTTTGTGGTCTTCACATCCCTATGTATGACACTTTGCTCAGTATTAGTATGAAGGTAGTTCAATCCGTTGGCAGCACCAATGCAAATATTGAGTCTTTGCTCCCAAGTTAGATAATGACCGTTTCCTTTGCTAATTTTGTAGAGATGTTCGGCAAGCGTCCCATTGGCCATATATTCGTAAACGAGTATCATCTCGTCACAATCATCAGAATAGCCAATCAAAGTGACGAGATGATTGTGTCGGAGCTTGGAAAGCGTCTTGATCTCTGTCCAAAACTCTTTAGCACCTTGCTTGGACTCAGCATTCAACCGCTTGACGGCAATAGTGGTGGATTCATTGGATTCATCATCGATGAACCCTTTATACACCTTACCAAATCCGCCTTTTCCAATGAACAAGGCATCATTGAAGTTGTTGGTCGCGGATTGTATCTCAGCAAGTGAAAAGCGACGGCACAATTCCTTAGATTGATACCCATCATTTGCAATTGTATTCCTACTATCAGAAGCCGACATGTCTAGTGGTGGTTTTAAGAAGATGATGGAGAGTGAAAGATATCAGAAAGGGCACACATAAGGAGCTGGAAACTGTCCATACAAGGGCTGTGAATTGTAATTAAATAATTTGGTAGTGTGTGAACACAAGAAATTAAGGTTTTGCTCCAACGGTCAACAATGGCAAAGACTTGGAGATTGTCTTGGTGGATAAGGAACGGATGACTTTGAGAAGACTTGGATAGATAAACATAGTGGACTTGAAAATTTGGAGGGAAAGAAAAGAAAAGTCAACGATAACACATTAACACATTATAATATTAAAATACCTACTAATAGTAAGCTGTATTGAATCTTTATTACCTTTTGTTTTGTGGTTCAACTCCATTTTCGGTTGCTGATTCAATTGGAGAAGTATTGTTGGGCTAGTGGGAATTATTTCTAAGGTTTAGTTTGAATGATTTAAATCTTTCATTTTGTAGAGTTAATTAAGGTAGTTAAGGTAGTGTTTGATTGGGAGATTTAGAAGAAATTTAGAAAGAGTAAGGGAAAAGATAGATGAAATGTGAATAATATATACATCTATTTCACTTAGTTTCACAAATATTTTCTCTTTCTCTTTTTCAAATCTTTTCCTAAATCCCTTAATCAAACACAACCTAAGAAAAACATTTATATAAAAAAAAATTAGATTGATCTTGCATCGATAACAAAATGATTAAATTACATTTGTCTTTAAAAAAAATAAAATAGAAGATATATTTTCAAAATCATATTTTATCATTCAATTTTATAAAACAAATCAATATAATTTAATTATATGTAATTGTCGATATCAGATCCATCCTACCAAACGAACAAATTCAAAACACATGCAGTGGGCCAAATTCATATTTAGACCTCGTTTGGGAACAGATTTTTTAGTAATTTTTTGAATTTTTAACTAAAATGTGATCTAAAAAAACTAGTATGTTTGGAATAATTTTTTGACTTTTACGAAAAGATTTACAAAAAGTAAAGAGAAAATGAAATCTTTGACTTTTTGGTATAGGTTGTTGACTTTTTTATTTTTTTAGTAACTTTTTTGACTTTTTGGCTAAAAGGGGCACTTGTCAAACGAAGCCTTAGCTAGAATTATTGTAACAGTTGCAGCAGACGCATGAGCAACCCAAGCATGTTAAAAAAAAAAAAACCTTTACTTATTTTGAATCACATCACTTCTCACATTTTTTATTTAAAAAAAAAAAGATAAAATAAACTAAAAAAGTCAAAAAGCTAACTTTTTACCAACTTCCCAAAACACAAGTCAGGTTGGTCATTTAGGAATTATGGACTATTTTAAGAAGATAGTTAAAAATGATCTTCTACCTTCTAATCTATTTTAACTTATATAATTTTTCATATTTTTTACATAATTTGTTTTTTTTTTTTAAATTAAAAATTAATTTTTAATATCTTCTCAAAACAACCTTAATTGATATAAGATCGTAGCATCTTCGTTCCAATTCTTGTGAAAGACACTTTGCTAGAGAAAAAGTCAATCGTGGGGCATGGTCGGGCTCGTACTTGAAAGGCCTGTTTGATTCCAATATAACAACAAATAATTAGATTATTAATCCTATCAAATTTATATTCATTTGTCTTTAAAAAATAAATAAATAAATAAATAATTATATCTCTATATTAGATCACACAAATGACATCCTATTTAGTAATACATAGTACTTTTAGGGTACGTTTGTTTGGACGGACTGGATAAGGGGGGATTGTAATCCATCGGACTATTAGTCCTGGGATACATTGTCCCGAGACTATTTGGTTGGACTAAATTTGTATCCTATGTTTGTTTAGTCATGGGATTAGAGGTCTGGATTGGATTATTCTATTGAATTCCATGTTTGTTTGAGATATTATGGAGAAAGAAAAATGTTCAAAAGAATATTTTATCCTTGTAATTTATAATTTTTATTTAATATATAATTTTAAATTTGTAATCTATAATTTATAATTTAAAAACACTAAAAAAATTTAATTTATAAGGCCATAATTTTTAATTTATTATTTTCAATTAAATTAAATTTATAATTTATAATTTATATTTTTTATTTAATATATAATTTTAAATTAATGACAATAAAAAATAATTTTATTTAATATATAAATTAAATTTTCAACAACACTAAAAAAATTTAATTTATAAGGCCATAATTTATAATTTATTATTTTTAAATAAATTTAATTTATAATTTATATTTTTTATTTAATATATAATTTTAAATTAACAACACTAAAAAAATAATTTTATTTAATATGTAAATCTAATTTTTTAACAACACTAAAAAAATTTAATTTATAAGGCCATAATTTTTAATTTATTATTTTTAATTAAATTTAATTTATAATTTATAATTTAAATTTTTTATTTAATATATAATTTTAAATTAGCAACACTAAAAAAATAATTTATAAATGTTCAAAAGACTATTTTACCATTTTCTAATTGTTTACTAAGTAATAACATGGAGGGTAAAATAGACATTTTACAAAATAATCCCATGGGATACCAATCCCATGGTTTCTATCCCACACCCCCCATGGGATAGAATAGTCCCATATTTGTGGGACTAATAGTCCGGGGGACTATTAGTCCAAAACAAAAATTTTCAAACAAACAATGGACTATTAGTCTGGTGGGACTAATAGTCCAATCCCACACCTTTATCCCTCAAAACAAACATGCTCTTAGGTCATGTTTGATATACAAGACTACTAGTGAAGTATTAATAATTCTATTAAATTAGTGTGGTATTCACTATTCAATTGGATTAATATCCATTGGATTAATAATCCCACCCCTACCCCATTACTAATAATCTTACAAATTTGTTGGATTAATTATCCATCGGATTAATAATCCTAAACCAAAATGTTAAAACAAATATAGGATAATTGGACCCACGGACTAATAATCTCAATCTCATACTCTAATCCACCCAATCAAACATACTCTTAATCTTGCAAAATTACAATATATTTAATAGCAAGGAACGTAAGTATTAACAATTCTAAATATAATTATTTCATGAGATTATTAATCTAATGAGATTATTAATCGCATCATTAATATTCCAACTAATCAAATAGGACCCAAGAATATTGTGATTTGTGAGGGAAATACGACCTACAACTTTGTGCTGAAGCATAGAAAATTATCATAGAAACTTGGCAATTTAGAGACTGGTACGTCTTGAAGCACCTAATCATCTTATTTGGTTTCATTTTTTTAAATTAATTTTCAAAATTTTTTTGAAAACTTTTTTTCATCCAAACAGAAAGCTTTCTAAAAAATGAGTTGAAAAAATAGGAACCAAACACGTTGAATAATTTTTCCACTTTGTTGTGATCGTCTAATTTATGTGATGATCAAATGAAAAATCAAAAAAAGTTACATAACCGAAAAAAGTTCAGAAATATTATCCAGAATAACATTGAATGGTATATATTCAATTTTGTATAATAAGATCTAGTGACGGAGCCAAAAAATCAAATTAGAGCGGGCACTTATTAATTACAATATCAAAAATTCTTACAAAAATATTTCACGCAAGTTTTTACGATTGATTTTGAGAAATATCAAAAAAAATAATGTTATTTATAACTAATGTATCATAGACAATATAAAAATATATAGATATAAGTCTTAGGGTTTGGTTATGGTGTGCAACTTACACCTTACACCTTATTATTTACACTTACACCTTATACTTACACCTTTTATACCTTACACCTTACACCTTTTGTGTAAGTGACACATGGTGTGCAACTCACTTACACCTTACACCTTACATTTACACCTTACACTTACACCTTACACTTACACCTTTTGTGTAAGTGGCACATGGTGTGCAACCCACTTACACCTTTTGTGGGTTGCACACCTAAGAAAACTCCTAAGTCTTAAAATAAATTATATAATGATAAATTATTTTTTTATATAAACTTTGATTAAAAATTCAATATAATAGTAATATCACGTCATCATTAGTATGTCATATCACTAATTAATAGTAAATAAACACATAGAGAGTGAACCTCACATATCAAATATAATTAACAATCTAATAAATTTCATATTTTTAAAGTGAGATTACTTATACTTGCATGTCAATAATAATATATTCAAAAAAATTCATAAAATTTTCATAGATAATATAGTTTATAATAGTCTCTTCATTTTCAATTAAAACAACTATTATTGTTCTTGTAATTTTTTAAATGTTAATGCCATTTCACTCTAATAATATTTTTGTAATTTTTTTATTTAAAATATTTTCTTTATATTTGTAAAAAAAAAAAAAAAGAAGCCTAGGGGGCACGTGACCCCACTGGTCCTCACTTCCTTCCGCCACTGATGAGATCCATTCTTTCTTTTTTTTTTATCATCGAATATCCGAACCAGCTTACTCGCCCTTGATTAATTCCCACACCAACACAAAGCGCCTCCTCTATCTAGATCGAGCAAATCTCAAGCAGTGCTTACAAGCGTGACCCCAAAGAATTGATAACATCTAATTGAAATTAAACCTGAGATTTGAAAGGAACACACTCCCAAGTCCTAAATTGCACCCACTAAGCCAAACCTTTGATGTTAATAATTCAACAATTTAATACTTTTTCTTGGTATTTTTCTAAGTAAAAATTGTAGGTTCCTAACATTGCTGAAAAAAGACATCTAGTAAGCCCAACTTATGATATAGTCTTCGAGGGAAAAAAAAAAAACACGAACAAACAAACAAAAGGTGAAACTAGTAATTCAGTCTGAATCAATTTAAAATGTAAAAGAGTTTAACTTCTTTCAAGTTGAAGTTAGAATCTCAACTTGAAAGAATGTTTGGACTTTGTAGACCCATTTTGGAATCAATTCTAACGATCCAAACTATTCAGTTTTTTAAACTCATTAAGTAAAATATTCATGCAAAAAATCAAGCTAATTGGACATCGGTAACTATATTTTTTAATCATATCTGTTTCTAAAAAAATAAATAACGAATATAATTTCAAGAATAACCATTCATTTTTTGTAATATAAATTTGATTCAAACATATAGCTACCAATGTTCGATTGTCTTCATTTTTTACATGAATATTCTACTCAACAAATTTTAGAAAGTAAACAATTCAGATCATAAAGACGGTAACTGTGGTGGGGGATCCCTTAAAAACCTGTTTATAGAAACTGAATAAGAATAAAGTAGAATCAAAGGGTTTATTAATTGTAGTATTTTATTCGCATGGAAAGCCTGGTCACATATTCTTCCTGTGAGGCTGAGATTGTCAATGCTTGTAGGTCATATTTGATTCACAAGATTAATAGTAAAGTATTAATAATCCTATTAAATTAGTGTGGTATTCACTATCTAATTAGATTATTATCCATTGGATTAATAATCCCACCCTTACCCCATTACTAATAATCCCACAAATTTGTTGGATTAATTATCCATTGGATTAATAATCCTAAACCAAAATGTTAAAACAAACATAGGATAATTGGGTCCACGGATTAATAATCCCAATCCCATGCTCTAATCCATCCAATCAAACATGCCCGTAGATCCTAATTATGGATTGTGTAGACAGACATCAAGAGATGTGCGCCAATGGGTGTTGGAAATATCCAAAATGACATGATTCTACAACCCTAATCCACACAACACAATCTAACATAACCTAGCAAGGGTTGAAGAGGATAAAAAGTAAAAAGAGCAAATGATGTGATAAGCCAAGTGGACTTATTGCCAAATCGCTTTAGTTTGCCAAATCACCAAGTACACTAGGTTCTGTTCCTAAAACCAAAGACACATGTAGGGTCACAAACACAACCTATTCAGCTCCTGGTGTGACATTGAGGTTGGTCTTCTATCCAAAGCAATCCAACACTAAGTCACAAACTCAACCTAGTTGTGTTGCAGCTTGTTCGGTTTTAGCATGTAACCTTATATTAGCTTATAGTATGCAAAATGGTCACTTGAAATATGGCAGCGTATGCAACTGCATTTCTAATTTATCCTTCTTCGTTTTCCAAACTTAATGACACTTCAATCAAACACTTCTTCATCCAACTTCATGAAGACAACTGATATTTTCAAGTCAGAAACACATTTTCCATTTCCATTCTTCTATTCAACTATCAACAATTGAATCATGATATTCTGAAGTTAATAAAGATTCGATTGAGTCCTAAGGGCAACTCTGACTAGTCACTAGATTATAAGCAACATCTTAAAATGACATAGAAAGCAACCTCACCTTCAATAAATATGAGGTTGTCATCAATCAATAACTTATAACGACGACACTGTGGAACAGGAAGAGAAAAAGACTACTGGCAAACTTCAAGCTACCATTTAGTAATACATCTGCATGTTATAGAATATATTTATGAGAGACTACTTGCAAACATCACATACAAAATACTATTTCCAGATGAAAAGAATTTTGGACAAGAATACAATTCAAAATTCAAAAAGGCAATATTGGTCCAAAGAGATTAACATCTTCATTTAACATTTTCAACTAATGATTTAGAGCATCTCAAATGGAGCTGTCAAACAATCTGCCAACGCTATAATTTGGCAAGAGTGACAAAAAGAGGATCTCCAATGGCCTGCTATTCTACTTGCCAAACAAACAAATCACAAAAATTTCAATTTCATAATCAATTTTAGAATCACACATCAAATTTCATAATCAATTTCACAAATTTATATAAATTTCATAAATGAAATTAGATGATAAATAGCTGGATCGACCTTAAGGGCTTCTTCTTCAGCCGAATGGTTTGAGGATAGAGAGAGAGAGAGAGAAGACTGGTTTTGGAGAGCGGAGCTCGATGATCGGTTTGAAGAGAGAGAGATAGATCAAAGAGTATACTAGAGAGAGAGAGAGAAAGAGTAGACAGATCGGAGACAGCACCATGACAGATTGAAGAGTATACTGCTCTTGAGCTCAAAGACCCACAGAGAGAGGGAGAGAGAGAGAGAGAGATTTCCATGATGGAGGAGGAAAAGGGAAGAGGAGAGTGAGAGGGAGAGTGAAAACAGACAGAGAGAGAGGGGGGCGTTTCAATGATGGAGGAGGAAAAGGAGGAAAAGGGAAGAGGAGAGTGAGATAAGATACTGAATGAATGTAAAGATAATGGGTTGGATGATTCTAGAGAAAACATCTCAACCGTTGGTATGTACGCGGACGGTGGTGATCATTCTTGGAAATGAAAAGAGCCGTTGTGCTCTGTTTCTCTCCAAAAAAAAAAAAAAAAACAAAAACAAAAATAAGTAATATGTTGCTTGGTGGGGTGAATTATATTTTTTTTTTTTTCCCAATTTTTCAAATTTTTTTCATTTTTTATATTTGTCTAATCAGGAATAATATAAATATATAATTTTTTTAGAAACAATTAAAAAAAGTCACAAAAGACAAAAAATAAACAAAAAAAAAAAAATCACTAAAAAATCTATTCAAACAACACCTACAAACTTGAAGGAAAAATTGGTTGAGATTTGCCAAAATAGCAAGTGACCATTGGAGCACCATTGCTATGATTTGACAAAATTGCCAAATTAAAGCAATAGCAATAATATTATAACAACAACCATTGAAGATGCTCTTATAAGCAAAAAAATATGTACAGAACAAAATGAGAACTCAGGATAAGCATGAGCATTACTTTCCTAATAGCATGTCAACAAACAAGAACAAAATCAATACATAAGAAATACGTAGAAAACCAAGTAAAAAGATATATATATATACATATATATCGGTCTCATTTTGCATAACATAACCAATTTCCAAACTCTAGTCTGTAGTGCAAGAAGCTTTTCAAAATTCATGTTTCAGATCAAATAAAATTTAATTTTGACAATATATCTATTGTAAACCTTGCAGTGAACCCATAAATTACACAACATCGATTCAACATTTATTTTTTACCCAAAATATGATCTCTGTGAAAAGTTAAACATCATCATTACACCCTCAGCAGTACCTAAAATTACTAAGACTCACTGGCTGAGGCAATATCATCCTTGTGCTTAATCATACCAGAATCCACAAGAATGGGAACCTCTGCTGCAAGCCATGGTGCAAGACCCAAACAAAGGGCATGCGCTATTCCAAACCTTGGGCTGGCAAGACAAAACAAAACAAAACAAAACAAAATGAAAAAAGTTGTCAGAAGAACAAGTCACCAACAATTCCATTATTCCCAAAACAAGGAAAAAAATTTAAATCATGAAACTATTACTAAAGAAGGAAAAATGTTACAATTCCACCAAACCTACAAAAATTCAATTTGACTGAAATTTAATTTTTCTTTTTCTCCACCCCACTCAATTAGTCAGCAACCAAATAAATAGAAACACATGATTGTTAACCAATGGCATCCAAAATTCATCAAGTTATAGGATAAAAATCGAATTACATTGCAAGCAATACCCAATAAAAAAATCTTCAAAAAATTAAATAAATAACCCCAAGGTTTAATCCTTAGAACAATTAAACTCTAAATTTTTAATTTTATCAAATAAAACCTGAACTTTTATAATGGACACAATCTTGACCATTTGTCCATCATCCATTGGTTATGACACACCAACACTCCTTAACAAGTGTCATAGTGGGTGTCAGACACGAGGAGATGGTGGAAACACTAGGACACATACGTGACACACCAACTAGTGTGCCCTTGTATTTAATTAATTGGTTTTCAGGGGACAAGCCAATTAGTTTTTTCGCCCTCTTCTTTAGTACTTTTGATAAATGTTGAATGTTTATAAATCTCTTTATAGATTTAAATAATTAATAGATCATCTATAAAAAAAGACATAAATGATAAGAATAAACTTCAGAGTGAATTTTATTTTTTATTTTTTTTTATATTGTATTAGTGTTCTATTTTTTTTATTGTCTTGTCCCTACCCATGTCCATGTCCCCGTCCACATTTTTGAAATCACTGTGTCCCATGTCCATCTCTACATCCATGTGTCGATGTCAATGCTTCTTGGTATGTCAAGTGGCACTCTCTCATTAGTTCTTCAAACTAAATATTGATCCTACTATGAGTTGATCATATAGGATCACACCCCTTCCCCCCTCCCCCTTTCCCAACAGCGCTCCCCTCTCTCCACCTCCAATTCCACAATGTTGTTTCCCCTTTCATCCCTTGTTCTTCTTCCCCTCCCCTATTCTCCCTCTCAGTGTTGTCAAAGGCGCGCCTAGGCGCGCGCCTAGGCGCAAGGCGAGGGGGGGCGATCTGACTGTACCAAAGTAGCGGCGACTTGAACCAGGCGCTCGCCTTAGACGCGACTTGAGCAAGGCGAGAGAGGCGCAAGGCGATCGCCTAGGCGCGACTCAGTGTTTCATGTTGTTGATCTGATCTGACGACTCAGATAACCTGTCGAATGGCTCTTCCTCTTCCTCTGCGACTACGACTTCATCGACTTCGCAGGTTCGAGTTCGCAGGTTCGACTTCGATCGACTTCTCGCAGGTTCGACTTCGATCGACTACGACTTCGATCGACTTCTCGCAGGTTCGAGTTCGCAGGTTCGATCGACTTCGCAGCTTCGCAGCTTCGACTCTCTCCCCTTCTCCTTCTTCGATCGACTTTTGCCCCTTTTCTTTTTTTTTTTTTTTTTTTTTTTTTTTTTCTTTTCTTTTCTTCTTCTTTATTATTTTTATATTTTTTTTTTCTTTTCTTTTCTTTTCTTTTCTTTTCATTATGATAAATAAATAAATAAATAAATTCATAAATAACTTAATTAATTGGTTATGATAATAAATAAATAAATAAATAAATTGATTATGATAAATAAATAAATAATTTTTTTTTCCAATTATTTGACTTTCATAACCCTGATTATTACATAAATAAATTAATTAATTAATTAATTCATACATACATACATACATAAATAAAAAAATAGATATATAACATTTATTATGATTATACTGAAATTGATTCATCATTATACTGAAATTAATTAATTCACCATTAATTAAAAAAATAGAAAATTGATTCATAACATTAATTAATTCATACATTACATACATTATATTACATACATTAATTAATTCATCACATAACATCAGTGTAATTAATTAATACATCTATTTTTTTTACATACATCTATTTTTTTTATTTATGTATGTATGAATGAATTAATTAATTTATGTATGTATGTAATAATCATAATAATTAATTAATTTATGTATCTATTTTTTTTATTTATGTATGTATGAATTAATTAATTAATTTATTTATGTATGTAATAATCATAATAATTAATTAATTTATGTATCTATTTTTTTTATTTATGTATGTATAAATTAATTAATTAATTTATTTACATTCATTATACTGAAATTGTATGTATGAATTAATTAATTGATTAGTCTATATTAATTTTTCTATTTTTTACGAAGACTGTGCGCCTTACTTCAATAAAGCCCGCGCCTCGCCTTGCGCCTAGGCCCCGAGAGACCTTCAGCGCCTTAGTGCGCCTTGAGCCTTTAAAAACACTGCTCCCTCTACCTCCCTATTCCTCCTCCCCCTCCACCTCTTTGTTCTCCCTCCCTCTCAACCTCACCATTACACAACTTTGATCTCCAACCCGCCGCCAACCCTTGCCACCCCAACCCATCCCCCTTCCTCCCCAGCCCTTCTCCCACCACTCTGAGCCCCTTCACTGCCACATTCCGTTACCCTCCATAATCCCCTTGTTCCCCACATCCTACCGCCCCCAACCCCTAAAGCCACCACAAAGGACAAGATGAAGGGGTCTACAATACAAATGTAGAAAGATTCCCCCATATCCTTCAATCATTGCTACCCTATCACGCCACCCCATTTGTGCTAAACTGTAGCCAACATATCAATGTATATATATATAGGCATGCATGGATCTATACTAAATCAACAAGACCCAGCCACACTCATTGCTTCCCCAATCACAGGCTTCCTTTTTCTCTTGTGATACGCCAAAATCACATGGGACAAACCCACAATCACACAAGTGGTGACTGTGTTGAAGGATGTGGTTGTGGTTTAGTGGATGGAGGTGGACGTGGTCCAATGGATGCCAGTGGAGATGGAAATGAAGGTGCACCAATGGAGGTGGAGGTGAAGTTGACTTGGCAGTGGAGGAGTCATAACTGGAAACAGAGTGGAATCAAGTGAAAGAAGGGCAAAGGAAACAGCCAATAGGAAAGTGCCACATGTACATATAAGTTTTTCAAGTTGACAGAATTGGACAAATGGTTTGGATTACAATTTAAAATTTTCAGTATAAAATTAAAAAATCAGTGTTAAAATTGTTATAAGGGACCTTAGGCCATGTTTGATTGCCAGATTAGATTGAATGTGATTATGACTATGGTGGGACTGAAACTAATGAGATTACTAATATGGTGGTATTAAGTTGGAGATAGAAAATAAATTGCATTTGTTTGTACACTAGTGTGGTGGTATTAGTTCGTTTGAATTAAATCTATGAAATTATGTAAAAGCTCTCATTATATAAAAAGTAACTCTTGCTGTTTTTGTAAAGGGAGGGGAAAATGGTCTTTAACCATCTAATCCTAGTGGATTGTATTGTGAATCCCACCCCACAGGCTCTTAGTCCCATGTCACTTTGTCCCATTCAAATATGCTTTTGACCGAGCCCAAGGTTTAGCAATCCAATCCTCCTCCCCAAACAGGTAAACAAACATGGTCTTAGGGTTTGTTTGTAATCTCCCCAAAAAATTTCTTCCAAATCAAATTATTCAAGACCAAAAATAACAAATCATATCCAAATTTCAATCAAGGACAAAACCCCCCACAGATCAAACAAACATGGACTTGTTCTTAGGGTTTATTTGTAATGGACTTGTTCTTTTCTTTCAATCAGTAATAATCACAATGCAGTTATAAATTCCAGTTAAACACAGGATATAATCACAATTTCAAAAGAAATAAAGAAGGCATAATCATACCAATTCTTGGCCCAAAGAGGCTTGAAATGCACCGTCAAGCATATCTTCCCTCCTCTATACATCTAAAACCCCCAAACCCACCAAAAAAAAACAAAAACCCATTAAATTACAACAAACACAGAACCAAATTGATCAAAAAAAATTGAAACCAAAATTGCCACCAATCAAAATACCTTGTGTGTCTTGCCATCGAGTTCGGGAAGCTCGATCTCAGGGGCGGTGGACGGGTACGTGACGGGAATGTCGAATTGGAGATCGAATTCGTACTTGAGAAGGTTGTGGACGTACCAGCACTTGCCGATCCACCTGGTGCCCTCGGGATTTGCAGCGGAGATGCGAAACCAGTCGTTATCTTTGGACTTGTTCATGGCAGTGTAGGCGATCAATGACTTGTACTCCTCCTTCAGCCTCTGCGTCCATGCAGCACCATCGCGTGGCCCGGCCTTCGTTGATAGAAGAGGTATCTGCGTTAGAGTCGACTTGGTGTTAGGATCCCAACCCTCCATTGTCAAACCCTAACCCTAAAGCCTCTGATCTCTCTCTGTCTCCTGTTTGGCGACTGTGTATTGTGTGTTTGTCGCGGAATTTCCTTTGGAAAATGGAATTCGATACAATAGGGGCGAGTAGAAGGTTTGAGGATCGAACTGGTGGGTAATCTATCTACTCCATTAACATATTAACATTTTATTTTTTAAATAAAAAAGGGTACAAGAGTTAATAGAATGATTTGGGGGTTGAGGCTTGTTTGCGATGTTTTAAATAAGTGTATTTTTTAATTTTTTATAAAAAGATATATAAAAATGTACATAGGAGATATTGATTGGGGAATTCTATTTCCAATGTCCTGATAAACTCAGTCAACACACTTAATGAAAAATTAAAAAATTCTATTTCCACCACCCTGATAAACTCAGTCAACACACTTAATAAAAAATTAGATTAATGACAATTATATCCTACTTGAAATTTACTATAATAACCATTGATCAACACTCTTAATATTATATATACAAATTCTTAATACACATATTTTTAAAATAAAAATATTTCAACATACATTGTTTGAAACAAAAAAATTAAACCCAAGTCGGTGGCCAAATCCATTGATCTCCTCTCCCCATTCTCTCTCTCTCTCTCTCTCTCTCTCACGAAGCTCTAAGCTCAGAAGAAGTTCTTCACCAACATTGTGAGTTGGAGAGAACCCAGAAAGCAAAAGAATAGATGGGATTTGAATGGGTTTTTATGCCCTCGTTGTCATACTTAAATTAAAAGCTGCCATTGAAGCCTGCGAAAAGAGGAACCATGAGAGACAAAGACAAAGACAGAGAAACAGGGAGGGGAGCATGTGGCGTGGCTTTACATTCGGCAGTTATATAACGAAGTTATGTATTTTTTTCGAAAGTCAATGGTCGAAATTATGCATAATATTCAGTAGTCAATTTCTGAATGAAACACATGTATTCGGCAACCCAGTGCTGAACACCTCCAGTCGCGAATCTAACACACTTTCATGCCAATGGAGTGAATACAGATCCGAAAATTATCAATCTAATAACAAAATGATAAATGTAATAATAAAATTGAAAGATTTCTTACCTTAAACAAGGTTTTCAACAAAGTTTAGTAGATCAATGGAGCTCTTAAAATCTTCAATGGAGGTGAGGAAAGTGCATATTTTTTTTTATTTTTTTTGGGTTTCTTGTTTTAACTTCTTCTTCTTCCTTCCTGTTTGAAGTACAGATGTAAATTGGGGTCTTTGGTCTTCACGGGGTGGGTGGAAATTCAAGTGTGTATTTTGAGGGTAAAGTGTGTGTACAAGGGTTTATTTGTAATTTTAATGATGTGGGTTGAGATAATTATTTAATAATTAAATTAGTAGGGATGTGTATTGAGAAAAGATTTGGTCGAGTTTATTAGGGTGGTGGAAATAGAATTTCCCCATATTGATTGATGTGACTCAAAAAAGATAAAAAGATAAATAGTATGAACTTATTTAGTCTTCCCAAATCAGGCCTTAGTTTTTTAAATGTTAAAAATCATCATTTTTTTTAGACAAATTATTCACAGAACACTTACCAATAAGTTTCTTATATAAAATTTAAAGCTCATTTAATTCTAAATAACTATACCAATTAATTTTATATATTTTTTATTGTTATAAAAAAAATTTAATTTAAAAACGCTGCTACATCCCACCATCACCAGACTTCCGTCAAACGGTCATCAGACACTCATCAGAATGTTCAACATACCGGAAAGTCACCGGTGTATTGCCGAAAGTTCGTTGGAAGTTCACTAGAGTATCGCCGGAAGTTCGCTAGAAGTTCACCGGAGTATCGCCGAAGTGTTCCGAATGTCACTAGAAGTCATTGGAATGTCCAAAATGTTCACTAGACGTCAAAAATATTGTCGAAAACTCACCGGAATATCCAAAATATTGCCAAAAAAATAAATGGACAAATTATAGTGAAAAAACATAACAAAATGTACTAAATATTGGTAAACTAAAAGGGAACAAAAATAAATAATAACAACAACAAACAACAATGCGAAAAAATATATATATTATTTTTTAATTTTTGTAGGGTTTAAGGAAATAATCTCCAATATTAATCAAACTGAAAAGCAAGCTTTGAAACTGTAACAATTTACTATTTCAAAGCATGATTATATTAAGCATTTATCCTCATTAATCAAATTGGAGAACATTTTATGAAATTGCGAAATTTTACAGTTCTAAAGAATGTTTTAAAACTGTAAAATTTTGCAGTTTTAAAAATGATTCATTTTAGCACTAAAAAAACTGAAATTTTACAATTTTCACAACTTGTAACTAAAATTCAAAAACAACTTGTTCAAAATTTGAAAATTTTCTCCATTAAAATTTTTTTTTAAAAATGAAGTGTGTAGTAGAGAAAATGTCAAAAAATTGATAAATCGAATGAGAAAAACAGATATAGAGAGAAGATTATACTTCGGCAACTATTTTATTTTTAGATTTAGTCAGATCTCATGTAGATCTGAGTAGATCTACTCATCTTCTTTGTTGAAAACTTATTTCCTTCGTCATCAGTGAGAGTAAAGTAAGAAGTTGGTGGTCAGTGGTTGCCGGTAAATCCCAATCAATGGTGGTCGTCAATCGTTGGTAACTGTATATTAGAAAGAGAAAAAGAAAGAAACAAGCCATGGTCGTCAGTCGCCGAAAATCAGGAAGAGAAAGAGGAAAAGAAGAACAAATGCACAAAGATTAATGAAGAAGAAAAATATGTAGTGGACTTTTGAGAGTATCTAAAAGGTTGGGGGACTAAATAGATTTTTCCTCTTTTAAATAGGACTTCCAAGTAATTTGCCCATCATTCAATACTCCATTCCATGACACTAAACATTTTGTGTCTTAAAATTTCAACACAACAATGGTGGATCTCATAATTTAGACCAATAACAACTTATTTGGAGCACCACTTAGACTTATTCTAGGAGCATTGAATAATTTCTCCTTTATTATGTTTGGAACGTCCTGTTGATTTTTCAGTTTTTTTTTTATTATATAATTTTATTTTTATCTTAAAATTATTAAGAAATTACTCATGTCCCGTTTGTTTAGATATAAAATATTTTTTTGATAAAATATTTTTCTATGTTTGATAGTGGTGTGGGTAAGAGTGTGCACAGTATGGTTTGAGGCTAAAAGAAAAACCGTTTGATGGGTGGCCTATTGGAAAATTTGCCTTTAGAAATCTCCATTTTTCCATCACAAACCAGTGGAACTGTTGGCAAATAATGGCTGTTTTGACTTGGCGGTCCACACGGATTAGCGGATTAGAAAAAAATTAATTCAAATTACAAAATTTGAATCAAATATTTTTTAAAAAAAATAATTATAAACTAGCTAAAATAGTAGAAATTAAAATACAAATTTATAATAAAGATAAGTAAAAAAAATTCCAACCACAGTACCTACAAAATTCTAGCAAAACAATCCCTAATTTTTGAACAATACATAAAGTTGCCTTTTATTTATTTATTTTTGTGGATAAATAATTCATTGAACAAAAAAAACTAACACACAAAAAACAAAAAACAAACATAGCCAATGAACAAAAGAGAGAGGGAATACTTAAGAGAAAAAAAAAATGAAGAAACAGAAACCAAGGAGTTGTTTGGCATGTGCTAGTTTAGCACATCTTTTTATGTTTTTATCATATTAGTAGAGGTGCACATGCCTTGCACATGATAAATTTCACATACTATTTTATATTTTTATGTTAATGTTTGACCTTGTACATGAAATGTATAAACACCTCGTATAGAATTTGTCAATTCCTTATTTAACTTGATGCCAAACAATGTGAATGCAAAAATATTATTATATGCTCGAATATGTCTACAAAATTTAACAGCCTCTACAGTTTGAGAAATGAACATGGTTCTTAGATATGTTGGAATTTCGGAGCTTGTAAAAACTACTCCGTTATAGCAATAAAAGTTTGGAGGTTCATATTCAAACTTTTCAGCCTTATAAAAAATGCAATGTGTCATTTTACGTAATTCATGTTTTAGAGAGCAAACAATTTGCGATAATGTGTCACATATTTTTCATATATATAAGATAAACTACAGACATTAGATTCAAGTCTATATAGTAAAATATGTCCAAAATAATAATTAATTTTGTATGTTTATCAGTCGTTAGAGTTGTCTTGCCATGCCCTTCCAAAGAGTAAATTGTGTTTCAAATGTGTTTTTGTATTTCCTTTTCTTATTATTTGAAATATTTTCAATATTTTTGTTTTCGCTGTTTAGGTGTAAATCTAGCATATTGATTCTTTTGTCGAACACGATCTTCTAAAATTACATATGTGGTAAATTCTTTCATTAGTAATTATAATAAATGATGAACATTTTTTTTTTCTTTTTTCATCAAAATTAACATAAAAGTCCATACCATTGGTTTTATCCATCTCTTTTTGTTGATGGAGGAGTGTTTTCTTTCCTTATTTTGATCAAAAATTTGGGGAAAAAATAATTAAAACCGGGGGAAAAAAAAATTTCAATTAAGAAGAATGAACAGATATCAACCAATAAGAGGACTAAACTTACTTTACTTAAAAAAAATAACTTAGATCAAAGTAGAAATTAGTTATTTTGCAGGAAAATCCAATCAGTTCGTATGTATTAATATGTAAGTTTGAAAAACAACTAATTTATATTTTTATACCACCCAATTAGAAGGCCAAGACCTTTATACATATGTTCATAGTTAACAATTATCGTAATTGATTCATATATATTGGGTTTTCTCTACAAAAATGAAGTACATGATAAAGAAATTTAAGCAATTAAAAATCAATATTACACAAATCAGTTAAATACATGATAAAGAAACTTAGGTAATTAAAAATCAATATACTAGAACTATGTATGAAGAACAAAAATAAATCAAAAAGGTTGTGAAACAAAGTTGATTGAGAGAAAATGCGATCAACTGTTTAGTTTTCATAGTTAACATTATCATAGTTGGTTCATATATATTTGGTTTTTTTTTACAAAAGTGAAGTACATGATAAAGAAATTTAGGCAATTAAAAATCAATATACCATAATGTGATCGACTGTTTGGTTTTCATAGTTAACATTATCATAGTTGATTGGTTCATATATATTGAATTTTCTCTACAAAAGTGAAGTACATGATAAAGAAACTTACGTAATTAAAAATCAATATACCATAATTATGTACAAAGAAAGCAGATAAAGCAAAAAGGATGATGTAAAGAAACTTAGGCAATTAAAAATCAATATACTAGACTGTGAACGGAGAACAAAAATAAATAAAAAGGTAAACTACTATAGATCCTAATACTTAGAAATTCTCATTAAGTCCTATTGAAAATAAGTTCTAGTAAAATTGTCACTAAAAATAATTTTTTGTGATAATTTTTTGCATATGTCGCTAAAAATTGATAACTAGTGACTTTTTTTGTTACAATTTTTATAAATTGTCACTAAAACTTACAATTAGTGATGTTTTTCTGTGACAAATTTTCAAACTGTCGCTGACAGCTGAAAATTAGGGATATTTTTTTGTGATGATTTTTTTACACTATCGCTATAACTTATAATTAGTGACATTTTTTGTGACAAAATTGTTAAATTGTCGCTGAAAATTAACAATTAGTGACATTTTTTAATAGTTCTTAATGAAAAATACTATTAATTATCATAGGATCTATTGGACAATAAATTCCCTTATTAGAACCTACACGTAAGTCTCTCTAAATAAAAAAAGTTGTGAAAAATAATTGATTAAGAGATAATACGATCGACTGTTTGGTTCTGGAAAAAAGTGGACTATTATGTTTTGATTTAAAACCATTGGCTATGCAATAGATTTGGTCCGAAACATTCGAAATAGAGTGGGTAATGCTGATTGTAGAATCTAGTTCAGATTGCGAAACAGGGTTGCTTTGAACCCTCCGGAGCAGAGTCGACTATTATTTGTGAAAGTATTGCAGTGGATTGTGACCAGCGATTGTTCTGAACCTTCCGAAATATAATCTATTATTAATACACAAAACTCATTGAAAAAAACAATCCAAGGGCTATCAATTTGCCAGCAATGACACTTTGAATCATCACCACTCATTCAAAATAGATCAATTGCAAAAATATTTATCTTTTCTTTACATATTTTTTATGATTTTTCTTTATTTGAATTTGACAAAATTTCTCTCACTTACCATTCATGAGAAAGTAGTGAACGAGAAAAATATTGAACATGCCATAATAGTAAAATTATTAAAAATATATTTATATTATGATATTTGAAGGTTTTTTATGTTTGAATTCCGGAAGGTGTTTGGTTGTTCAATAGATGTAGATTGCTGTGTAATGTTTAATAAGTTTGGGAGGGTATTTTTAGAATACAAAAAAACTAAAAAACATATCTACTCTTCTGATTTTTTTAAATAGTAGTAGATTTGAGTCACATCACTCTTTATTTTGGTCACATCACTTCTCTACTATATTGCACATCTTTTTTTATAAAAAGTCAAAAGTATACTTATTTAGATTATCCCAAACAACCCCTAACAAAAACTATGAGTGTATGTCAAATAAAACTAGCAAAATAAACAACCAAAAATAAAATAAACCCTAACAAAACTAGAAACATGATATAAAAAAAGGTTGAAAAATACCCATAAAATGATTGAATCAAATCAAAGTTAGGGATGTTTAAAATCTATACAAAATTTCATATAAATCTATACAATACCCAAAGATTTAAGAAAGAGAGAAAGAGAGAGTACCAGGGGCAATCGGCAGCAAGAGGCAGTGAGGCGATCAGTGGTAAAGTAAATGGTGACTAAGCAAGAGGGGGAGGTGAGACCTATATATGTCTTCTCTAATCTGATAGAGATGAGAAAGAGTAAACATTAGGTTTAATTAAGAAATAATTGGGTGTGTGTGAGTGTATTTTTATTACAATACATTTAGGGATCGTTTGTTTTATGGGATTGAGGTATGGGATTGGACTCTATGTTCATTAAATTTACTAAGAGAGCCATTTAATGCCCCTACCTATTTGCTTTGGACCTTCTACTTTTTTGAACCCCCACTTACATAATTGAAACCCTTTCATCTTCTTTTTGAACTCTTTTTCTTCTAGCAACCATTTCCACCGTCAGCAACCCTTCACCATTGGCGACCTTTATTATCTCCATTTCCAAACCCTATTTCCCCCAAACACAACCTAAACCAACCACTATGAAAACCCACCTCACACCTCTCTAACTCTCATCATCTTTTTCTTCTCTTTCTGCACATTCATCACCACCATTGAAGACGATCTCAAGTGCCTTGAAGGCTTCAAGATGCTACCTCATCCTCTTCTTTTTCTTCAGATCACGACCAACAACCGCAAACTCAGATCGCGATCCACCGTCTACCACTCACATCGCTGCCTCCTCTTTCTTTCTTTTCTTTTCATCGCGACCCAGATCGTGATCCACCGCCACCATCGTCGCCTAAAGTCACTTCCATCACCACCCACTACCGATTTCTGAAAACCCTAGGTCTATGATTAGGGTTTTGGGAGAGGTGGAAGAAGATGAACGACCAACAATGGGAAAACCAACCAAAAGAGATAAAAAAAGACTATCGGAGGTGATGGGGATGGCCGATGGAATGAAGGTTAGGGTTTGGAATATTAGGGTTAGAAGGTTAGGGAAAAGGGTAGAAATATAATTTTATATTTAGATAAAATTGGAATTTAAAAAAAAGAAAGAAAAAGGGGATATTCTATTTCCACCACCCTAATAAACTCAGTGAACACACTTAATGAAAAATTAGATTAATGACAATTATATCCTAATTAAAAATTACTATAATAGCCATTGATCAACACTCCTAATATTATATATACAAATTCTCTATACACATCTTTTAGAAATAAAAATATCTCAATATACACTTTTTGAAACAAAAAAATTAAACCCTAATTTTTCTTTTGTAGTCATTTTGCTTCTTATACACTCTGTACTCCTCTCTGTTATTTGCAAACAAAACATCTCCTCTATTGCTTTAATCTTTAAGTTTATACTCAATTATTAACATCGTTTAATTATTAGTTCAACAATTTTTATTTGATTTTGATATGGAAGAGTTGCAAACCTATAACAGTTCAAACTCAAGCAATGGTGACAGCAAAATCAGTGTTGAAAAGGTAAAATCGTGGAGTATTATTTTATTTTATTTTTTTGCGTTTTTTAGTCGGAAACGCAGTGCTGAATTTGTTAAATTAATTCGATTATCAAATAACGAAATAATATGAATAGTTCGTCACTAGAATTACGATTTTTTTAATTTATTTCGGTCTTAGAGTTCCGAACAAAATTAATATTTTCGGTCCTAGAATGCCGAATTTTGTTATTATTTTCGTTTTTTATTGGCCGAATTATTTTACTTATTTCGGCTCAGTAGAACCGAATTGAAATTTTCCCCCTCCTCTTTAGATGGCATGCACTGAAGAACCTCAGGTTCGATCGGATATTATGGTAGATTGTACTAGCCATTTTACAGCTAAACAGGTAATTTTTAACATAAAATTTGTAAATTCATAAATTTGTATTAGTTAGTTTGTTATTATGAAAGTTATGTGACATCATATATGGGTTTTCGACAACAAAGATGAATTGCTCACTTGGGTACGAGACATTTGAAGGATAAATGGCTTTGTTATTATTATAAGGACGTCAGACTATGGTGGCGGTCGTAAGAGACCAAGAATTTATCTTGCTTGTGAGCAGAGTGGAAAGTATAGATTGCGTAAAAAGTTGAAAGATGGCTGTAACATGCCCGCGAGAGACCTCGGCTACAGTTCGGACTCCCTTTTTTTGTTTGTTGCGGTTCGTAATCTGAACCAAAGAGTCCAACTCTGGCAAACCGTTTTGAGAAAAACAGATTTTGAAAAGAAGTGCCAAACATGGACTGCTTTGTCAGATATAGAGTCGCCACCTAAATATTTTTTTATGGGGAAATTTAGGAAACCCTGACTCGGTGCCCAAGGCCACGTGTCTGTCATTACCAAAGCTGTCTTGGCTCGGGAGCTTGGGTACGATCGGGGAAGGTCAGCTATGAGCACCCTCTTTCGCCCCGTCCGAAGACCGGCCTCTACTAACCGTGATATCCGTTTTTGAAAACGTTATGTGTTCTTGTTCCGGTTATTAGCCTAGATTTACTATGTTATGCGTGCAGCAAACAAGTATAGACTAGATTGTCTAATTTGGAAACAAGCATTGCGTATCCGTTTGTTTTGAAAATGCTTTGGAATTTGCTACTCGCAAGTAGGCTAAAACACGGATTTCAACGAGTTTTTCCAACTCAAACAATCCCACTTCCACCCACAGGCAATCAGACAGTTTATCTCATATAAGCATTTAGCCACATGGTAATCATGCTGTCATGTTAACATTCACACGCATGCGAGATGCTAAAGCATAAATATTTACATTGTACTCCGTGCCAAAACAATAAACTGGTTAGCAAACATGCATGTCCTAGTTCATGTTAAAGTGACTAATGCAACACATGCAGAATGTGATTAGGATAGGCTAGGCTAATCTACGATGACATGTGAAATGCTACAACTAACACGTATTCAATTTGGAAATTGAAATACAGATGCAATTAGAATGATACGCCGAGCCCGGTGCATGTAAGACAAATGAATGGATGCACGCATGCATTGCATGAGGTATGCTAATTTAAACGTGCCCTAATACTAACCATCAAAGCAGGTAAGTAAAAGGGAAGAAAGAAGTGGGGGTTGGAAGACATACACACCACTCACCCACACTTATTACAGATTTGCCCTCGCCCGGAGGGACCAAATAAATAATACAAATTAATTAACTACGCAAGCTAATTAAATATTACAAATTGCCTAATCAGTTAACAAACTAATTAAACTAGGAAAAGCAGTA
Organism: Camellia lanceoleosa; assembly: GCA_025200525.1. Taxonomy (NCBI): domain Eukaryota; kingdom Viridiplantae; phylum Streptophyta; class Magnoliopsida; order Ericales; family Theaceae; genus Camellia; species Camellia lanceoleosa. The sequence goes on along the minus strand of CM045766.1, from coordinate 69,412,723 downwards.
AACTGCCTCGAGAGGAAAGCCAGATGCAGCGCATGCTCGGGTCTTGCTCGGAAGTGCGCGGCCATGCATAGTCTGCCTCTGTTTTCCCTGCTCTGTCTCTCTGAAGACTGCCAAAGTCTCAAGGATGCCTCTCTGGATACTGGAAGTCACCACCGGCTGAGTAGAATTACCACCGGCAATGAATTGTGGTCACCGGCACAAAATGAATCCATCGGCTGGTGATTTACTGCCGGTAATGAGCAATGTATCTTGCCGATTAGGCAAGAATGCTCAGAGAACACGCAACTCACAGCAATACAATTCAAGCAATGTATGCACCAATCATGTCCCCTATCATGTTTGTGACTCAAAGGGGCATGTGTCTCGATTCTCGGACCACCAATCACGTATTTCCATACATGATGGCCCAAAGAATCAAGTGTGCAACTTTCATGTCAAATGAAATGCAAACCAAACAAACAAACCAAGGCCCAATTCCAATCACCAAGTCAAGGAACAAGGCATGCATGCAAGATGTAATGCAACCTAGGCATGCAAGCTAAGGATGTAACATGGCATGGCAAGACACTTATGCAAGCATACAAGCAAACATGAGGCAATGCAAACTGATGAAAAGGTGAACTTAGACATGATTTAGGCAACTCTAAATAGGCCTAAAACAGTAGCCAAAAACCAAGGAATTGGGATCAAACATACATACACACATGCAAGTAAGTTGGACCAACACTTAGGCATTAAATAAGCAACTCTAAGGCACACTTAAAAGGGGATATCATGGACAATTAGCATGCAACATAATCTCTGAAAATCATGTTAAAACATGGTGTCAAACCAAGCAACAAGGCAAGCTAAACATGCAACAATGGTCCAAGCATTCAAGGCTCACCAAAGAGGCAATGGACTACACTTAGTACAACCACACATGGCAAGACTTAGGCAACCAAAAATAGAGTTTTAACACATGAAACTAAGCCCAAAAGACCAACTAGATGGCATCTAGATGGTTTGAATTTAAAGGCATGCATAAATGCTAAAACATAGAGCATGCAAGGCAAGCTTCCAAAGCTTCAAAGAGGCATCCAAGGCAAACATATGAGCATGTCAAAGGGACTGAAATAACATGTAGGGTGGTTCCAAACCACCAAAATGATGCAAGCAACACATACTACACATTCACATACTTGAAGCATACAAGCTCAAATACAAAGGAGCTATACTAAGCATGCCAAGATCGACCCAAACAACTATGGACAGACCTAAAACATGGCAAAATGAGCACAAAACCTTCACAAGGCTAAGCCTAAAACATGCTAGAGCAAAGGCTAACAACCTAAGGCATATTAAGGCAATAACAAGGCATTACATGGTAGGTATGCTAAGTATGCATGGTGTACCAAAACCAACACTCAACAAGGTTATATCATGGCATAATAAGCATGGAAAATAGCCCAGACATGATCAATACACACTCTAACATGATGCTCCCTCAAAAGGCCAAAAAGGGTCCCTTTCAAAGACAACAAGGAGAGTGGGTGGCCCTCCCCTTTTGAAGACTTCAAGGCACCATTTCCACCACTGAAATCCCTCAAGATTTCAGTGGTGAAGAGGCCCAAACACCAAAGTCTCGAAACTTGCACAAAAATAGCACAAAAATGAGCCTTACAAGGCTTAGGAGGGGTCAAACAAACCCAAACCACAAAACACTCTTAATAAACAATCAAGAGGGCTAAAAAAAAAAGAACTTTTTTGTATTATACACTAAGCACAAAAACAGCTCTAAGATAGGTAGAAAAGCAATGCAAAAATGGGAAATAAAAGGAAAGATTCTCGCCCTTGTAGTCCACCTTCACAAATGATGCTCCAACCCTCCTTGGCTTGAATCCACTCCAAAACACCAAAACCAGCCCCTTAGAACCTCATTAGCCAAAGGAAGGTAAAGCACTAGGTGTTTGTGTGCAATAGTATGGACTAAAACACCTAGAACACAAAGAGAGAAAAAGAGATAGGAGATATGTATGAACCTAACCCTAAAACCGAGCTTCTCTGTGTTTTCTCTCCAAAATTCTCTAACCCCCATGCCAAGAGAAGAGACCCTTCTCTTATAGGCAACAAACTTGTAAAGCTTATACAACAAGCTTACAGGAGAGCATCCTCCATACACGTGTATGGAGGGAACCAAATGCCACACACTGTCCTAAAATATCTGCAAGCGGATGAGCAGATGGTCGGTGGCCAAAAATGTCATTTTGACAAAATGATCGCCGACAACAACAAAGAGTGCCGACCGGCCACATACATTGCCGGTGGCAACAAAAACCAGCCGGTGGCCTCTAGCCACTGCCGGTGGTGTGTGGGGATGCCTTACAAGGCATTCCTTGCCCCTCCAAGGCAAAACACAAGTGTTTGGTGCAAAACCAGACACAAAACGGTCGAGTTCGGAGATCCTGAGGTAGGGCGCGTAGCCGAGACCTCTGGGAACTCCAAACGAACACAAACATGGATAATCACCGAGTGTTCAAACGGTGACGTCCAAGTCTTGAGGACGGTCAAAAATGGAGTGTCTACAATGGCCCAAAAGACTTATTGAGACAAACTGGTACGAAGAAGTGCGAATGTCCATTTGATTTGAGGGCATTCAAGTTGAAAACAAACGATGAATGGACATTGAATGTAGTTTGCGGGCTACATAATCATCCAGCTGCGGATCATCTCCAAGGACATTCATATGCAGGGAGATTGTCAGCTAATGAAAAGTTGCTATTAGTTGATATGTCAAAGAGCCTAGTAAGACCAAAAGAGATACTCATTACACTCAAACAGAGGGATGCCCTTAATATGAGCACAATAAAGACAGTTTACAATGTACGACATTGATGTAGGGTTCTACAGAAAGCTGGTAGATCCCAGATGCAACAACTGCTGGGTGAATTAGTGAAACATAAGTACATTGAGCGTCATCGATGTGAGGAAGGCTCTATGACTGTCATGGACTTATTTTGGGCACATCCAGTGAGTTTGGATTTGCTTCGTACATTCCCTCGTGTGTTGATTATGGATTGCACATATAAGACGAATAGATATCGGCTTCCTCTTCTTGAAATTGTGGGAGTAACATCAACTCATATGACATTCTCCGTGGCTATCGCATACTTGCAAACTGAGCGGGTTGATAATTATGCATGGGCGTTACAAACATTACGTGATCTTATGGACGACAGTGTTTTACCTGAAGTCATTGTCACAGATAGAGAGCTTACTTTGATTAATGCCATTGACAACACCTTTCCAAATGCTCGACATTTATTATGTCGTTGGCATATTAATAAGAATGTATTGAGAAAATGCAAGAAAATGTTTGAGACAAAAGAAAAATATGACAAGTTTAACACTGCATGGAACTATTTGATATTGTCATCGATTGAAGAGGAATATAATGATTACCTTGCAACACTACATAAGGATTTCAATAACTATCCGGAGGCAATCAAATATGTTACTGTGAGTTGGTTGAATCCGTATCAAGAAAAATTCATTGCGGCATATACAGACATGTGTATACATTTTGGCAATGTTACAACCAATCGGTAAGATTTTTTTCTCTTTTTTTTAATTTATTATAAATCATATTGTTATTTTTAATTATTATTCTTGACTATTTTGGTTTACATCCATATGAACAGGGTTGAAAGTGCTCATGCTAGATTGAAGAGAAAATTAGGTTCAAGTCAAACGACATTTGAGGTTTCATTTGAAAAAATACATTGTCTACTTGAGTTGCAGCACATTCAAGTTAAAGCATCATTTGAGAAGAGTTTGACAACTGTACAACATCAATTCAAACCTTCTCAATTCAGAGAGCTCCGGGGTAATGCGTCTATTTGTGCATTGGAGTACGTGTTAACAGAGAGTAAGAGAGCAAATTCAGTTGGAATTGATGTTGCAACATGTGGGTGTGTTCTTAGGCGCACACATGGTTTACCTTGTGCTCACAAGATTGCAGATTACATGAGACAAGGTCGTCCTATTCCACTCAGTAGCATACATGTACATTAGACGCACCTTACTATATGCGTGCATAATCCGAAGGAACAGAAGTTGGAATTGACTTGTATCCCAGAACTTGAGTTGATTTTAAAGTAGTTCGAAGAGTCTGATATTGCCACGCAATTGGATATGTTGAAGAAGTTTAGGGAAATTGCAAATCCAGCGAGCACTTTTCTTATTGAGCCCGATGTGAAACCTAATCCACGTCGAGGACATAAGAAAATTGATATATCTTGTCGTTGTGACCCGTGTGCATTTGAGTTGGTTGACGATGAGCATGATAGCCAGAGCACATTAGCTTCCAGTCAATCAAAGAAAATAAGAGCTTCAAAAGTGCATGAGAAGAAACGGAATGTGAAGACAAAGACATATCGTACTAGAACAAGTTTACTGAGTGCATATGCTGCTGACTTCCCGCCTATGTTAATACCATTCATAAAGTTGATGAAGGATGTAGATGGTGATGGGAATTGTGGATTCAAAGCTATTGCAAGTTTACTTGGTCTTGGAGAGAATGACTGGGTGCAAGTTAGGCGTAATCTGCCACTTGAATTGAATAATCACAGAGATGAATACGTCGTACTATATGGGTCACGTGAGAGGGTTAAGGAGCTGACACACATCCTTTCATATTTTGAAAATAGCCCAAGCTTTGATCGTTGGATGACTATGCCTGACATGGGGCATCTTATTGCATCATTTTACAATGTAGTCTTGTACCACTTGTCATTGCAACAGTGTCTCACTTTCTTACCTTTGAGATCACCGCCGGTAACCCTAGCTGATCGTCGCGAGATTGCCATTGAATTTGTCAATGAAAATCATTTTGTCCAGGTATAAGTTATGAAAATAACCAAACATTGTTGTCTAATATTTTTGTAATTGCAAATTTTATGTATTTAGTGAAGATATGTAATTTTTTGGTTGTACATGCAAGTGTTTTTGGAAGCCAGTCATCCAGTTCCTCCCATTGCCGTGCTTTGGCGAGTTTACCGTCACCGTTGTGTGTCAGAATGGGAGAATGCATATGTTAGCCGCGTTCAAAAATTCAAAGACAACATAGAACCTAATATAGCTACTTGAGAGACATTTGATGTAGTTGACATAGATTGAGGTATTACAGAGTAGTAATGAGAGGTTTAAGACATTAGTTTTTATGATTTACTAGTATAAAGTAACGAGGTAGATAGCATTTTGCCATTGGATTTTGTAATGGTCAGTTTTGTTTTAAAAAATAGAATATTATATGCATTATAGTTCTCTAATTTATGGAATGGATGTCATATTATTTTTACATTGTCTGAACACAAAACGTAATGAAAATAATATTAACCAAGTGCAATTTTGTTAAAAAGTAATAAGATTAAACAAGTATGTAAATAAAATATATATATACTAAATAGTAGTTCAATCCATCCACACCATCACAAACGACATGTGTGCTTGTACATAATCCAAAAGATACATAATTCGAAGATAATAATAATATTTGTCTCCTTATACATGTACCAACATCATCAAAAACTACTTGTGCTAACATTATGAACTACTATTAACTACGTGACCGGCGAGTGTAATGTGCTCCAAAATGATATGTAGTGGAAGAGCTGGGTGCAGACCGACCCTGAGTAGATGTGCTGGGCGCAGCTTCACTAATGTACTGATCTTGAAGAAATTGTTCAATTGCATCAATCGCGTAGTAAAGCCTATCAGGATGTTGAACACTATCCTCATAGCCAGCCTCAATGAAAGGATGAGTAATCTGATGTATCTGTGACATACACTGCATTACGAGAACAAATATAACATTATGTACAAACTTGTAACAGTTTACATAAATAATTTGCAATCTAAATGAAAAAAAAGATACCTGTGCGTCTTGGCTAGGATACTGATAATGATGGATATTCGGATCCACTTGAGAACGACGCGCTGGGTTTTGTACGTACATATGGGTAATGGTTTGGTACTAATCCATGTAACCAGGAACACAATCCCAAGGTTGTCGTACCAATGTACTCCTCCTCTGATCAGATAACACATGGTTGTCCCATGCCTGCCAAATGATGTCCAAGTATGCATACATAACATTGTAGCGTGGAGCTGTGGCTCCTCGAGAAGCACGCATAGGGCCAAGTGGTGGATTAGGGATTGTCTGCACTCTGCCAAACTGTCTCAACACTCTATCATAGTAATATGGTTCAACTACTTCCAAACACTTTAGGCAACTGTGGTAGAACATAACTGGATAACATGAATGGACATCTCTGCAACTCTGGTACGGGTCCCAAATAACCTACAAACAATAAAAACTGTAAGATATGACAACTGTAAATTTTGTATGATATAGAGTTTCAAATTTTGAAGGACTTTTCAACTTACATCATGTACACCCAACCTATCAAGCTCCTCTCGAAAAGCCTGCAACTGTGTTTCTTCACCACACTCTCTCCGAGAAGTCCAACGGTAAACATGTGGCATGTCTCGAGTGTAATTCATATTCAAGTGTGGTTGGAATCCACGAAAGTGCTCATAAATCCATCCCTCAAGGAGTGTCATGTAACCGGCTATTTGTTTCACGTCAGACCTGCTAGCGTACCCCAACTGTCTATATAAGTATGCCAATGCAGCAGCACCCCCAACATATGAAGATACAGTCGTCAAATCGGACAACAAACTCAAATAAATAACAGGGACCCTAGTACAAGTCTTGTTACTGAAAAGTGTACAACCCAACAAAAATAGCAAGTATGCTCTATCTGCACATGCAATTCTTTCCATTGAATCATTGTCTGTGATATTATGAAAGTGTGCCCTCAACCACTCAAGCCTCATTGAATTGCCTCCAGCAGTAGACATCTCATGTCTAACTTCTTGCTCATCAATTTTCAAGGTATTAACTACTAATGTAACAGCCCGCCTTTCTGACAACTTACACACGCTAATAGATTTGCCTACAATGGGAAGCCCTAAGATAGTGGCGACATCGTCCAATGTGATAGCCATCTCTCCAACAATCAAATGGAAGGTGTTTGTCTCCGGTTGTCATCTCTCAACAAAACTAGGCATTACAATTTTATTGACAAAGCGGTACGTACAACGAGCTAATTATGCAAGTCCTGACATCTCCACAATGTTTACAAATGTAGCGTTGTTTCCTTGTTCCCACCACGGCCACGAACGAATCTTAAATAAGTGATTATGACACATTAAGGGACCCCTTTCATTAGCACCATTCCAAATAGCTGCGGCAACATGACTTTTAAAACTTTTAAGGATTGATGGATCAGTTGGACCTCCCGGAAATGCCTGAGTAAGGATATCTTCATCAACAATGTCAGTATCGTCACCAGTAGGGTCATTATCCATAGCAATATCATCCATAACTGGTGCACCATGTATAGGATCATCATCCATGGCAATGTGCATTTCATCATCATGCACTCGAGCACGTTCACGTCCACGTCCACATCTCTCTAATTTGCGAAGTCTTTTGTTTGAAGCTGTTACTGACCGACGTTCACTAGAACCGACATCCATCTGCATAAGAAAAGTTGTTCTTATCAACCCAATATAATGAAACATAATAAGCACTCCCATAAAAGGATCACATCAATGCGGGTAATAAGTAGCCTAACCATGCCACCTTAATGAAATCTAATACACAGTTATAGACCATTAAATTCACAATTTGGATGATGTGAAATTAACTCAAGCTTTTAATACTCTATATAATGCAATTGTTTTGTTCAGCTATTTAGCTAACAAAATTTATGAAGACCCAACTACTAAGCTACCAATATCATGTGAAAATACCAATACTGCACAGTTTTTTGTTTCTATTGTTATGCATTCAATTTGGGGGGGAAAAAAAATACATAAACATACCCATAAAATAAAATTGTTGGAAAAGAACCTAAAGTAAAACAAATATTGGTGGCCTATGTAACCTGGTTCTATATCAACAAAAAAAAAAAAAAAAAAATCCCATTCGGCACTTCAGGACCGAACTTACAAAAATATTTCAACAATTAATTGCCGAAATTATTGTATTTATTCGGCATAAGGTCACCAAAAATATAGAATAGATTCGGAAGTAAAACTACGAAGTTATGTATTTTTTTCGGAATTTATTGGACGAAATTATACTTAATATTCGGAAATCAAGTTCCGAATGAAAGACACATATTCGGAACCCAGTGCCAAGATGTACACAGCACTTCCAGCCACGGAAAAAACATACTTTCATGCGAATGGAGTGAAGAGAAATCCGAAAATTGTCAATCTAATAACAAAATGATAAATGTAATAATAAAATTGAAAGATTTCTTTCCTTAAACAAGGTTTTCAACAGTGTTTATTAGATATTCAATAGAGGTCTTGAAATCTTCAATGGAGGTGAGGAAAGTGCAGATTTCTATTTTTATTTTTATTTTTTGGTTTCTTGTTTGAACTTCTTCTTCTTCCCTTCTGTTTGAAGTAGAAATGTAAATTGGGGTCACTTTGGTCTTCACGAAAGTTGGTGGAAGTAGAATTGTAAATTGGGGTAAATTAAAGTGTGTGTATTTTGAGGGTAAAGTGTGTGTACATATGAGTGAAGGATTTATTTGTAATTTTAAGGATGTGGATTGAAATAATTACTTAATAATTAAATTAATAGAGATGTGTATTGAGAAAAGATTTGCCCTGAGTTTATTAGGGTGGTGGAAATAGAATTTTCCAAGAAAGAGTGGGGGTCCAAATAAATAAAGTAGGGAAAATTCTATTTCCATACACCCTTTCATCTCTGTACACACACTGAATGAAACAAAATTTTAATTACAATCTTACTATGAAGCTAAATGACCATAATGGATATCAAAACACACACTAAAATATCTTTGTACTCATCTTTTAAAAACAATAATTCTTAGTGCACATCTTTTGATAAAAAAAAAAACTAAAACTTAATTTCTCCATTATTTCTCACTTTCTCTGTTGTCCTCCTTTGCTTGCTACACATTCTATTATCCTCTTGCTTGGGTAATACTCTAATATTGCTTTACTCTCTAAGTTCATACTCTATTATTTATACCTTTTTGTAATACTCGAAAAATTAATACTCTCTAATTTTTTTCATGAATGATCTATACTGCAACATAACCAAAGTTCTGAAAAAGATTTTCAGTTCTACACTTTCTGCTTTTCTCTTTTCATTTGCAAACTAGAAATCTCTTCCTGTTTACACTTATTTCACATTCTATCATCACCATTACAAAAAGTTTCATACAAAAATTAATACAAAAAAAAAAGACAACAAAAGATGCTCATTACTAATCCATCGTTTGGTTAATTTAGTGAAGGACGGACTAATATTCAAATACATATCATTTCTAGCTAAATAGTCCATGGACTATTTATTTAGGACTAATAGTCCATTGTATTGCAATCCATCCTTATCCAGTCCTTCCAAACAAACACCCTCCTAAAAGGTTGGAGGAGGGAGTGGACTCCAAGTCCATTCCATGGAGGAGTTTGTTGTTTGGTTGGAAATTAGTGGGCTGGATTAGGAGTCCAACCAGACTTCATGTCTTCATATTGTTGTGTCCTAAGGGAGGTGGGATAAACAATGTTATGAGATTAACTTGTAAAAAGGCACTTTTGCCTCCCAAGTATATATATTTTTTTGTCCAATTTTTTTTTTTCACTGGTGGTATAAAATTTCAATTTTTTTCAAATGGTAAAATAAAGATTCAATTTTATTTTTTCACTATCACAGATAAATTGTTTGGTTTCATTATGTATAGTATATAGTAAAATAAATAAAATTTAAAAAGTCTCAAGTAAAAAATAAAATAAATTTATTTAATTTTTATTGATATTTTATTTATTTAAAATTTTAAAGTTCTAGCAAAAAAAAAATATTAAAGATAGATTTAGGATCGTTATTACTCAGTAAACAATTGAAAATTGTAAAATAGAGTTTTGAGCATTTATCATTTTTTATAATATTCCAACCAAACATTAAATTCACTAATTCCATGAGAAAACAAACATAAGATATACGTCATTTCCAACCAAATAGTTAAGGGACTATGTACTCCACGATTGACAATGGCAGATGGGTCAGTTTGAGCACAGGTTGGGCTTTTGGAATTGCCATCCGCCCCGCCTTGTGAGGACTTCTAACCTGCTCTGCCAAACTTAAAAAATGCACGATTTGGTGCAGTTTAGATGGTTTTGGCGGTATCTTGCACAACCCTAGTGGTAGAGGGTGGTTCGATGAAGATGGATGTAGTGGTGTTGGAGGAAGAGTAGCGTGGCGGCGATAGTGATGGTAGCTGTGGTCATGGTGTCGGGGGTGGAGGTGAGAGTGTCGATCATATAGTGTAGTGATATTGGTAAGTCTTTAGTTCGGAAAACATTTTCCATTTTGTAAAAATAGAAAAACATTTTTTGTCCAAATAGGCTTTTTTTTCCATGGAAAATATTTTCTATTGACTTTCATTTTCCATTCTACCAAAACCATAAAATATGGAAAATGTTTTTTGCCGAAACAAACGGAATATAAGATATCATTTGATAACGTTTATACTTTACTGTTTTTAATTTACAAAATATACTAAATATGTTTATGTTTATGTTTATTTTTAGTTAAAAAAAAAAACATGTTTATGCTGTTTAGCCAGTGGGAGGTGGGAGGTGGTTGGCGGTGGTAGCAGGTGGTTGGAGATCGAAGAGGTCGGCGAAGGAGGTCATCAAGTATGGTATCCAGTAGTGATAAGTAATGAGTGGTGGTCGAAAAGGATGTGAGGAAGAGGAAGAAATAAAACGGGGAAAAAAAAAAGATTTAAACAAATGAAACTAAATTTTTTATGTTTATATATTGTTTACAACATTTTGAAAATGAAAATAAAAATCAAATGAGCTTTTGTTTGCAATTTTTAAAAATTATGTAAATGTAAACAAAAAATTATAAATATAAAGTTACCAAATAGACTTTAAACGTACCAAAATCCTAAAACTCTTGGCCCCATTTGGTTTGAATTTTCAAAAGGGTTTTTGAGACCTCAAAATTGAAAACTCCTTTGTTTATCTATATTTCAAAAACTATTCTCGAAACTATTTCATATTTATCTCTATTCCCAAAAAGTTTTCAAATTTATTCCAAATTTATCTTTATCTTTATTCCCAAAATTATTTCAAATATATTTTAAATTTATTTCTATTCCCAAATCTATTTCAAATCAAATTTATCTCTATTACCAAAAGTTAAATTAGTTGAACCGATATCTATATTGAAGTATGTGGTACATCATATTTTCAAGTTAATTAAATTTGTTTGGATGACATTCTGTAATAAGTTATTTACAAATTCATATAAAAAATTAAAACAAAATAAATTTGTATTTTGAATTAATAAAAAAATATTTTTGAAAATAGTGAAAAAAATGTGTTATACGTTTTAAACATATTTAGATTGAGAGGATTTGAAAAATAGGGTTTGGTAGAGGTGGAAGTTCAATAATATATATATATTTCTATTTATTTATTTTTCTTTCACATATTACTCTTCAAACCAAAAAATTCAAATATTATTTTAAATACATAAGAAATAGTTAATATATTGAATCAATTTGATCTTCATGCCATGGATTGGTTCAAATTTGATATTAGTTCAATTTAGTTCCTACTTCAAAAAAATTTAAATTGATAAAATTGATTTAATTCTTGAATTGATGATTGCGTTATTTAAATTGCCCCTCATATGTATATATATATATAGGGATAATCCGTACCTAAAGGCACACCTCCAACAAAACGTAAGAATATATTTTAATTTTATTATATGACTACTTAAAGTACAACAAATAACAGTTCAAAAAATATATTTTTAAAACATTATATAAATAACTCAATTATAAATATTTCATTTTTATTAACGAACTTTAAGACTCTAAGAAAATGCCAAATTATTAGCCTCAAACCAACACTAAAGTATAAACCTCACATTAATACAAAAATAAAAAAATAAAAGTATGCACGCAAAACAAGTCAAGAAAAATTTGTAAACATTAAGAGTGTGTTGATTGGACGGACTGGATAAGGAGGATTAGAATTCATTAGATTTAAATTTTGGGACTGTAAATCTCTCGGACTATTTGGTTGAATTGGATGTGTATCCCATGTTTATTTTCTCATCGGATTAGATATCTAGAAATGACAATTTTTAGTAAATCCAATGTTTTGGACGAACTGTATAAGATAAATAAGGAAAAGACTATTTTATCATTTTTCAATTGTTTACAAAGTAATGGCAATATTAAACACATAATTCATGGGATTATTTGTTTTGAGGGGTTATTTCATGGGATTGGACCGGACTAATAGTCCATTATTTGGTTCAATTTTTTTACTCTGGATTAATAGTCCCTCATATGAAGGATTATTGTATCCTAGGAGAAGGGGTGAGATTATTTCCATGGGATTGGTATTCTATGGGACTAATGTGAAATGTCCATTTTACTCTCATGTTATTACTTAATAAACAATTGGAAAATGGTAAAATAGTCTTTTGAACATTTATGCATTATTTTTTTAGTTTTGTTAATTTAAAATTATATATTAAATAAAAAATATAAATTATAAATTAAATTAAAAATTATGGCCTTAAATTTTTTTAGTGTTGTTAGAAAATTAAATTTATATATTAAATAAAATTATTTTTTTAGTGTTGTTAATTTAAAATTATATATTAAAAAAATATAAATTATAAATTATAAATTTAATTTAATTAAAAATTATGGCCTTATAAATTAAATTTTTTTAGTTTTGTTAAAAAATTAAATTTATATATTAAATAAAATTATTTTTTTAGTGTTGTTAATTTAAAATTATATATTAAATAAAAAATAAAAAATATAATTTTAATTTAATTGAAAATAATAAATTACAAATTATGGCCTTATAAATTAAAATTTTTTAGTGTTGTTAAATTATAAATTATAAATTATAGATTACAAATTTAAAATTATATATTAAATAAAAATTATAAATTACAAGGATAAAATAGTCTTTTAAACATTTATCTTTATCCAGTCCGTCCAACCAAACATTGAATTTACTAAAAATAGTATAATCTAGACATGTAATCCATGACTAAACAAACATAGGATACAAATCCAGTCCAACCAAATAGTCCGGGACAATGTACCTCAAGACTAACAATCTACTGAATTACAATCTCCTTTTATTCAGTTCATCCAAACAAATACACTCTAACTAGAGTTATTGTAAACAAAACACATAAACCAAAGCTATTGTCCACTCTATGATCCAAAAAAAAATTACTAAATACCAAATAAAACACACCAGCAATTGCACAATTCCAAAAAATTAAATTAAAATTAAACACCAAACAATATACACAAGACAGTGTTATGTAATTCTAGAAAAAAAAAAAATTAAGATTAAACACTACAATTCCTTCCAAACAATAAAATTAAAATCAAATACCAAATAATGCACACAACCAGTACTTTGTAATTTTAAAAAATAAAACTAAAATGCACACCATTCAGTGCTTTGCAATATTTTTACAAAAAAATTAAATTAAATTAAAATGCACACCAACCAGTACTTTGTAATTTAAAAAAATTAAATTAAAATGTATACTAATCAGTGCTCTGCAATTTTAAAAAATTAAAAGTAAAATTAAATACCAAACAATGCATACCTACTAGTGCTACTGCTGGCAATCAAATTTTAATAGTTCTTTGTAAATTATAAACCCCAAACCACGTGAGAAAAATTAACTCTCTATAACCCACCCCTCCCAAAAAAATAAATAGTAAACACAAAATAAAGCACACCAGTAACTGCTTCTAAATTCGAAAAAATTAAAATTAAAATTAAAATAAAACAGTGCACATCAACTAGTGCTCTGCAATTATAAAAAAAATTAAATTAAAATTAAACACTAAACAATCTAACATCAACCAAAACATACCAAGTTACAGTGTTTTACTCTTTAAAATAATGGGAAAATTGGCCTAAGGTCCCTCCTCTACTTTTGATAGGAGGAGATGTCCAAAATAATATGTTTTGATGGCTAAGGTCCCTCAAATTTATTTTAAGTTATAAAGTACCTAAATTACCCTTCGTTTATAACATAAATTTGTTTGAATCTTATATTGTTGACTTAACTAATAAATTTTGGAAACCGAATTTGCAGTGGAGATTTCGTCGGAGTTTTCGTCAGAGATTTGATGGTGGAGATTTCGTCGGAGATTTCAGTGGAGTTGATGAGAAAGATTGATACGATCGTGTAGATTTGTTTGGAGATTTCATCGGAGATTTCAGTGTTGTTACAGTGTGTTGATCGCGTATATTTTCAGTGGAGTTGAATCAAATTTGTTTTCGATGGAGATACCATATGCATTTTGATTTTTGTTTTGAATTTTTATTTAGAGAGAGGCGAGTTTGATGGAGTTGATTTTTATTTTTTGAATTAATTTTTGATTATTTGTTTTTTAATCAATTTCAAAGAGTGTTGACAGTGTGTTGATCGCGTAGGTTTTTAAGTGGAATTGAATCAGGTTTGTTTTCGATTTAGATTCCACATGGATTTTGATTTTTGTTTTGAATTTTTGTTTAGAGAGAGACCAGCTTGATAGAGTTGATTTTTATTTTTGGAATTAATTTTTCATTCTTTATTTTCTGATCAATTTCAAATAGTGTTGACAGTGTAGGTGATTTTGATGTTTAGAGTTCATTTTTCGTGCTCTATTTTTTATCAACATGCTGATCAATGATAAGTTTTGTTCTATGTTTTTTTAAACCAGATAAATTTCATTTTTTGCACTTTTGTTTTTGTAGTCCAGATAAAATTATAAGTGCATATGGACATATTATTAGAAGTTTCTAATGCAGATAGAATATGAAAAAGTGAATGTAAGTTCATAAATTTCTCTGGACTTGTATTTGTAGTTCAGAGAAAATTGTAAGTTTGTTACTCACTTTCAGTTTGTAATATTGCAGAATGACGCATAGAAAATTGTTAGCATATAGTGAGGTGAAAATCACGGAGAAGCCTATAATTTCATAACAGATATTCTGTGTGATTTTTTTCTATGATTGTGTTTAATAGTTAGCAGTAAATTTCTTTGTGATTCATTGAGTTTCTGTGATTTTGTTTTTATCATCTTGAAGGTGAATATCAGTTTGTAGATGTCTATAGACTTTTATTTTAAGTTCAGAGAAAATTATAATTTTTAGAAATTTCTCTGGACTTTTATGTTGTTCTTGTGAAGTGTTTCTATGTTAAACAAATTATTTTTCTTGTTTTTTGTTTCAGTTTTAATGGACAGTGCAGTGTTGTTACTGTGCAAATATGGGAATGATACTATTGTCATTAATGTTTCATGCGAATTGAATTTTGAGGAATTGGTTGGAATTTTGTGTAAAACATGGGAGAATTTGAAACCTGAGGCTATGTGTATTTCATATTCTATTTTGGGGCATCCGAATTGTATGGTTCGAAATAATATTGATTTTTTAAATATGTTGAGGGTTGTTTTGTGCACGCGGTATTGATATAGTTGATGTTTCAATTACTAGATGTGGTACTTCTGATGAAGAGGATGAAGTGGGGTCTAATTGGGTAGATGTTGTGGATGGTGAGTGTGATAGGCTGGTGGATATTGAAAGGAATTCATTCTCTAAGTTTTGTTCTCACCAAGAAAAGGTGTTATTGTCGGCTCGTTGGTGGAATTATATTACGAGTGTTGGACAAAAGTTTGAGGGTGGTGTGGTTGAGTTCCGTACTTTTTTGTGCAAGTATGCTATTGAGGTTGATTTTGAGTTTACGTATGTTAAAAATGACAAGCTGAGGGTTACGGCAGAATGTGCATATAAGGAATCAAGGGGATGTATGTGGCGTGTGCATGCTTTTGTTGAAAAAACAAATGGGTTCTTTTATATAAGGACTTTGAACGATGAACATACGTGTGGTGTAGCGGTTCGTACGAGTAAACATTCGAGGATGACTTCTAGCTTAGTTTATGGGCTGATAGTTGAAGAGGTAAGTGCAAACCTTTGACTCGTCCAGTGGATGTTGTGAAAGAAATGAAAGACAAGTACGGGGTCTCAATCAGTTATAATTGTGGTTGGTTGGGTGTTGAAAAAGCAAAACGTAGTACATATGGGGATTCTTGTTTGTCATTTAATCAATTACGGTGGTATTTTGATGAGGCATTGAAGAACAATCCAGGTAGTCGTTTTGAGTTAGATTTTGAAGATAACAAGCATTTCAAAAGAGTGTTTGTGGCTTTTCATGCATGCATTGCTGGTTTCAAATATTGTCGGTCATTGCTTTTTCTTGATGGAACATTTTTGAAAGGACGATACAAAGGAGTTATGCTTGCTGCAACGAGGAAAGATGTGAATGAAGGTAATTGTAAATATATATAATTTTATGTAACTATGTAAATTTTTTATACATGTAGGAATTGAGTGAATGTGATTTTTCTCTGACACTTTGAATTTTCTCTGGTTTTGTGTGGATTTTCACTGGATTTGTTTTGGTCACTAAGTCAATTTTCTCTGGATGTTGCCAATGTGTGAATTTTCATTGGAGTTGGGCACGAAGTTTCTCTGGATGTTGGCAATGTTAAATTTCTCTAGTTGTTTATTGTTCTAATTTTCTCTGCATGTGTATATCTGATATGCTTGTTCCTATTTGTTTTGTAGGTTTTTTCCCTATAGCTTTTGCTTTTGTTGATGCTGAGAATAAAGAGAATTGGTGTTTGTTTCTTGAACATTTATGTAGAGTATTGGGATCAGAAAAGGGTGATAAGTTTCATATCAGATCGACATTGTGGTATTGTGGAGGGAATTGCTAGGTTTTCCTTAACTGCTTTCATGAATTTTATCTTGAACATCTAAAAAGAAATCTGAGGGATAAGTTGTCATGTGGAAACACAAATTTGGTTAGGGAGACGATTGTGTCCAAGTTTTCAGAATGTGCATAAACGCCAACAAAGACATCATTTCATTTCAAGTTAAATGAATTAAAAAGTGAGGGAGGGGACATTGTGATTGCTTTCTTGAGAAGTTTACCATATAAAAATTGGAGTGATGCATATTTTGCGGGGAAACGTTATGGTGAGATGTATTCAAATGTTGCTGAGTCATTCAATTCATGGATATGAGAAGCTCGGCACTTGCCAATAACAAATTTGGTGGACATGATACGGTTGCAAATTATGAATATGAGGTCTAATAAGAGGCTGCTCTCTAGTAAATGGAATAAAGTTCTGTGTCCTCGTATGGATAATGTATTGGAGAAGTATTTTTTGGATGGGAGGACATGGAATGTGAGTTTGTCATCTGATAATGTCTTTGAAGTGCATTGTTTTCCTTCGGTTATGATTGATCTTGGGTTGAGAACTTGTTCGTGTCGAAAATGAGAAATAAATGGGTATCTATGTCAACATGCTGTTGCTGAAATTTTTAGGAGTGGAAGGAATTTGAATCCATTTGTTAAACCATTTTTTCATGCTGATATATATCGTCAAGCGTACTCGTTTTCGATTGGCCTAGTTCCAACTGTTGAAAAAACTCTGTGTAGCATTGAAGATGTTATGATTTTACCTCCATTGAGCAAGAGACCAGCTGGTAGGCCGAAGAAGAACAGAATTGCTTCTACTGGAGAGTTTAAAAGGGTGATTAAGTGTAGTCGGTGTGAGAGTATTGGTCACCATAATAAGAGGACATGTAAGGAACCTTTGTTAAATAGTTGAGGATAGTACATTTTACTAATTGAATAATACATTTGATGATTAATTTGTGTGTTTTGTTTTGTGAAATGTATTTTTTAGACAGTGTATAGAATAATATCAATCAAATTCTTTCAGAGAAATTTTTGCAATATCAGTTAAAGTGTGCATTGTGTTTGTTGATATATACTATAGGTAGTGGGTTTGTAATACCTGTCAAATTCATCCAAAGAAATTTTCTATGGCAGAGAAAATTCTGTGTAATGTGTTTTGAAGTTTCAAATTCATCAAAAATATTGCAATGAGTGCAACCAAGAAACAAAATTAAGCTCTTTTGAAATTTCTCTGAGTTTAGAATTTCTCTGAACCAGGGAAGAATTTATCTAGAATGACTTCAACTCAGAAATTTCTCTCAAAGCCAGAGATATTTTCCTCACCAACCCAGAGAAATTCACAACTCAAAGATTCCATTTTGTGTCACCATTCGAATCCATCAAATTCGTCCGGAAAAATTTTCTACTATCAGAAAAAATTATCTGGGCATTGTGTTTTGAAATTTCAAATTCATCTAGTGAAATTTTCCAGTAGCAGATAAAATTACTGTGCGCTTTGTGTTTTGTTAAGTTTGATAATTGTTTTGTACCAACAGAAAGCATTATAGATTACATGATCATATAGGCATCCCCTTGGGACGATACAAGTAAATTTCTTTGTGAATTTCTGGTAATATCATACTAGAGAAATTTCTGCAGACAATTTTCTCTGTGTGGATTGTGTTGACAATCACAATAAAAAATATATATATATTTAACCATCGATAGGTATGAAATTTACATTAGTTGAAATAAAAAAAAATGAAATTTAGATTAGTCAATAAATGATGTATATGGATAAGTCAAGCATCATTATTCCTTCAATGTGTCAACAAAAAACTGAGTGGTTAATACTGTATGGATATATACATATATGTGAAACAATTTTCTCTGTCTGGCTATGTACATTGTCTTCCTTTCACTAGTTTCACTATTACATTTTCGGTTCTTCTGGAGGTATTTCAATTGGTTCAGTCCATAATCGGCCAACTTCGGTCACAAATCTGTCTATGAGTTTTGCCCTCATCAACCTGATCTCTTGTGTGGACAATTTGGAGCTGATAGGTTCATGCTTGCTATATTGTTTCATTATATAGTAGACAAAGAGGCCACAATCCAGACTGCATACAAATTATAGTTATGGTTAGTTTTAAGAAACATGCAAATCAGAGTATCTTATTTATAGATGTATGAAACTTACGAATCACTTTCTTGTTGTAGAGCATTGTTGACATACTCAAAGTCGTAACTTGTGTTTTGTGAGTTTGTCAATTTGAAAGAGGGTTATGATTGAGTATCTCTTTCAAGGCAAGCTTTCAAAAAATTCTCCACATATTTTTGCTGCAAAAAAATAATTTTTAAATAACAGAGAAATTTACAGACAAATCGATAGGATTGTATGAAAATTATCATCACTTAAAGATTATGATGGATCAGAGAAATTTGCACTCGTTACCAATTGTTTTGCATCTTTGACATATTTGTCTTCTGCATCATCTCTCTTTGGCCTCAGTGAGTTGTAGAACCTCCATAAACTGTCTTGTTTGTCGATGACAAGCAAGGTCTAGTGATTTCTAGCTGTGGACTTCTCATTACCTCCAGTATTTATTGGGAAATGGAGGAACCTGTAGTTCCTCCATGTTGTTTCAATATGCTTGTCAAATAAGGACACTCGAAAAAATTGATTTTCTGTCATCTTGATGAAATTCTATGTTCAGAGAAAATCCAAAATTGGTTTTGTTCAGAGAAAATTCAAAAAGTATCTTAAGAAGAGAAAGTAGTAAGTAAATTCCAGAGAAAATCAAATAAAATAGTAGTAACATACTAAGCTCGTGGATGTGAAAAAAAATGAGGTTGGTTGTTGTCTTTCTCTCATTTGGTCAGCCAAAAGTATCTCCCCATAGCCATCAATGACCTGAAAAATATGATTTATAATTGTAATATTGGTTTATAAAGGCTGATAGAACATTGCAGAGAAATTTTGATGAAAGGGAAAGACTTACATTGTTGGCAATTTCTTTTTGCTTTATTAGATTTCCAATGTCTTTGAAGGTAATGAGGTTCAACTCACTTGTCCAAATTAAAGCCCTACAAGACGAGAAAGAAGGGATTTAATTGTTGTTAATGCAATATAAGTTTGTAATTTGTTATTTGTTATCTTCTATTTTGTTTGTTGTACTTACTCAAGTCCAGAGACATTTGATATGTGTTGCAACATATCTTTTACGTGATCTTTTATCAATCTTGAAATCGGAAGAGTTTGTGGAAAGACCCAAGATTTTCTGATGTTTATAGGTTGAGGCAAGATGTACGCATTAGCATCAAGCACTTCTTTGTCCTTCATGCTTTGCTCAGCTTGCTTTGCAGCTTGTTTTGAAGCTCTAATCACTTTCGCAACTTTTGGATATTGAAATTCTGGATTGTGCTCCTTTTCCTTCCTTTCTTTTGCCTTTAAATTTTTGATTATTGACGTCGGATCTTTTTTGACTGTAGACAGTAAAAATATTAGTAAAAGTGAAATTTCTCTGAAGTAACAGATGATATTTCAATATGTAAATTTATGGGATTCAATATTTTCCACTTACCATAGACTTTCGTCTTTTGTTTCGGTTGTTCTTTGTGTGCCATTTCTTCTTGTTGGATTGTTGGTTGTTGTTCAACTTGGATTCCAACTAGACACAGTAAAAATCAAACAAGCCGCAAAAATGGAATAAGAAAATAGACAGAGAAAATGAAATAAGCAATAGAAATCAATAGAAATAAGCAGCAGAAACTAATATGTTCAGAGAAATGTAACTTCCAGAGAAAATTACCAATGACAGAAAATTATAATAAATAGAAATTTCTCTGGGTTATGCTGACACAAGGACATAACTTTTTGTGGCTCAAGATTTTCACTGACCTTGTGGTTGAAGTTGTGTTGGTGTTCTATATGGTTGTGTTGCTAGTTGGACTGACAGTTCTTGAACTTGTTCATGCAATTTAGCATTTTCTGTTTCAAGCTCCGAATTTGAATTCCTCAACTATTGAATTGTTTTCATATTGTCTTTTTTTTCAACCTCCAACATCCTTAGTTTCATTTGGATTGTGCTTTCTTTTTCTTGAAGTTCTGAGTTAAGTGATGTCAGGGTTCTTATTGAAATATCCTTTTCAGCAAGTAATTCTATCCAATTTCTGTATTCTTCTTGTTTAGCTTGAGAAAGTTCCTTCAGTCTTTGACGTAGATCAGCAATTTGGGCATTCTTTGATTCCCCAAATTCTTGAGGCTGATGCATTGTTGAGCCAGAAATGCTATCACATTGTTGGTCGACCAGCTCATTACGTTTTTCTTCATCACTTTCCTTGTTTTCTTCTTGCTGCTCATCTTCTTCTTCACTGTCTTCTTCTTTCTGTTCATTCTGTTGTGTCTTCTGCCTTTATGTTTTCACTTTCTTCTCTAGCTTCTGCTTCTCCACTGCTTTTACTTTCTTCTCTGGCTTCTTCTTCTCCACTGTTTGCTTGGGCCTCTTGTCCATTGCTGGCTTCGTATTCTTCTATGTTGCCTTCTGCTTCTTCATTGAATTTGACAATTGCTTGACCTTCAGATGAATCTTGTAATGCCTCCTTGAATTTGACAATTGCTTTTTTTGATTCTTTCTTTGTCTTTTTACCAAGACAGAACTCCTCTGATGGGTTTTTGACTAGCTGCTTGTTATCTATCTGTAATAGGAGGCAAACTTCAGAGAAAATTGTATGGGCCATAGAAAATTACAGATAAGGAGTTAATTTTATGAGGCAGAGAAAATTATGAAACGAGCAACATAATTTAGATATCAGAGAAAATCAATCAAGGCATGTAAGTTAATGTTTGACTATAATTGTGTCAGAGAAATTTGGATTCCAGAGAAAATTCAAGAAGAAGCGAAATAAACAGTGTTTATCAAAGATGCAAGGCAAATAAGTTATGGGCTAGAGAAAATTACAGACAAGGAGAAACAATTTTATGGGCCAGAGAAAATTATGAAACAACCAACATAATTCATATATTAGAGAAAAGCAATCAGGGCATATAAGTTAATGTGTTACAATTGTGGTCAGAGAAATTTGGATTGCAGAGAAAATTGATGACAATGCAGAAATAAACCAGTTGGTACCAAAGAAGAAAACCTAAATTGATAGTTCAGAGAAAATTGATCTTAATCAATTAATGACAATGAGGGAAATAAAGTAGTGGTCAGAGAAATTTTGGAATTTCACTGAGATTTCAGGAGCAAGAGAGTGGACTGGTGTCTTCTGCAGCTGTCTTGTCAAGGTTTGCAGGTTCCACTTCGCACATCTTGGGAAGTCAGTGGTGTTACTGTGTTTCGAGTCAATGATAGTTGCATGTTCACATAGCCAATACTGTGATGAAAATTAAAGTAAATAAAATTTTCTAAATGCACAAATTTGTAAGTATGATAACTGCAAATTTGAATGGATATTGTACTTACCAGCAATGCAATGACACACCCCGTAACCTTTTCTGGGGTTTTGTGCAATGCCATGATAGAATCAATCAATGTTGATGTGATTGCTTCTGGCTAATCATACTGTTTCATTGATTCAAGAGGTTCCACATACTGTATAAAAACCCACCCTATTGAATTCTCACTTGTTGCAAAAAATAGGGTGAGACATAAGTACAATGTAATAATGATTGCTACATCTTTGTAGTCTGTTGGTTGCTTGCCTTTCATTACTTTGACCAAGGCATTTTTAAGAACAAGACCAGTGAGCCTTGTGTCCTTTTGGAATCTTCTCCTTAGGAATGCAGATTTTGGCTTTTTAGAGTATCTTAATGACATGGCTCCTTTACCTCTTTCCAAACCAAAAATCAAGGTCATGTCATTTGTTGTGAAGGTCAGGTTCTTCTTACCAACTGTGAATGATTTTGTTTTTTCATTGTAACATTTGATTATGGCAACTACATCATCATCGAATTTCCTAATTTTCTTCGGGTCCATCCTTCCACTGGTTAGAGCTTGGATCAAATACCAGAAATGGGTCTTTTGAAGCTCTAGAAGTTGTTTTGAATTGAATTTATGTGTTTGAAAAAAGGAGACAACAGATGAGAGGTTGGATCGGAATTGAATGGTGTAGTGAGCTCTCTTTTTGTGGAGTTTAACAAGTTTTTTCCCCCTTGAGCTTGAGTCCTTTGA
The DNA here is from genome assembly GCA_025200525.1 of Camellia lanceoleosa. Classification (NCBI taxonomy): domain Eukaryota; kingdom Viridiplantae; phylum Streptophyta; class Magnoliopsida; order Ericales; family Theaceae; genus Camellia; species Camellia lanceoleosa. The sequence goes on along the minus strand of CM045766.1, from coordinate 69,389,653 downwards.
AGTTGAGGTACTCATCTGTATGCTAGTTGCTTCATCACCTTGTGTGATTTGGAGAGGAGTTTGTGGTGTTTTGCTGCTAGTTTTTTATCTTAGATCATAAGAAAACTGAGAGAGTTGTTCTGCCTTGGTTGGTGTTTCCAGTGTTTTGCTGCTGGTTTTTGATCTTAGCCCATAAGCAGACTGAGAGAGTTTCTGTTTTTTGCTTGATGTTTCCGGTGTTTCGCTACTTTTACTGTCACGACCCCAACCCGCCCCTAGTAGGATGGCGCCGTGATGGCCAGTAATCCTTGATTACCGAAGGCTGGCTTACAAAGATCAAACACAAACAGAGTAGAATGTATGGGGCTCACAAATGCGGAAGTAATAAATCAAAATGCAAGTGGTCCATAAGAGTTGTGCATAGTTCAAATGGAATGACATATACAATATGGTTCCTCATCCAGTCCTTAATAAACAAATTACAAGTTACATCTTGATCAAAAGGCTTCTCGAGCCGACATGCACAAAATACAAAAGGTGTAAGCCAAGAAGCATGATTTTCAAGATTTGCCGACGTAAATACAACATTGCCGACATGAATACAAAACGAAGCCGACATAAATATGAGTCAAGCTGTCGTGACAAGAATCCAAAACAGGCTTGCAAAACACATCTAGGCGTCGCTGCCGTCCTACTCATCACCTACATATATATAGAGAGGGTGAGCTCGGATACTCAGTGAATGATACTAGTAATAAAGGTTTTGCACGAATATAGCCGAAGTCCTTTTAAAACAAAACAAGCCAAAACCATACAAATATTAGTCGAGGTCCTTTCCGAACAAAACATATCAAAATTCTTATCGAATCAAGGGATGAACCGTATTTATCTATCCAGTCTTACAAGTCTCGAGGGATGCTTACTGGCATCGGCAAACACAAATCAGGCTTTCCGAACAAACAAACCCACGTGGTAAACCGTCAGTGGCACAACAAAGACGAGGCGATCCGTTATCGATTAGTCAAGGTACTGCGAAAGTTTATAGTCCTCCAGCACAAGGGACTTGTGTTACTTAAGCCCGTAGCTCTTTTTAACACGATGGTCTTGTGTTACTTAGGCCCGTAGCCTGCTTTAACACGATAGTCTTTACAAGAAAGGGACCGTATCCTTTTATACTTAGTGCTGCAAAAGTTTAGAGTCCTCCAGCACGAGGGACTTTTAAACGTGGTGCTGCGAAAGTTTAGAGTCCTCCAACACAAGGGACTTTCAAAAGATGACATTCAACAAGGCTTTTACTTGATACATCAAAATAGGGCAATCATTTATGCTTAACAAATACTTTTCAAAACAAAGCAAAGCAAAGCTCATCAAAACTTGATAACATAGCTTTATTAAAAATACCATTCACCTAGATCTTCTCGGGTGTAGGCTCAACGCAAAGGTCAAAGTCTTACAATCATGTGGCAATCCCATTCTCAAAACAAGCTTTACATGCACGCAATGATCTCGGCATTCTCACCAGATCCAAATCAATAACAAAGCAAAACATGCTGGGAGTTCAAAAACATGGACCTGGGTACCCATGCAAAAAGATCATGCAAGAACAAACACAAAACATGATTCTTATTCCAAACTTTTGAATCAAAACGAGACTTTTCTTCAAAAACACATGAACATTATTTTCTCTTCAAAAACCAACTTCAAATCAATGCATGGCGTGCAAAACGAATTCAATCATGCAATGCAGCTTGATAAGCAATAAGAACAACCAGAGTAGAGCAAGAATCTAACCTCAAAACTCAAATCTAACGATTCGATCCTCAAAGATCAAGCTCGGAACTCCACTTCCTCTCTCTAAAACTCCTTCCTTTTTTTTCTAGAGCTTCTCTCTCTAAAACAATGATTTGAGACAAAATGATTTGTTTTTAGGTCTGCCGGCTGTCTTAACACTCAGCTCGAACACGTGGCACTATCGGGTTGGTTCAACTCAAAAGTGACTGATTGACAAGACAAGTCTATGACAAAGCGTATGCAACAAGCTAAGGCAAGACACATTGGCAATCAAAGACATCGGCTAAAGACAAAGCTTCGGCAACAGGGTAACAAAGACATCGGCTAGGGAGGACAACACTTGACTAAGCTGTGCCACACCTTGGCCTGGATGTGCCACACCTCGGTCTAGGCCATACCTGCCCAAGGACAAAGATCACTAGGTGCAAAACATCTCGGCCTCAAAAGCGACATCTCGGCTATCATGCCGGGGTGGAGGTGAAGGTCAACCAAGTGGTTCCGAAATAGTTCTAAGTACAAAGGTTCAAAGGTGAACTAAGCTCAAGATGACCTCGGCCACACACCAAGCAAGGGACAAAATCATGCAAGCAACGCTTAAGCAAGACAAGGCAAGTCTCAAACAAAACAAGACAAAGCAAAACTTTGCAAAACAGCATGACAAGACAAGATCATACATGAATGTATGCAAGTATGACTAAATCAAAGTGACGGTTGTTACATTTACGTTTTGCCATTTCTAGACAATGATTAAAACATAAAGATGTCAACATTAAAACCCAGAGAAAATTGAACATGCTAGAGAAAATTGGACATGTCAGAGAAAATTACAGATAAGGGAGAAAATTGCAGGTAAGAGAAAATTGGAAATGTGAGAGAAAATTACAGATTAGGGAAAATTACAGAAAATTGGACATGCCAGAGAAAATTGGACATTAAAAATGAAATTTCAGAGAAAATCAACAAAGCATCATAAACATGGAAGAGAAATTTTCAATTTTTGTTAAAATTACATATAGAAGTTAACGTACCAGAGAAAATGAATGTCAGAGAAAAATAAACATGGCAAGCCAAAGAAAATTTTCATGCCACAATTAGCAATATAAAATAAACAAAGTAATGTAAACATGGCACTGAAAATTACACCAAATTGAAACCAAGAATTGAACAAAATGAACATACCAGAGAAAAATACACATTCTTTAGGAAATTTCCATTCTAGGGAAAATTTCAATTCATGATATTAAAATGCTAGAGAAATTTACATACAGAACCAGAGAAAATTAACCATGATAGAGACACACAAGGGAGGAAAGTGGTGTATTGTGGTCAAAGAAAATTATAAACGCCAGAGAAACTTAGACAGAGGCAAGAGAGTAATAGACATTCCAGAGAAAGATAGACATTCCAATTAAAAATACATATTACAGAGAAATTTACAGAGTAGGGAAATTTATAGACAAAATTACAGAAACATGTTCAAGAATAAGATAAAAACATATAAAATTGTTTTTTTCAAAATAAAGATGCCAGAGAAAATTGAAAGAAGAAACATACATGAAGCAAAAATTAGAGAAATTCTAATGCCAGAGAAATTTACAGATAAAATCACACAAACATGTTCAAGAATAAGTTTAAAACAAAGAGAAATAACTGTTTCCAAATTCAGGTAGCTTTTTATTACAAAATTGAAACCCTAATTTATGGAAGGTTAATATAAAATGCTATTAACTTTGTTTCTAAAGAAAATCTAGTTGTATTGTAGAAAAACTTGCCAGAGTTAGGATGAAACTTGAATGACGAGCTGATATGGCCTGAGATGAAGATGCGACGTGACGAAGATGGACTGAGATGACGATGAGCAGTAAAAATAAAGCTCTAATAAAGGTTAGAGAAATTTGTGAGGAAGGAATGGGAATGATTTTTGCAGAAGAGAACGAAGTTCTAATGTCGATGGTGAAGATGATGTTGAAATCCTAATTCTGCTGTGCTGCTGTTCGTGAAGATGCTGGATGGTTGGAATGGAACTGAGACATCGGAATAGTTTCGTTTCTGTGTTGATTTCGGCGAGGGTATTTTGGTCCACAAAAATAATTAAAAACGCGCGCCAAGTTGTCCAGGGACCTGATGCATCACTATTTTTTTGGGTGTCATTTATCCTCTAAATTAGTATTATTAGGGAGCTGAAAAAAATTCCCCTAAAATAAAACACCAAATCTAGTAAGTAATTTTTGCAATTATTATTATTTTTTAGATCTATTTACAAATATTTTATTTTTTAAGTACATTTGGAAGACGTGCATCTAAAATAAAAAATTCAATTAAAACATAAAAAAAAATTCATTAAAGACAACAAAATATGAAAAATAAAAAATTCAAAACCCAAAAATAAGTATTCTCAGTTTTTTGGGCAAATTAGAGATACACTATATGAGATTTGCTTAAAATATGAATTGTCCTTATAGTTCTGAAAATTATATCCCACCCCTTGAAGTTTAAATTTCATAACAAATGACCCATTTTATTTTTAAATTATAAAGTCAATTAATAATTTTTAATGATATCAAAAATTTATTTCAAATAATAATTCAAGTAATTTTATTATTATACAAAAGAGCAGTTAATAATTTTATTTTCTTAATTAATTCTGATAAATAAAAAAGTATTTAGCTTGTTTGGTTTGGATTTTCAAAATTCACTTTTCAAAGAATTTAATTTTGTTATTTTCCATATTTTTTTATTTTTACTGATTTTTTTAATATTTTAAACAATTTTTTTAATTTTTAAATACACTTAAAAAGTATAATATATGTAAAAAAAAAATCTAAAAAATTCACTAAATATAAAAAATATAAGAATTTAGTATATTTTTTCATATTTTCATCTATTTATTGATTTTAAAAAATAAGGTGTATCTAAAACAATAAAAAAATTACTTAAAATTTTACTAAAAATATAACAACATGAAAAGTTAAAAACTAAACACAGAAAATTGAAACCAAATTGAGTTAAATTTTTTAAAAAATTTTTTATTAAACCGGGTTAGAAGAAATAAAATCGGGTCGAAAATTTGCAATCCCTACTCGTGTCGTGGCCACCTTGAATCTGATTTGGGATTCTTCGTTATCGCCTCCTCTACTTGAGCAATGAGCGAGCGAGAGAGAGAGAGACCCTGGGTGGGTTCAGTGTTACGTTTTAATCGCTGTGTATTCAAATCGGATTACGGACTCGCCAAAAAAACCAAACCTCTCTCTCTTCATCACTCCTCTCCTCCTCCTCCTCCTCCTTCTTCAAAACCCTAGAGAACGAACCAGACCTTCAAATCCCCTGATACACAGTTATACATATACGTACGCAATCTCTGAGGAATTGTCGCTATGTCTGGACCTTCGCGAGAGCAAGCGCTCTCTCTCCTCGCACAGGCCAACAACCATGGCGATTTGGCTGTAAAGCTCTCTTCTTTGAAACAGGCTAAAGATATCTTGGCTTCTTCCTCCGACCCTTCTCTTGCTTCCGAACTCTTCCCCTATTTGGTCGAACTTCAATATTCCCCTGAATTTCTCGTTCGTAAATCTCTCATCGAGTGAGTTCTATTACCCCAATTTTTCTTTTTCTTTTTCTTTTTTCTGTTCTTGTTTGTGAATTTGATCCTTTCACGCTGTTATTATTATTGAATGTATTGTAGGGTTAATCTTGAATGTTTGTGTCTATATGCCTATTTCTTGATGTTTGAATTTCTACATTGCAATTGCCAAATTTCTGCTACCTTATCACTGCATGCTTAAAATTGAGTGAAGCAGGTATGGGTTGATGTAATTCCCGGAGAAGTTGGATCCTGTTTCATGTAGATGCATATGATTTGCAGCAAAATTAGCCTATGTTACATGGACATGGGTATGGGTGTCAGGTCTCGGTATGTATCTAGAGGCCGGACTATCAAACCATAAATTTAAGGGTACATGGACTTGGTAAAAAAATGTCATTTTAATAGTGAGATAAAATGATGGTATATGTAGCTTACTGTGTCAAAAAGATATTTATAGCAATTATACAACAGTGTACACATAATAATAGTGGTATATACAATTATGGCATGTTTTGAGAAGATGGTTAAAAGTTGTTTTTTGACTTTTTTTGTGAGAGAGGAAAGTGGGTTAAAAGCTGGGAAGTGGCTATTAATTCACTTCCCAAAATAGGTTAATATAAGCATTGTTCGTTGAAAAGTAGCTAACACATATCCTATACCCTCGTTCAAGTGTCAGGTGTCCGACACGGGAATTTGGTTTATTTTAAAGAGTCCGTGTAGCATAGAAATTAGCCCACATTGGAACCTTTTTCCACAGGAGAAAGAACGAAAATTTAAAAGACAACCAGACATTTCTTGTACTACTCTTTGGCTGAGATGAGTTGAGTTTTTCGTGTCAGTAGGAACTATATACGTGTTCATAAGAGTATTTTCTGTCATGTTGTTTTCTTCAGTTTTTATTCCCCCAGAAATTAACCGGAGGATTATTTCTTTGTTCTTTATTTTCACATACTATATTCCAGCTCAATACAAATGAATTGTCTATAATGCCTACTAGTAAACCCTACTTTTGGTTTAAGTATTTGGAATACATACATGCGTTATGTGCATGTCGGGAGCCCAACTATACTGCATCGTGTTTCATAAACGGTGCCTTAGTTTTATTGACATTCTTAAAACACAATGTACCTATTATTTTAAGCATACTTGAAAGTTATTGTAAGCATACTGGAAAGTGATGGTCACTTTATTCACACTATAGATATTGAAATTATATCAGTGGACAATTAGTACAGCCCATATTGTCTCAGTCAAGCATAAAGGAATTATTAGATAGAGGTGAGAAGAAACTACTACTTTTTTTGTATCATTTAGTGGTTTTTGTGGGAGTTCTTACTAGGTCATATTTTGCAGCACAATGTATCAGTACTTACATTTTTCTTTGCATGGTGCTAACATCATTAATTCAGTACTTAGCTGCTCTTTTTCTCATATTTTCTCTCCAGAAAATGATCATTTTATTGCTTAATCTTACTAAGGAACATGTGTCAACGAGTTTTTAAAACTGCCGTATTTAACTGGCACATATATATCTCTTTGAGGTCTCTTTAAATCTCCTTGTTGCTTTTGAATTATTCTTTGATGGTTTGACCAAATGTTGTTGTAATTGATTGCTAGGGCGGTGGAGGAGATTGGTTTGAAAGCAATGAAACACTCTTCAATATTAATGCCAGTCTTATTGGCAACTTTACATGATAATGATTGTATTGTTGTAAGACAATCCATTGTTAGTGGCACCAATATTTTTTGCTGCATTTTGGAGGAGTTGTCATTGCAGGTCTCTCTCTCTCTCTCTCAAATTGGTTTTCACACTCTCTCTCAGCATTGGCTTTCATGTTATTTTGAATACATGTATTTACATTTTGGTTTGTTTTTGAGATCATGGTATTAGGATTAGGACACTACATTTTTATTTATCTGATAAGTAACTGAATTTAGATTCAAGAAGGTGCCAAGGGGGCACCACCCAATTATAAAAGAAAACAAATGGGAAAAACCTCTACATCAGCTCAAATTCCCAAGGAGACCATAAAAATGACAAATATATACTACCTATTCAATCTAATATTCCTGGGCAGCTTTATCACACCCTTCCTCTATTTCCCGCCACACCTCTCCTTTACTTCCCGCTACACCTCTCCTCTACTTACCTCAAGTCTGGCCTCTTTATGTCTACTATCATAATTGATGGTGCAGACCAGATTTTTTAGCTCCCTTGTACTTACTTCTTCTAGAAGACATTCCATCCATTCTTATCCTGTTGTTTGCTTCAATTGCTGCTTACAGCTTATGGTTACATTCTACCTTACATTATCAAGTACATGTCATGAGTGAATAAAAAAGCTCCCTGCTAGAACCAGGTTCATCAACTGTTCACTGGTCATGGGTCATAAACTAAGTTTGATGACATTGGGCACAACAGGGGACTCAAGGAACAGAGAAAGGCAAAGAACCAGAATGGTAAAAAATTTGATGTCAATGGCGATATGCTGATCTACCTTTCATAAAGAAAATTGTTTTTGTTACTGTGTAGCCATGCCAGCAGAACTGAACAGCAGCGAAATCTTTTTCAGTTTGTTTCTCTTCATTCACATAGCTCTGAATCAAATTTTAGCAGGATATCATGGAGTATCTGATTCTGTATATCTCTCTGCTGGTTATTTTATTGACCATTGAAAGAATGATAAACTTTTTTTTTGTAGAATGTGCGTATGAGACTCCTTGTTTTTGGTCTTTCAAAATTCTAACAAGCTGTAGGCTGAATCCTGATTTTGTTATTTGTTAGTGTAGCTTCCTTTTAATTCTGAATTTTGCCATTTATTGGCTTCTAATTTTTCTGACTTCATCCAAAACTGTTACTGTATCTTGAAAAATTATAGTTTCACCAGCATGGTATAGTTGAGAGGTGGCTTGAAGAGCTTTGGACATGGATGGCTAAGTTCAAGGATGCTGTCTTTGGCATTCTGTGGGAGGTATGTATGACTTTGCTTTTCTCTTTATAGTTTCAGTGGCTGACTAGAGAATTTAAGTTTCTGTATAAAATGTGTATAATCAATTGGGGAAGTCAACCTGACATTGGTGATTTGTTTCCCTTTTCAATAGAATGCCTTCAGTTCCCTGTGGTAGGTTTTTTGGGCCCGTAATATTGGTTAAACACTGATAATATTGTTATTGTCGTGCATTTCATGTGCAAATCCTTATTGGATGTTTTCCATGTTTGAAAGAGTGGGAGGAAAGAAGTGTGAAATGTTAAATTTTTGTTATGTGAGGTTATACATAAGTTTTCATGTCAGATTGTGGGAAACCATGAACAAATCTATATTAGATGCTTCCCATGTTTGAAAGAAGGGAGAGCAAGAAGTATTAAGTGTTAAATTTTTTATATGCTAGGTTCTGCATCAGTTCTCATGTCAGACTGGGAAACCATGAGTGTTGATGCCTATTCAATCTTGCTTCAAGAAAAAATGTCTGGATGAGGAAACTCTTCTATTGTTATTTGTTGAGATGTTGTCTAAGGCCTCGTTTGGGAACAGGCTAATTTAGTAACTTTTTGGCTATTTGGCTAAAATATGTGCTAAAAAAAACTAGTATGTTTGGGATGACTTTTTAGCTTTTTACGAAAAGATGTGCAAAAAGAGAGAAAAGAGAATCTTTGACTCTTTGGTATGAGTTGTTGGCTTTTTGGCTAATTTAGTAACTTTTTGACTTTTTGACTGAAAAGGAGGGTTCCCAAACGAGGCTTAAATCATGGGGTGCATGCTTGGCTCCATAAGTATTTTGATGAAGTTTAGGAATTAACTAAATATCCAGGTTTGATCCCTCTGGGTGGGAGGGATTAATGACATAAAAGTGGAAATGACCCATTATTTGACATTTGGTGTAGGGAGGTATTTTAGAAGGATATTTGCTAAAATGTGATGAAAATTATTTACATGAGAAAAAGAAGTGCTTTTCGGTTTGTTCAGGAACTGCTCATCCATATGGTAGGTTGCTTTCCTAAGAAGCAAAGACACTCCTAAGAAGGTAATGTGTCGTGTCTGACATCGTGTTGTCGGATACCGATACGACACGACACTCATCAGATGCTTCCCAACATAGACACATACGAGATACTTTATAAGTTTGAATAAAATAACTTAGAATCTAATGATAAAACTAAATGGATGTTTGGGAAGTGAGTTTTTTTGTAGGTTTTTTTAGTTATAGGATATTATTGGAGAATTTTTTTTTTTGTTTTTGGGAAGATAGTTGGGTTTTTTTGTGGTTGGATGTGATGTTTGTGAGAGAAAAAGTGAAATGATTATGGGGTTTGATGTGATATTTTGTTTGGATTTGTTTTTTTTGGTTTTGTAAAACATTTGTCTTGTAGTGAAAAAAAAACAAAAAAAACTTAAAAACTAAGTTCCCAAACAACCCTTAAAACAATGTAATTTCTACCTATTTTTCTCCTTTAGACTTAAAAAATCTAAGAGCTCGTTTGGGAACTTGGCTTTTTTAGTGGCTTTGAGGCTTTTTTTTTTGAGATGGAAAAAGTTAGTGTGTTTGGGATAGTTTTTTTGGTTGAATAGATGGTTGTGAAGGAAAAAATGATTGATTGATGTATAAGATGTGACATTTTAACTTTTTGACTTTTCGTATTTTTTTTTGTGTGGCTGTTTTAGCCAAAAAGCTTCATCCCAAACAACCCCTAAGTAGTACATGCACATTCATGCGATGCAATGCGACATTGAAACGACATCCTTGGGTTGGAAACATGTTAAAATTTTATATTTTTACAAATTTATTATATGTGAATAATTTTCTCAATTCAAAGATAATGAAAAATATGTAATATATCACCAACTACATAAAAAAAAAAACTATATATTTCATAACTTAAACATCAAGATATTATTCACATAACAATGACATTCTAAACCATGCAAAACAATTATAGAACTTTGTATAATATATGTGATGTATTCATCTTATAAATGTTTCAAAACATATTTATAGTGCATAAGTTGTGTTTTGAAAAATGTCGAACAGTGTTATTTTGAAGGTATTCATCACATAGGATGTGTTTAGAGTGTTCAATAAGGGTTGTCAAAGTTTCCGAGAGTGTCTGTTATATTATGAATTTGATTTTTTTAATTAGGACACGTTGCAGAAGTCAGACACACATTTAAGAGTGTCCGAGAAGTGTTGATGTCCGATGACTTAAATATTCATATATATGACTTATAATAATTATTTATCTTTATATATGACATAATAAATATATAAATTATATATTTTGTATGTGTCCCCCACAAGTCGTGTTTTACATTATTTGAAAATTTGTGTGTTGGTTGGCGTGTTTGTGTTGTGTTGTATTGTATTGTAGCATGTCAGTGTTTGTGCTTCTTTCTTAGTTGTTGTCTGTAGTTCTCTTTTTTTACAAGCTTATTGCTTCAACCATGGGAATAATATGATAATATTGGACTCTGATGCTATGTAATTTGGTATCATATCCGTTGCTGTAATGCGATTGTATTTTCTGCATACGCATTTATTTTCTTTCTCATTTGTTGGCAAAGTGGTTGCACTATGGCTGAAGAGAAAATCTGATATGAACAATTTGGAGAACTTGCTGTTGAGATTTGAAATACACAGCTAACAAAAGCTTTTCTTGGATTTGATGTTTTAGGCTGGTTCTGTTGTGCAAGCTACTGGCTTTGAAATTTTTGGAGACATATGTTTTACTTTTTACGTCTGGCACCGGTGATACTGAAAAGCCTGCCTCAGAAGGTATTGCATTTAATCATTGAATGGCCTAGGGGTTTGAGTGTATTTGATGCATCATGTGTTATGTTGCATTTAGGCTGTTTACCCAATCACTTCCTACTCATGGGCTTTGATTGTTGATTATTTTTTTGATTGTTGTTTTTTCCTGTAGCTATAACAAGAAATGGACGGGCTTTTAATATTTCATTGCTGGTTGATGGTCACCCTGTTTTGGATCCAGTTGCACTTACATCAGAGGCGAATAGATCTCTTGGCATCCTACTGGATTTGTTGCACTCGGCCAGTAGTCTGCCTGGACCCTTGATAATATCTGTTGTTAATTGGTGAGTTATCAATGACCATCTGTTTGCTTTTTTATTTGTTTGTTTTGTGCATTGCTTAATTTCACATTCCTTCAAATTTAGGTCTATTTTCTATTATGGTATTGTGGTAAACTATTTTTTTCCCTTTATCTAGAAAATTATGGGTGTGTTTGGTTTGGTTTTGAGAGATAAATTTTCAAAAAATATTTTGGAGGAAAAGTTTAGAATTTTTTTTGGTTTGTTTGGTTGTATATTTTGGAAGTAGTTTTGAAGTATGGGAGTTTGGGATGATTTGATATTTTGTTATAGTAGATGTGTGTGAGAGAAAAAGTAATTAAGAAGGAGAGAGGAGAGAGAAAAAGTGATTGATTAATGTGAAAGGGACAAAGTGATTTTGTAATTTTTTTATCAAAAATTACTAAACCAAACAAAATTTTGAAATTTTTTCTCCGAAATTACTCTAAAAAACAAACCAAACAAGGCCTATATTAAGTAAAGTGAATACACTAATCGGTGGCAAAGGAGTGAGCTGAAACAAGAGGAATCTTTTTAGGGTAACTAGAAGTCATAAATATTATAGGAAAGAGAACAATTCAAATTGGCAGAGGAATTAATTTTCATTGAAATTGAAGTAGAGCTGCAAGAAAGTGCTGCCTTATTTTGTCCAAATTTCTTTCTTTCCACTAGTTTCAAAGGTGCCAAAAGACTAGGAGATTCATAGTTTTGGCCATTATCTTTGTGCTAGTTTAAATATTAATCTATTTTTCGACCCACTTGTGATGTTGTCCTTTACAAAATAATCAGTTATTCAATTTGTTTTCCACAAATATGATATTTTTAGTCGGAACATTTCATGTAAGAGTAAATAACAATTACAAGATACAATCAGTTGTTTGGGGTCCTAACCTGCCCGACTTAGAGTATATTATATGTTTCTTCAATTTTTGTTTTTATCAATCATTAGTGATTTAGAAGTAGATATTTTTTTTCTAGTCAGCTGTCCCAGTCTGAGTACTTTCTTTTGAAGCCTTGGAACAGCGTTTGGTTTCATTTCAAAAACTGTTTTCTGTTCTTTAAAACAGAAAAATGAAACTGACACAGAAAACTTTTTGGACACTGAAAAGCTTTCTGAAAAAAACCCTCATTTTTAGGAAAAAGTTCAAATTATTTTTTGAATTCTCAAAAACTTTTTTCAAACATTGGTGTTTCTAAACTTTTCATTGATTTTGTTTCTAAAAACACAAGACAATTTTTTTTTTTTTTAAAAGGCTACTTAACAGGCACCTCTTTTGGCTATATTTTTCTACTAATGACCTTACGTAATTGGTTGTGGGAGGTCTAGCAATGTAGATCTTCCTGGAGGATTTGCAAATTGTACTTTTTGGACATTGTATTCTCTACTTAAGGGGATGCTAAAACCTTCCATTTGGAAAAACCTCTTTGTTGTGTTACTTGTTATGGGATACACAATTCTGAGAACATAAAAATCTCATGCATTGTTCCTAGTTCTGTATAATGTATAAGAAATCATGAGCATGTGTAAAATAATACATGTTTACGCTTTTGTGTGATTTATGTGTTTGTAGTACTAGTGTATACCTTTTATGCAGCTAGAGTTGTGTGATGCATTTTTACATGTGCTGAACATGCTGATAATAGTCAATTGGGATGGTTTTGTTATCTGTCTCAATGATGGTTTCTGGTGTGGGGATTGGAATTGTAGTGTGTGTTTCCATTCAAGTTTTCCTGACCTGAATTTGTAAAACCTTGTTGAATTGGGATTATTAGACATTATCCTGCATTCTGCCTTTACCAGAAAGTGACTTCTTGTAGTAATAATCTGAGTGTTGTATTTGCATTATGAATATGGATAAGAACATCATCTCTTTAATGTTAGCTAGTGACATTAACTTTCTTCATATTTACAGAGGCCTCAAATTTTATATGAATATAGATTGCAAGTGGTTTAACAGTTTCTCTATTTTGAAAATTTTGGAGGCATTGCTAAAGCTTGGACACTGGTCGCAGTACAAGTTCAACTGCTTGTTTGTGCCATTATTGCAGCATGCTGACCAGGTCTTTTATGCGGAGTTAAATGGCATTGGACATGTGCTTGGCACTGCTGAATTGGTGGTTCAGATAATGGGAGATAGGAGCTAACTGATGCCAACACCATCAGCAAGTGATAGGAGTTATTAAAAGATGGATAGAATGGCCATCTCATGTGATGAGAAAAATTTACTGGCCAAGCAATACATTATATGTTTGATAGTTTGAGAGACAAATTGTGTCACTGTTTTGTGGTATCTCCAACTTATTTGCATACAGCTGTAGCATAAGTGTTGTTGACAATGTATTATTGGATTTTATGACCATTGATGCACAGTTAATACCAACAATAATCAAATTTTTTTGAGATGGCGTTGCCCAATCATTCATGCTTTGCTTTCGTTTTTGTGGGTCCTAAGTCTCTTTCCCCCATTTTGTATTGTTTCCCATGTTATGTTACATTCTCATTTTGGGGTTCAATCTTCTTATGTTTATTCATTTTCATGATGAGTAATATTCCAGACCATATACTTTCTTGGTTGTTCACCTCTTGTTTATAGCTTTGAAAAGTAAAAGGCTTCTGGCATATTGTGTTTGGCTTCCTCCTGGTTAGGTTACTGAAGTTGCCATCCAAAGAATAGCCTTTGTTTTTGAAATTAATTGTATTGTATAGTCCATCAGCTTGGGCTGGCACAGTTTTCCACTAATAAGAATGACTGGCGAGAACAATTTTCAGCTGAACAAATTGTCCTGTAAGCTGAACATCAAGCAACTCACATTTTACCCAAATAATGACATCTAAGAAATTCATGTGCATTTGTGATTGCCCAAATAATGACATACAAGTAATTCATATGGTTTAAGACCCAAAGTTATTCTTATGGGAGTTGTGCATTTGAGTGATTTCAAAACAAATTCTCAGATAATTGTGCACTTTTTTGATTCATTTCTTCTTTTGCATTCAGCTGCAACAACCCTCTAAAAATGCCTGTGAGATTGAGAAGGCATTGCAGCTACAATTTCTTACATGATTTTAAAATTAGGTTTGAATAAATCATTAAAATTGTTGGATTGTTATATTTAATGCATTATATTAAACTGTTTACAACAAAATGACAGTTTAGAATGATGCTCCAAGAAATTATCTAGCAAAGATGTTAACTTTTGAAGAGCTCATATTACCGTAATTGTAGAACAATTAGGAATAGGTTTAAGTAGTATGATAATAATGTATTATCGTCAATGGTGCTTAAAAGAGCTATTGGGGAAGTATGAATGTTTTTCCCTTCTTTTAAATAAGTTTGTGGAAGCATTACATAAACATGTTAACCGAGGAAACTAATATGTTACTATTAAGTCATTGATTGTCTCAAATGCTTAAGATGTTAGGAAATGGGTCCAACAATGTGTATGAAGCTATCCAACACCTTGCCTCACGTGCAACCCCGTCTTGCACGTGGAGATACATAGAGAGAAGAAAAAATGTCAATGAGAGACAAAGAATGCGAACAGGGATCAAATGCAACTACAGAGACTTGAACTGAAGACCTCCTTCAACTTGAGCTCTGATACCATGTTAAGTCACCAATTGTCCCAAAGTTTAAGTTGTTTGGAAATGAGCCCAACAATGTATATCGAACTATCCAAAAATTACACAATGGATTTATGGAGAAAAAATGGAAATTGTAGGTAGCAATACTATTTTTCTTTAGCAGTTATGATATTTGAAATTTGTGTTAGTGTAGTTTTAGTTTTCTCAACATCCAGGCCAAGGCTAACAGTGATGCAAAATGCTCCACTTAGTTCATGGTATATTTCTCATAATTTTTGCATTTACTGCATGATGTATGGTGAATATTTCACATCTTTAATAGTCATATGGATAATGGACTTCATTTTGAGGTTGTAGCTAGGTTTTGCAAGTCTATTGGTCCCAGTTACTTTGTTTTTGGTTTGAAGATTGACAAAGTGCACTCTTTCTTCATTGTATAGATTGTGATGTTTTGCATTTTGTAGGCAAGTTACTTCTTAAAGCTTTGTTCAGGAAAAATGGCAATATGTTTGCAATGTTTCTTGGAAGTTGGTGAGTAGATAATATTCATGGTGTAGGGCTCGTAGTCTAAAGCAATTCTTCTACTGGAAAAGAAGTTGATGTTTTCAATAGTACACTTTTAGGGGAATTTATCCAAAAAAAAAAAAAAAAAAAAAGTACACTTTTAGGGGAGAGAAACTATATTGAAAGACTTCCATTGTGCAATGGATTCAATTGTGACCCAGCCAAGGAATAGTTGAGTTGCAATGAGTGAGGTGAGTAACCAATTGTTTGCCACTCCTCTGGTGTGAGTTATGTGCCCTTAGTTGTGTTGACAATGCATGTGAGGGATATATCTTTGGAGGATGAAGCAGCTGTAACTGTCGCTAGCTGGAATGATTATGTATCAAAGATAAACTATGTTGAAAGTTGTCCATTGTGCAATGATTCAATTGTGATCCAGCCAAGGAAAAGTAGAGTTGCAATGAGTGAAGTTTGCCACTGCTCTGATGTGAATTATATACCCTTACTGGTGTTGACAAGGCACATGAGGGATATATCTTTGGAGGATGATGCAGTTGTAACTGTCGCTAATGTGGAATGATTATGTTCATATATTGATACTATCTACTTCATTTAGGGTGGCAGACTTTAGAAATATGCTGGGGCTGCAATCTATGCTGTATCCTCCTTGAACAAAATAGAAAGATGCTGGGTGTTGATCTTTCTACCTCTGCCATGCAAAAGACCAAGAATGTACACTTTGTTGTATCAATGATATTTACCAATCTACAAATTGCTAGTTTGAGGGTGAGTGTGTGGTCCATTACATGTTAGCTACCTCTACAATAGCCAGACTTTCTTGGCCAGGTTTTAGAATGGCAGAGAAGTCATGGAGGGATCTACTATGGATAGAGATGATGAAAGATTCAAGGGATGGATTTGGCATCACTCTCTATTTAGTTTTATTTTTTTATTTTTTATTAAGGACATTACTTGCATTCTAAAAACAGAAACTATGATGCGTCTATCCTGTTTAAATTGGTTGTCTTGTGTATAACCTTTTTGGACAAAGTTCTTGGTGCTCATTGTCTATATTGACTGGATTGACTGTCCCTAATAGTTGTTTTGTTAGTGGAAGAGTTAGTGTTTACTTAGTCCATTCTGTCAACCCTTTTGCTCCTTGTTTTCTTTGTGGGCTTTCCTTTGTCATTAGAATGGATGTCTTGTTCCAAGCTTGCTTATATGATGGTTTTAGTTCTTGGGGTTTTATCGCTTCTATGGTTGTCCTTGCAGTAGTCTATTAGTAGCCGTGGGAGGACAGGAATTCAACTGTAGGAGGCGCTTTTAGTACAAAAAAAGGAAGTCTTTCCGTATAATTGGTATGATATATTTGCTTTAATCTGGTATGCATGCAAGACATTTTATATTGATTCAAATTTTTATGAAGTAGAAGTATTTGTTGTGGATTTGTTGCAGTAATACATGGTGGCTATTTTTTGTACTGATGAATTGTACCAATATGTCTTGGATCTTTCTAGTTGGAATGCATCTCATATGGGAAATTGCAAAAGGTCCTTGACTTGTTGATCCTAAGAATTGGAATGATGAAAAATTGAAGTCTGTTTCTTTGGTGAGTTTTATGAAACTGGAAAGACATTTTATGCAGCAAATTAATGCTGGTTGTGGATTCTATGGCAATTTCATTGTTGAGGGGATAACAAGGAGTGTTAATATCTACTAGAAGTGATGTGGTGGTTGTAGAATTCTTAAGTGATTCTTGAAGGTGTTGCTAGCATTTGTACTGGTAGTATGACTATTGCTGAAGATCATGGGTTGCGTGATAGAAATGATTTATGGCTATGATGAGTGCGAAGTGAGTTTGAGGTAGTAGATGGTGGTGTTGGAGGCAGTGCTGGATCTTCTTATTGTGATATCATAGGCAGTAATAGCATGGGTGCCATCAGGGTTTTAACGTAGTCAAAATTGTTGGATGTCCTTATGATATGTTGATTGTGTTGGTAGCCATGGGTTCTCAAAGTAAGTGGCTGTCAGCTACTGAAAATGGTGAGAGGGGTAATGGTGATTATGTATGCCATTTTAGAGCTTGCAGTGAATGTTGATGGTTGGTGTACGGTTTTAAGAGGGTAGTGGGAATTGGTATGTGGTGGTCATCACAGTTTAACAAAGCTGGTGTTTGTGGTTGTGGAATGTGTGGTGGTCATTACAGTCGTGGGAGCAATGTAGCATTGGTGCCACTGGTCATGATGGTAATATTGGCCAGCAATAAGGTGGTTGAATTGGCACATTGAAAATAAGGATATTAGTACTGATGATGATGCCTTCTTCTCCTAGGAATGCAATATTCATGTTCCCCCACCAAGAGGGGGTCGGTTTAGTGGTAGGCCTTCGAATCCCTCGCTAAAAGCCTGGGTTCGAGTCTCCATAGACCCTTGTTGGGGTTAAACATACTCTTTAGCACAATGAGCACGCAAGGGGCCTAAGCTTAGGCCTCGACATAAGTGCAGTGAGGTTCCCTGTAGATATGTTATGGGTGCTAAGGGGCAATACTCCCTGGCAGGTATGTGGAGTAGTCTATCTGCATATCCATTTTATGAATTAAAAAAAAAAAAATATTCATGTTCCCCTGCAAGTACCATATCTTCATCTCTCTGTCAAAACATTTATGTCCACGAAGTTGGTGTTCTATCATCTTTGCAGGATGACAGGTCTTTATTTGTGAGTTCGAAAGATTAATATAGCTTTGCCTTGATAATAGTTAATGTCATCTACCTGCTAGAAATATCTGCTTGCCAACAGAGATTTTTTTTGGTTTTTACCATAAGATTTGGTTTCATTCAGGCTGGCTGAGTTGTTTGTAGTTGTAACTGAGGCTTCTAACTGTTGAACTGGAATGGAAGCCTTAAAAAAGAAACTTGCATCAATACAAAGTAGATGGTAATTCTAGTTAAAGCTGAAAAGTGGCATGCATACACCCAGGTGGATGGTAATTTACAGTAGAACCATGTAACAAGGATGTATTATTCCGTGGTTGATGCCATCATGGAGACACCTATTGGGTGCATTTTCATGTATTCACCTTCATGTAGCCACTGAGACCCATGTTATTGACCTTTTCAGTTAGTATCAGATCAGATAACTTAAAATCTGCATTGAAAAAGAAAGAAAGAAAGAAAGAAAGAAAAAGGAATGTCTGCCCTCAACTTCAAGCTGCCTTGGCATGGGCTTGAGCTTCTCTCTAAGGTCATAGTTCTCAGAATATTTGAAATTAACTTCAAGTTGAGGTTGTACGTATTACAAGAGAAGTTCTATGTGAAAATTTGGAACTGCTAACATTTTTTCGGATGTGGTTTGGGTTTTATTTCCTGTACATTTTGTGAAGTAAGGCCATGTTACTGTGCATTCATTGTTGTCTTGGCTGTTTGATCTGATTCTATTATTTATTTTTGTTGTCATTGAGATCTTAAATCCATGTTGTCCTGGTTGTATTGTCTCACTGTTCTCCCTATTATATATTTTATGTATCTAATGTTGATGTGTATTTTCAGTCTTGCAGCCATAGCCAGGAAGAGGCCACTTCACTATAATTTTGTTCTTTCTGCATTGCTTGATTTTGAACCAAACTTTGAGACAGTGAAGGGAGGTCATATGGCCAGTATTCAGTATTCTTTAAGAACTGCTTTTCTGGGGTTCCTTAGGTGTACTTATCCTGTCATTGTGGAGGTAAACTTTTTCATAACATTCTACAAATTCAAATAATCCTTTACATGAGTTATTTCCTGTTGTTTCTCTTTCCGTGTTCATCTTTAATTTGTTGAAATTGAAATTAGTGAATTAGTGTCAATCTCCAATATGTGGGACTGTCTAATGGTTTCCCCATGGTGGTTATAGAAAAGATATTTTCACTAAATAAATCAGTGAGAATACTGTTTGAAGGAAGTTCATATTTATTTATTTATTTTTTAAATGATATTCATTTTTCTTTACTAAAATGAATCCCAGAGGGCCAAGTACACAATTGTACGATATTTGAAGGGCTCTTTGTGGTGCCAATCTGTATGGATGAATGAGAGGAATTGTAATATCCATCAGATCATTCATTGAGAAGCCCTAGAACTGTATTTCTGATCTTCAGTAGGTCTAACAGCTCATTATGTCTGGAGCTTGTTGCTGACAAGTTGTTGTTTTGTTTTATCAACAGTCAAGAGATAGATTGCTTAGGGCACTACGAGGAATGAATGCTGGGGATGCCGCTGATCAAGTTATCCGTCAAGTTGATAAAATGATGAAAAATAATGAGCGTGCTTTGCGTGATGCACGGTTGACCAAGGTAATTTATTTTGGTGGCAGAGCCCGTTGCCTTATTTTTGCCATTCTTGATCCTATGGATTGCCAGTTCCACTTTTGTAACTGTAGCCAATTCGAATCTCTGTTTGGCAGGATGATCAACCATCAAGTCAGCTGCCTGTTGCTGGAGATGCCGTAAGAAAAAGGTATATGCCTCTGGAAAATGAAGAGCCAAACAATGGTTATGATATGGCTTCCAAAAGAATTCGTCGTGGTCCTAGTACCCTCTCTGATCCACCAGTTCAAATAAATGATTCTGGGCAAGATTTATCTGTTAATGGAGTATCTTCTAAGGTTCCTTTGTTGGACAGTGGTCTGACTCCTGTTGAACAAATGATTGCCATGATTGGTGCTTTAATTGCAGAAGGAGAAAGAGGTGCTGAATCACTTGAAATTCTAATATCTCAACTCCATCCTGATTTGTTGGCTGATATTGTCATAACTAATATGAAGCACTTGCCTACAAACCCTCCACCATTAACAAGACTTAGTAGTGTAACTCAACAAAGTGGTTCAAGTGGTCCACCTTCGGTTGCTGTTCCAATTGGGTCCACAGCTTCTATTCAGTCTCCGGTGCTTGCAGTACAAACACCTTCCTCTTCATCTAATGTGATCAGCACATCTATAGCAGACATGTCTATTTCCATCAACCTCCTAGCAGATTCTAAACGTGATCCAAGAAGGGTAAGTTTAATAATTTCATAATTACCAGTTTTCTCTGTCTTTTCTTTTTTCTTCTGTTACTCTGACTTTCTCAATCCTCGGTATATTATTTATCTAGAACCTTCCTAAAATTTGGTCTTTAGTCCAAATTAAAAGAGTATTAACTTTCCAGGATCCCCGTCGCCTTGACCCACGACGTGCAGCAATATCTGTTGAAGTGCCACCAACGCCTACTGTGGAGGACACTAATGATATGAAATCTGAGTTTGTTTCTTCACTCCCTGTGGTCACAAGTGTTGAAAATAGTTCGGTGTCTTTGATGCCCAGAATGGAAGCCGACTTGCAAATATTAGAAAGTCCAGTTGTTTATAGAAGTGATCCAGTTGTTTCCAGAAGTGATCCAGTTGATTCTAGAAGTGATCAACCACATCCTAAGGAGGTGGTTTTTGATGAAGAAGCCACTGAAATTGTCCCTGTTCTGGAGGTCAATACTGCTTTAGATCCTGCAGTTTCTCCTGTTCATGAAGATGACGAGGACTTGGTGGCACCAAAGCCATCATGCATTGCAGCAACAAACGAGGAAAATACATCAGCTCTGTTACAATGTGATCAGCTTTCTCCCTCTGATTCAAACATGACTGTCTCTGAAGAGGCTTGCCCTGATTTACCTGTGCTTCCATCTTACACTGAGCTGACAGAAGAACAGCAGAGAAATGTGAAAAAAGTTGGCGTTGAGCGGATTATTGAATCATACAAGCATCTACGAGGGACAGATTGTAGCCAGACACGCATGGCACTGCTTGCTCGTTTGGTTGCTCAGGTGGGGTCGACTTGTCTTTTGATTGGTTGCTCGATTGGAAAGCTTATTTCTTATTTGTCACTTTGAGGCATTGATTGTTAACTTTTTTCTGTTTATTTTGTTGTGACTTTTTCAACCAAATGTAGAGTTGATATACAGTGACAAGTGTGATATTTTAATAAACCACATCATGAAAATTTCAAATAATGATTAATAATCGTGTGGCCATTTCATTGCTTTTATATTTTTATTTGCTATCTGATGTTAAGTTTTGAGTGACCAAAGTACTAAGCACTGGTTTGCATTTAATGCTTGAAAATTTTGACATGCCAGAAGTCCTGTGATTTATCTATCAAGCTAGAGCACAATTTTGAAAATATTTAGAAAAATTATAAAAATCTTGATAAAGACTATGATTTAAGTGATGTAGTTTATTGTGTGTTGTGCTTAGTTCGCAAGTGATTTTGCTGAATTCATTCAGGACTCAGTTGAATCATCGATGCCAAGTGACTTACAAGAGACAAATAGAGAAGCTCAAGAAAAGAAATTACTTCTTTCTTAGTTTTTATGTTTCAAGCCTGGTTGCTGTTATTGGTAGTCCAGGTGTAACTACGGGGGTTTAGGGAATGCTCCTGTTTGATTATGTTTCTACTTGGCATTGGGAGCTTGATAAAGTACTTTGACAATGTTCAACTGAAAAGTAAAATCTGACTGTGCATTGGACACTAGATTTGAATTTATAAATGACTTTATTGAAGGAGTTTCTGTGGAGTGACTAATGGTTGCAAAGTCATTTAGGAACAGGCGATACAGAACAATTGAAGTTGGTTCATTGAGGCAAAATTTCAACAGATGCCTTAAAAGTAGTCATTTGCCAACTGGATATTGGAGAAGTCTGAGACTGGAAATGCTAAGACTCTGATGCTTTTGTCTTATGTACTTTGTATAAAAGGTTCATGCAAGTGAGTGGCCTAGAAAATCCCATGTGTTCCTCTCCCTCTTTTGTATTTTTTTATTATTATTTTTATTTATAGATCCAGTTAAAGGATGGCTTTTGAATTCTATTTGAAGGCTGTCTGAGTCTAGATTCTTAATCAGAACCTGCTAATATTATATTTAACAAGAAATGATGCTTCTTTATATTGTACTTGAAAGATATTTACGTTGAGATGTACCATAGGAGGATAGCTCTTGTATGCATATTTGCGTGAGAAATAAAATTTACATTGAGTGAAGGACATGTTTGGGATCAATTGGATGAGTTTGCATAAAATAACTATAGAAGAGAAGAAAATTATAGGTGGAGATTTCAATGGTCATGTAGGAAAGGATAAGCAAAGGTGCGAGAGGGCATGGCGGATATGCGTTGTGGTGACCAAAATGAGGCTGAAGAGGGCATCTTAGATTTCACAGTAGCATTTGATCTTATTAATAACCAAGTCCTTCGAAAAGAGAGAACACTTGATAACTTTCAAAAATAGGTCAAATAGATTATTTTCTTTCAAGAAAATCAGATTGCTTAGTATGGAAAGAGTGCAAGGTTATTCCTGGATAGTGTCTAACATCACAACATAGACTAACCATACTAGACATATACATTAAAGGGCAAAATCAAACCAGAAATATGTTAAAACCCACAAACTAGATGGTGGAATCTAAAAGGCAAGAAATTAGAAATAGTGAAGGATAAAATGTTTAAAGAAGCAACATGGAGTTTGGAAGGTGATGCTAATAATATGTGAAATACAAGAGCATAATGTGTTAAAAAAATATCAAAGGAAAATGGCCCTATATTTAAAGTTACATGATGATTGAATAGTGAGATACAAGCCATAGCAAAAACCAAAAAGGAATAGTTGTAAAATGTGACAAAATGATGAAAATGAGTAAAATTTTAAGAGATACAAGTTGGAGAACAAGAAGGTTAAAAGGACAATTAGAGATGCTAAGTCAAAAGCCTACGACGATCTTAATACTAGATTAGATAGTAAAAATGGATAAAAGAATATCTACAAGCTTGCTAAATTGAAAGAAATGAAAACAAGATACTTTAATTAGGTTAAGTAAGTGTATAAAAAGTGAAGATTTAAGGGTGTTAGTGAAAGATGAGGAGATTAGAGTAAGTTCAAAAAGTTATTTTGAGAAATTGTTAAATGAAAACCATTTAAAAAAATTATGATAGCATTGATAGAACTAGAGAATATAGGTTCATTGTCGACTAAGGGAATTTGATGTGAAATTTGCACTGAAGATGATGAAATCAGGTAAGGCATTAGGATTAGATTGTCTCCCTATTATGGCTTGGAAATGCTTAGGTAAGGAAGGAGTGTCTTGGTTAACTAAATTATTTAATAAGATACTAGTGACTAAGAAAATGCTTGATTGGTGGAGAAATGTATTTTTGTATCTATATGTAAAAAATACTGATGATATTCAAAATTGAAACTATAAAAGCATTAAGTTAATGAGCTATATAATGAAATTGTGGGGGATAGTGATTGACATCGCTCAAGGGTGACAACAACATTGTCAGAGAATCAGTTTGGATTTATGCCCAGTAGATCAACTATGGACGCGATTTGTTTATTAAGGAGATTATAGAGAAGTACATAGAGGAAAAGGTTACAATAAGCGTAGATGTAATATGGTGGGTGTTGAAGAAAAATGTGACTTAAGGGTATTTATCAAAAAAAAAAGAAAGAAAAAAAGAAAAGAAGAGTGACTTAAGGTATAAAATAATGCAATAACAGGCATGTACAAGGAGGGAGTTGTACTTACAATTGGATCACTTGTAGGATAAACTAGTGAATTTTTAATCACTGTATGGTTGCATCAAGGGTCGATTTTAAATCCTTGCGTATTTGGCTTTGTCATGGATGAATTAATTGAACGCATTCATGATGATGTTCCATGGTGTGTGTTTCTTTCTGATGATTTATTTCTAGTACATTAAACTAAGGAACAAATTGACTCAAGTTATAAATTTAGAAACAAGCACTCCAGTCAAAGGGATTTAAAATGTAGAAATAAAATTGAATACATGGAGTGTAATTTTAGTACCAATATAAGTGGAAATAATAGAGATGATAATTGAATACTCGGAGATAATTAGTAGTGAATTTTTTTTGTTAATTATGTTCAATTATTAATAAGGATGGTGACTTGCAAATGATGTGATTCATAAGTAGGTTGGCTCAAGTGGGCTGCGTTAGGCATATTATGTGATCTATGAATACCAACAAAATTGAGAGGAAGATTTTATAGAACAAGCTGTAAAGCTAGTGATGCTTTACGGAACGAGAACAAGCTGTAAAGCTAGTGATACTCTACGGAATAGAACATTGGGCAAATAAGAAACACCTTGTTTATAAAACGAGTGTAGCTAATATGAGAATGCTTGATGGATGCATGGTAAGAATAGGAAAGATAGGATTAGAAATGAATATATTTGTCAAATAGTAAGAGTAGCACCAATTGAAGATAAGCTGAAAGAGAGCAAGCTAAGATGGTGTGGTTATGTACAACAAAGACTTATAGTTGCAATCGTAAGAAAGAGTGATATAATCACCATAAATGGAGTTGTTAGGGGAAGGGGATGGCCAAAACTGACATGGGGCGCTGTAGTAAGCAAATATATGAATTTATTTAGCAATTGAGTATATATAGAGCACAAAGGTGAAAAAAAATTTTATGTAGTCGACCCCACTTGATTGGGACACAAGGCTTAGTTTAAAGCACTTGTTTGGGATTCTTGAAACTCATACTTGAAAGGCTTGGTGGCTTTTGATTCATTTTAGTTTAGTGAGTTTTTACAAAAAGTAGTGAACTAGCTTTTGTTAAATCTGTGTTCAGCTGTGTGATTTGTGATATTTTTATACTGTCAACTGCAGCTTGAGTATTTCATGAACATGTCATGTATTTTATTAGCTCTTTGACAGTATTTGTGGCCTAGCTTTACGTTATTGATTAATGTGTCCCTTATCTGCTGCCTGAAAAGAAAAACATTGACATATATGTACGTTTCTTGCAGATTGATGGTGATGATGATGTGGCTTTGATGATGCAAAAGCATATCGTCTCAGATCACCAATACCAGAAGGTATCTGCTTCAGGAACCTTGTGCGCTTAAATCATAATTTACCCAACTAACATACTTGTTGAGATCTGATGTGATATATGATAAATCTGCTAGATTTCATTTAGTGTATCCTAAACCATCCAGCAATGCTTTTGGAGAAATGAACCCACAGTAGTGCTGAGAATTTTTATCATTCTATCTATCACTGCCTGTGGTTGCCTATTGGGCTGGGATTCTTTCTTTGACTTCTTGTTCTGGGTTCCTACTCGAAGACTCATTACAATTGCAATAGAATAGGTGTTGCAGAGCATGTTAAAAAGAAATTTAGTGAAGCTGGAATTTTGAATGGTGACGTTTAAATTGAGTTATTTATTACTTAATTTTATTTGTGTTATTAGGTTTTAATAGTGAAGGGTGTTTAGGTAATTTTTAGATTTGCTGGGTTGGGTTGTAGTTTGGATTGATGTGCTGCATTATGGGTTTATGAATCTTGTTTAAATCATATTTTCGCGGGTCAAGTGTCAGAAGGTCAAATCTTGGTCAAAAAGTATATATACATGTGATGTAATAGGTTTAATGAAATAGTGAGGTTTGATAATTTGTGTAGAGCTCTGAAAAACCCTTCCCCTCCATTTGGCCTTTAATTTCACACTATAATATCATAAAATAGTTGCTGTTCTAGATATTGGTTCTAACATCCAGCTCCCTGTCTCTTTGTAAACTAAATCTAATTCAATTCCCTTTTGTACCCAAACTATAAATTCTTCCGTCTTGTCTATTTAATTCTAAAGTCAACAACCTTTTTTTTTTTTTTTTTTTGAAGCAACAACGAAGTATATATATTTATTAAAGAAGAAGAGGAGGACGAGAAATCCTCATACAGAGAAAAGAAATATAGTGAAAGTAAAACTCAACCAACATAAAAGAAAATAGAAAAAACAAGCAAACCCAAAACACTAAAATTACAAATAGCAACCCAATCCTAGAAAGCAAGAAAAGAGGATTCCCTAAAAGGAGGAGACACAAATGCCCAAAAAGATGCCAAAAACCAGCCCTATCCCAGCGAATCTACATCAGCCTCCTTTCCATCAAAGATCCGTGCATTTCTTTTCCAACCATATGATCTAGAAAATAGCATGAACAATGCAAGACCACAATGACTTGGCTCGCTTAGATCCACTGAACCCATCAAACTTAATAAGAAGCATATGTGTGCAATCCCATGGAGCAACCCATTTAACATCACACAAGCCAAATAGACGCTGCCATAACTGAATAGCCACCGAGCAATGGAGAAAGAGGTGATCCGCTGATTCCAAACTCCTCTTGCACAACACACACCAAGTCAACAACCCTTTCTTGCCATGAATCATAAGCAGCTTGTCCTTAAGTTTTCCTAAGTTCATCTGCACCAATTGGTTCCTTTTTATTGGATGTCAAATCTCCCTGAGTATTGGCATCATTGTGAGACTATTAGTTTTGGGTTATTGCATCTAGACTGTGTAACTTTGTGATTGGATTAGTATTATAAGTGGGAATACATTCACTAATGATAGAGGTGGTTTCCCAAGCAAAGAATAGTTTGATGAATTGGTTACATTGGTAAAAGAATTGGATGATGAGGATAAAAGATGAAAGAAAAAGCGATGATTATCAAGAGTATCGTGAGATTTGCAAGGGTAAGAAAAAAGGGAGGTGGAAAGGCATCCCCTAGGAAAGAAAGGAATTAAGAAGGTTCAATATTAGGTTAATTATGATGGACAGAAGCGGTTGGGCCTTTAGCAAGGCAATCTTGATTGTGAAGAATAAGGTTGGGTATTTGGTTGTGGATATTAGAGGTGATATCTTCTAAAGAGTTTGAGCAGTTGTATTATGTAGGAATTATTTTATCTATGAATGCTGTTAGTCCTTTTTTAGTTTTTATGGATGAGTTTGGAAGGCAATTCAAGAAGCATGTGGAGATCATATCTGTAAGCTACTATTGGTACAAATACAAATGGGAATTGATAATAGAAATTGAAAAGTACCTTTCGTGAAATTGGTGCAATATTGAAGTATTTCAGTTATTGATTGAGTTATTAGCGCTGAAGGTAAGCTGGAATTACCCTGGTGATGTCATCATATTTCTGGCTGAAAGGTTGGGTTGTGATAAGAAGCAAAAACATGGACACGTTGAGACACAAATTTTCAAAAAATCAGGACACACAACACATATGGGGGACACATGGAAAATATATAATTTTTTATATTATTATGTCATATATAAGGATAAATTATTATATATTATGTATATGAATATTTAACTCAAGATAATAATTTTTTAAAATCTAAAGGAGAAGAATAGGTATAAATTTACATTGTTTTTGTTTTGTCATTGGATTCTGATTTATTTTATTCAAGCTTGTAAAGTGTTGTTTCTTATGTGTCTAAGTGTTGAAAAGTGTCTGTCGTGTCTGGTCGGTGTTGGACATGACACGACACATTACCTTCTTAGAAGTGTCGGTGCTTCTTAGATTGCATCAGATGGGTTTAACCCTATGAAGCAAATTTACGTGATGCAATTTTAGAGTTTCTCCCTCTATGTCCAGGTTGGATAGGTTTTTGACCTGTTTTGGCTTGGAGGACCACTTAGTGTAGTTTGGCCTTGTTTGCCATCAATCACCAATGTCAAATCACGTCATTGTGCTTCTTGACTGGTAGATGGCAATCCTGGTTTCTGAGTCTCCAATTGGCAAAGAAATTAAAGCTATTCAAGTAGAATATAAGGGTGTGTTTGGTTTGTGTTTTGAGATAAATTTTCAAAAATTTTTTTGGGGAGAGAGTTTAGAAATTTTTTTGGTTTGTTTGGTTGTATATTTTGAAAATTGTTTTGGAGTTTAGGAGTTTGGGAGTTTGGGATGATTTGATATTTTGTTGTAGTTGAGTGGATGTGTGTGAGAGAAAAAGTGATTGAGAAGGAGAGAGGAGAGAGAAAAAGTGATTGATTGATGTGTAGGAGAGAGAGTGATTTTGGAAATTTTTTTCAAAAAATTGCAACCAAACAAAATTTTGAAATTTTTTCTCTAAAATTATATCTTGAGATACAAACTGAACAAGCCCTAAATATTTGGAACATGGAGGTCTATGGCTGAGTAAACATTAAGATAGCCTGACTTTTGGAGAAGATTACATTGTTAGATGTCAAAGAGGGGGTGTGGAGGGATTGGTTGAGTGGCTGCAAGGTGATAGTTGATTGGTGTTGCAGGTGTAAGCAGGTGGGGGAAAGTGTTAAAACCTCCTCTGTCATTGTCTAGTTGCCAGCAATCTTTGGAGTTTGATGTGCTCAATTTTAGGTGTTACATGAGCTATGCCTTCTCAGTGGGAGAAGGCATGGTAGACTACAACTTTATGTGTTTTGTGTACAGTTTGGAGAGAACTTAATAGGAGGTCCTTTGATGGTATTGAGCCTCCCATTAGTGGTTTGAAAGGATCATTGTCATTTCTCTATTCATTTGGTTCAGAGAGGACTGTCTTTTCTCTATTTAAGTCTTTTGTGTAATTTATAGGTGATTTGTAAGTGTACCTTGGCCTTTTGAGTGTATAGGGTCTGTTCCTTTTAAGGCGTTTTTAAATGAATTTTTCTTGTCAAAAATATACTTTGCAATTCATTCCTTCAAAAGATTTCTTTGTTAAACTCAATATATAATTTTTTTAATTTTTTTTTTCTTTTTTTTTTTGTTGTCAGGGGCATGAGCTTGCTATGCATATACTGTACCATCTGCATACTCTCATGGTCTCCAGTTCAGTTGAACAATCTTCATTTGCTACTGGTGTATATGAAAAATTTCTCTTGGGAGTGGTAAGTGCTTTCTTATCTGGTTAAACCTTATTTTCTTTGATATTATAATTATGCATTTACATTCTTCTGTTGTAGGCGAGGTCTTTGCTGGATGCTCTGCCAGCTACTGACAAATCTTTTAGTCGACTTCTGGGTGAAGTTCCATTTTTGCCTGATTCTGCATTAAAATTGTTGGACAATTTATGCTACTCTAATTATCACTGCGGAAAAGATAGTCGTGATGGTGATCGTGTGACTCAGGGCCTTGGCGCTGTGTGGAGCTTGATTTTGGGGCGTCCACTAAATCGGCAAGCCTGCTTAGATATTGCTTTGAAGGTAATCTGGGGATGAGAATTTCATACCCTGAGATATTTGTATTTATATGCTTTAATCTCCTGTTCTTTTAGATATGTTTACAGTTGGCAACACTTCTGTTTTTTACCACCTATGTGATAATATTTAAATAATGCCTCTATTTTAATTCTAACCATGATGTCCACCAAACTCATAACATCCAGCAAGATTTACACATTCTGTTTGTGGTTGCATTTGACACAAGTGCAAGCTTGCTAAAAATGGGATAAATTACACATTGCCTTATTATGCCTAAAGGCTTATGGGTTTGTTATACAAAGGTTGCTGACATAAAAAATGCCCTAGTGTTTTAATTATTTTTAAGGAGGAACTAATGGGAAGTCCCACCAGCTGACTTGTTTCCCATTAGGTCCCATTAAATTTTTTCCCCCTCTATCTGGAAAGTCCCATTGTATAAATTGTTTGGAGCTTAAGTCCTTTTTTCAAAATTTCAGCAAATTTTTAGACTGTTTTGCACTTGTTTTTGTGTGGTCAACAATTGGAAATGTGGTATGCGCACTTATGGCATGCTGATGTGGTAAATCGTCTATCCTTTTGTGTTTTAAATTTTAGAATTCCATAACTTTCACTATACACTTCCTTTTTTTTAAAAATAAAATTTATATTTTTGAACCTGTTGGTCAAGATCTATCATGAAAATATGTTAAAAAAAAGAGTGAAATTTCACACATTTTTTAGTATAGAAGTGTGAAATTTTACACTTAAGAAAGTGTAAAATTTCAACACTTACAGGAAGATGATATATATATATATATGAGGGTTGATGAACATAGGTCAAAAAGTATGAAATTTCAGACTTTAAAAGGTGAAATATATATATAGCGTTGATGGATATTGATAGTGTGTGAGATTTCATACTTGAAGAAGGTTAGAGACAAACGAATGTTGATGGACATTTTCAATTTCTAGAATTATGAAATCTCACAATTTCAGTTGTGTGAAATATCACAATTTGGTACCAACTATGAAATTTTACACTTTTTGGTATTTAAATTGTGAAATCTCAAAATTTTAGTCTCTTAAAATGTGAAATTCAGTTTCTGTGATCCAAACTGAAAATTTTCACAATTTCCATTTTAAAAACAGTTAATATTTAGAAATCCACAACAAACACAAAGCCCCTAAAAATATAGAAAAATGAAAAACAACTACACAAAACCTTAATTAATATATAAAAGTTATAGTAGCAATAACGTGAGGTCCTAACATACAAGTTCTTGAAATAGAAATTAGAAACCCAGTTATTGTGAGAGAGTCAAAAAACCAAAATCTAAAGTTAACTCAACCTAAAAAACCAATAATGAACATAAACAACTATAATTCAACAATACAAATGACTATTCAGTCAAAATAATTTGAGAAACATAATAGGGTTCGGTTCTAGTAAACTACAAAGCATAACTCACTTGCCTAGCAAAAGAAATAGTAAACTGAAAGCGACGAATGAATGATGGCCATAGATAGCTCATATATATATATGTTGTAATTTTGAAGGAACCTATGGTAGATAGGGCAAGCTTTTCTGATTAGAAACCGTTTGTCGTTCATTCAACATGGAACATATGGATGCATGTAGGAAGAAGCACATAAATCGTCATCCATAAATGATGGCAACAACCTCTTAACGTGTACAGGAGGCGCAAAAGAAAGGCGTCTGAGTCCCAAGTTTTGATTTGACATGCATTAGATGATCGTAACCCACTTAGGACCTTGGATGATTATGCT
Organism: Camellia lanceoleosa; assembly: GCA_025200525.1. Classification (NCBI taxonomy): domain Eukaryota; kingdom Viridiplantae; phylum Streptophyta; class Magnoliopsida; order Ericales; family Theaceae; genus Camellia; species Camellia lanceoleosa. The sequence goes on along the minus strand of CM045766.1, from coordinate 69,358,326 downwards.
TTAGCCTTGTGGGTCTTGTCTTATGCTTATGCTTATTTTTCATTATCTATGTTGGTGGTCCATTTTTTTTAGTTCAGGTGTATTCTGGTAATTTCGGTTGCTGGATGTGGTCAGTAGGGTTGTGATATGGGTCAAGTTATGCATTATTTATTTATTTATTTTTGAATTTATCTATGGGTGCGTCTTAGTTTCCTAATTGGAAATCCAATTCCTATTAGGTTAGGATTTAGGAATACTTATAAGTTTGTAGAAGCCATGTAATTGCTTCTAATTTAATAAAGAATTATTTTAAGAGAATTATTTCCAACAAAGATGCTTCTTTTGTAATTTCTTTTTTTTTTGTAAAGTTAGTGCTAATGGGGTGTAATTTCTTTTCTTTTTTTTTTTTGTGGCAAATTGTCAATTATACATGCTTTTCATGAATTGTATGAATTATTCACTTTCATGTAATGGTGCAAACCTTTGTAGAAAAGAAACAAATTATTTTTATGTAATAGTAGATCTTGACCATTTTATAGTTTCATAATTGTTTAATCTGATTATTTTTAATGTTTATTACCTTGTTTTTGGTATAAAAGCATATTCACAAATGCTCTTCATGTATAGTTTGTCCCAGGGTTTATTGATTTTGTCAAATAAAATAATAATTGGTCCGTCGTATGTGTAAAGTGGCAAAACTATTTGAAAAATGGTTAATGCTTTCGCATTGAAGATTTGTGTATTTTACTTGTTACCTTGTGTTTTTTTCCTTATTTATGGTTTTTTTAATGACAGTGTGCTGTTCATTACATAAGATGAAATTCGTGCAAAAGCTATCCGACTGGTATGAGGACTATTGACTTCTTAGCAATTTAGGAATTGTCTAATGGGTTTTTCAAGCTGTTGAAACAAATAATTAGTTTTGGTCTTGGGAAGCACTGATTATATTTTCTTTTGTGTGCTAATAACTTCTGAAACTTGTGTTGCAATTTGTTTGGCAGGTAGCAAATAAACTCTATTCCCTTAACCACATTTCAGAAGATATTGAGAGATTTGCGACAAATATGTTGTTGTCAGCTGTTGATCAGCGTGTTTCTGATGTAGAGCTTTCACAATCTGTGTTCACTGAACAAAGAACAGAAGGGGAGGTATGTGGCATATGTTTCTTGGATATCAATCACATTCCTTTGTTCTTTCCTCCTTGTTTTTAAGCGTCAAAGGCTGAGGCATGATTAATGTGAAAAAGTTTCATCATGGTAATGCTATGGGTGCTGAGAGGTATGTTTTTTAAGGCTTCTGTAGTTTCATCACTGTAATGTGATGGGACTTGGAAAGACATTTATGTTGCATTGAGAAGGCACCTGTAGACTCTAGATTTGGTAGATGATTTTTACCCTTTGGCAGTTGTTTTTTTGGTATTTCATGTGTGAACAACTTTACTGGCTATTTAGTTGTAAGATGTATAAACTATAGTAATAGAACGAAGCTATTTTTATCCCTTTTTTAATGGTAGTCTTTCTTTCTCTCTACTATTAGTGTTCTTCTACTCGAAGCATCTTTTTTTTCAAGTTGTGGTCTGCGAAACTGAAACCTTTCAAATTTGTTTGTGCTGCTGCAAGCCAAAAAAAAAAAAAAAAAAAAAAAAGGGAAGAAGAAGAAAAAATGTTCCCCAAATCAACTTCCATTGTTCCTTTATGATTTCAATTTTCAAGATATACCATGGGTATGCTGTTAGGAATCAGTAATTTTTTGCTCCTTTAAATCCATTTTTCTTGTAAATTTATTCTTAATTTAGGATTCCTCACTCATGTCACAGTTGTAAATTTGAGCTTATGCATGGTATTTTCAAGACACTGTTCATGAATACCTTGTTGCTTAACTAATGACCAAATTTGCATTGCCCAGATGCATATTTTAGTGCTTTGCTGATAACCCTTTCTTGAGACAAGATGAGGTCTGTGGGAATCACGTTTGTTTTTGGGATTGAGATTGGGGTTCCTTTTGCCTGTAATGGCAGAAATGAATAAATAACTAATCAAAACAAAGAATATTAATATATATCTGTTGGTGTTGTGTGCATGAACAGTAACCGGAGTTTGTCAACTCTTCTACGTTAGCTGAACTTTTGGTTTGTAACCTGCAAATCTTTTTTTGTTATGTAGTTTCCTTGAAATTCAAATTTAATTAGTAGGCATACCTTTATTAGAACTATCTGTTATTATTAAACTGCTAATTTTACTAAAATCTAATAATCTTCAATCTATTTTTGTTCATTTATTTGTTTCATCAAATTATTTTCAGAGAGGAAGCCAGGAGACATCTGTTAGTGGTTCTCAATTTTCAGAGCCTGGAACATCTGAAAATGACTCCTTGAAGGGTGCACAATCTGACTCCCAAACTGATTCCTCAGTTTCATTTGCTGAAGCATAGCATTATTTCTTTGTTTTTTGCTTTATGTACAAAGGTTTTGACTCTGCTCTGTTACTGAGAAAGAATATGATTAAGTTGTTTCTGTGTTTTTTTTTTTGTCCTTACTGTTTGGAACTCATTTAATCTCTCTCTCTCTCTCTCCCCCCCCCCACATGTGCGGCCGTTGTTTGTTTTTTGCAGAAACCTAGTCAACTTCAACTTGTATTTGATAATTATGCACGAGCTCCAAAGGCTGTTAAGCAGGTTCATTTCTATTTTGTTGTATTGATTCATATGATTGTAAAAGTTAATAAAAAAATGCTTCAAGTAGCCTGTTTATACATTCTAGAATATTATGCTTTGTAGATCAGTAATGTTAAAATAAAAGCTGAGATGGACAGATTTGAGTGTCACCTGTTCTGTGAACCTGCATATGCGACAAATTCTGTACCAGGGAACCTTTGTAATATGTAGAGCACCGGGTGCATTCTATGTTGGTTTGACCTAAGACCAAAGCGACCCAACCTGTCCCTGAGTTGGTTTGTTATTGGACTTGACAGATTGAACTGTTAACCATCTTTCATCTAACCGAACCTCCTTTGTCCCTCAGAACTGACAAGGGGTAGTCTGGCCGACTGTAAAATTTAGTTGTAGACTCATTGTCTAAATCAAAACTATGTTATCTGGAACGCGGATCGTTTCGGCACATGGATCGGGAACGGGAACATGGTATGCGATATGCTTTAAAATGTGGTATTGACAGGAGTAAACTTGTATAGATTATACTATAATAATTTAAGATACTTGTGGAATAATTTTCTTTTAACAATTAGACATCCAATGAAATGCAGTAATTTTTCCAAATTAGCAACACATTTCTATATGAGCATTGTGGTCCATTTTGATGTCATGTCTTGTCTTGTCAAAACTTTCATCATCTTAGCTTTTAGTTCTTTTTCAACCTAAGAAAATTTATTGGAAGAAACTTTTGAGATCATTTCAAATTGCTAAGTTCTTGTTTTGGAGCGAAAGTGTACCATGTTTTGAAAGCGTGCATAATAAAAAGGAATTCACTTGGGAATTAGTTTTTTCTAGTAACATGTAATCAGAATGATATTGGGGGTGTTTGGTGTGGCTTATTTTGGCCAACTTACAGATTCTAGCATTGAAAAAGCTCTTTTGGACTGTTTGGTTAAATTGATTTAAAATAGGTTTTGATTCTAGTAACTTATTTTAACTCAAAAAAGCTAATTTTGAGAAGTTGTCTACTCTTGCTTCTGATTATCAGTTTTTGTTGTGGGCATGTTAATTTATGATTATACCCTTCATTATTTATTTATTTGAAAATAGAAAAAGACCCAAATGGACTATGGATTATTTTTATTTATTTTTTTATGAAAAATGTGGATTAGTAATGAATAACAAAAAATAAAAGTTAATTCAATTTACAACTACCAAAGGGTATTTCAATTTACAATTAATAGGAGTAAAAAGGACATTTACACATCAAAAAGCTATTTCACAGTTTATTTACCAAACACTACCAAACAGATTAACTTCTTCTGATTAAAGTTATAATTTATAATCCGTTAAGTTATAATCTATAATATGTTTTATGATTACACCAAACACCCCATTAAGCAACAAAACCAGCATATGCATAAGCAAGAGGAAGAGGTGTTGGAGCATATGTAAAGGTAGAGTCTCACATTGGATAAAGAGTAAAAGAGATGAGTTTTAATATACATTAGATGGGCTATTTATCAAATAAAAATAAATATATATATACATTAAATGGGATCTCCACTTATAAGCTTAAGCTTTTAAGTGGGTATGAGTTCCAAATAATGCATGTTAGGCCCTAGTGTTAAGTATGTGGACTTTGAAGTTTCTCTCCAATGAATTGGGGCAGTGTTGCTGTGTGCTTGTGGGCTCCCCAATTCCTTAACAAGAGGTGTTGGAGTTCTGCAAGTGGCTTGTTAGAAACCTGAGCGTGGCTATAACTGGAATGTGAAGTGAGCCAAGCAATCAAAAAGTGATCAACTTCACAGCCCCAGCAAAACTCTTCTTGTCCAGCTGGATGACAGCTAGTCAAGGCAGATCTGTCAATGCCCATCTTTTCCCATTGCAATTCTGTTATTTAGGATAGTTTCAGTCCCTTCGGGACTCAGTGGATGTAGGAGTTTTCAGGGCTGACCAATAAAATTGACCATAGATAGGAATCAGTCTAGTGACTAAGAGCAATAACCATTGATCAACTCCAGTCTCCGGGAAGGCATTCATAGTAGGCATCATTCCGATTGGATTCAATCAGATGTTATCCTGGAAGGAATTTTCTATTCGTTTTGGCCTGGGTATTAATTCAAGGTTTTGAGGTTACCTTGCTTTCTTGTGAGTACTTTTTTTTAAAAAAGTTTTTCCAAGGGTTCATAAACGAGGGCAAAGCAAGGTTAGAAGGATCGAAGAGAGCTAGTAGATCGAGCTGTGGGTTCATGGATTTGGCTAGTGAAGCACAACCACTCATCTTTCCTAGAGAGTGCTACCTAGAATAAGATGAGCAACCTAGTGGCAATGTTGGCTCCTTGGGTTCATTCCTTCACTAGTCACCAAAGTGCATCAACAAATGTGAGCACATACTTTCTTATTCATTTACTCTCAGGGATGGAGGCTAGGTTAGCCAAAAGATGGTTATTTGTTGTATGACACTTATGGTGACCTTGCTTTTTAGGGTAATAACAGGTTAATGCCTTGAGCTAATGTGCAAGTACCAGGCGCTATGGCGCTGAAATAACCCATGCCATGCTAATAGAAAACAAACTTGAAGTCAGTTTGTTTTTAGAGTTCTGTTTTCCTGTCAACTTGACTGTGCACAAAAAAAAAAAAAAAAAAGAAAGAAAGAGATTCATAATTATCATCCAGACATTTTAAAAAATCTGGATTGGGGCAAATTTTCTTGGGTAAAATTGATATAGATGAGTATCTATGATGTGTAAATTTGTGGCGTGTAAGGCTTTGGCCAGTTCTTGGATTGACTCTATAGACCAGTGTTACTTACTGGGTTCCAAGTTTGTATTGGTTTGCCACTATGGGCTATCAGCACTTTCACTGCAGTGTCCTGAAAATTTTGCCTTTTCTCCTTCAGTATGAATGTCAGTGGCTGTAGTTTATATGAGAAAGTATAGATTGACAGCTCAGATTGGCCTCATGATCTGTTCATGGGAAAGTAGAGCACTCTCTTTACCAGGAACAAGCCTCTTGCGGCTAATTTTTTTACTTGTTTCTTCATTTTCATTGTAATTCTCTTGGGCTACATGTAATTTTGCTCTGAACCTTTGGAGATGATGCAGGCCATCCATCGCCACATTCCTATTCTTATGAGGGCCCTAGGGTCCGCATATTCTGAATTGCTCCGTATTATATCTGATCCTACAGGGAAGTGAAAATCTTCTGACACAGGTAGGTTCCTTTTTCTAGACTTTATGATTGTTGAAGATATAAAAAGAAAATGTTTTGAAAATTGGCGGTCTTTTGTTTTTCTTCTTAAATTTTCTGGTCATAAGCAATGCTGATACTGGTCTTTTTGTTTTTCCTGCAAGGTGCATATTTTGTCTGAAGGACAACACCTTCTGCTGATCTGATTGCCACTGTTAAACACTTATATGAAACTAAACTAAAGGTTTTGCTATTGACAGACTTTGATGTTCTATGTTACGTTGTTGTTATTGGTTTTCTTGCTATTTTGGTCTTTATATGGAATTTTTTTTTTCTTGCAGGATGCTCACGATTCTTATTCAATGCTGTCATCCTTGTCCAAAACTGAAGTTACGCTTCTACATTTTTTCTTCCTTCTATGTTAATGGTTTTTGCTAGTCATAATTGTTATATTTTCTTATACATAAACAAGGTATGATGGCTTTTTCTTAAAATACCCAGACTCATTAAAGTGATGGTACAGTGCTATAATGTCCCCCCAATAAAGCTCTAAGAGGCCAAATGGAATGCATTGTCAGCTTGTCTGGAGGCCTGGTGCCTTATCCCCATTAGTCTTCCAAGACTCCCATGACTTCCTCTTCCAGTAAACTGCCTCTCCAGGCCAAGTCATCAAGGCCGAGGCCTTTTATCATTGGTCTCAGCATAAAGCCTCTCATAAAAACTGAATCACTTAAGCTCTTAATCCCTCCTCCTCTCCAACCCATTAATTTCTAAACTTTGTACATAGTTTTGTGTCCTATATAGGTGTGGTCAATTCGTGAAAGAACTGAATATTCCTGTCATAAATCCCTTGCCTTTATACGCCTCCATCTAATTTCTTCCCATATAGACAATGTGTCCCCAACTCCATTTTGACTTATTCCTTCCTACTCATTATTTAAAACTTTGGGTCTCAATACCAATACAAAGGGATAGGGGAGAAAACTGTTATAATAGTAGTTTATAATATCATAAATGATGGTCCAAAACCTGAATTCAAGCTGGAATAAACCATTAAAAGATTCTGGTGTTTCCCACCTAACAAAAATAGGATCTTAGGCCTTGTTTGATTAACAAGATTTATAATTGAAAGGATTAATAATCCCCGCCATGAATTAGTGTAAGGTTTAGATTATCCAATTAAATTAGTGATATAACTATTTATACTATATTCATTTTTTTTTTTTTCATTCATATTTGAAATTATAATCCTCAACCCCTCTCAATATTAAAAATTAGCTAATTTTTATCGGGGATTGAATATCCGTCGTACATATGGTCGGTTAATAAAATTTGTAATCAAACATGAGATTGTGAGTCCATGGACTAACAATCTCGATCCTATCACTATAATCCTACTAATCAAGCACTGCCCTTAGTCCTTTATTTTAAATCTAATATAAGCCATTATTCTTTTCAGTGAAATGAAAGAGAGAATAAAATGACTAATCTGCCTCTAAGCAAGTCACACCGACTAAGCTTAAAAATGAAGCAAACCTTTAAAAATGAAAGTATGATGACCAAAATACCACCAAGAAGTTCTTACGCATTGGGACCACGTTTCTGGACCCCCACGAGGACACTCTCGAATAAATAATCAAGAAGAATAATCTGAGAATACCCTACTGCACCAACAACCATTAGATCCTAAATTGTTAAATTGTAAAATATTTATGAACCGGAGAAAGAAGGCTTGGAAATGTTGTTGTTATGTCTCCATGTCCATGAGCATTCAATAACCTTTATATTCTTTGCAATGAAGCATCCAATGATTTGTTGACTAGAGCACTTATTGTGCACTAAAGTTATATGAAACACGGCTTGATACTAGCATCATCATTAATATCAAGACCGATAATACAGGATGATCTTCTTTTGGTTTATCCTAATTGTTGACTTTGCTTTTTTTGGGTTGATATATTAGATAATATTTATTTATTATTTGTGTATTTTTGGTCTGGTTGATTTAAATAATTTTTAACTAGTTTTTTTATTTGGATTTAATATATACATTCAACGTGATCTTGTAGTTATTAGAGAAATCGTTGCGACTCCGTGTGTCTACCTGTCTGTTGTCCATGCTCACAGATTTAAAAGCCTCATAGTAGTAACCATGATGTAAACTCACACACACACACACACACATATCCAGGAACTTTCTCTAACTAAACAGTTTGGGAATCCCTAGGAATAAGTAGAGAGCTCCTAATGAGAATAGAACACCATCTCAATGTTTTATACCTTTGATTCTACCTAAATTTGCTTCTCTCTTTTTAAATCTACTATGCAGCATTTCTTTAATTTAGCTAATGTGTGTTTCATAAGTATTACCCTGTATTTTTCTCCACAGCTACAAAGAAAGTAACTAAAATTTTAAACTTTGTATTTGATTGATGTGTGTATACAATAATATCTGTATTATTTAATCATCTTATGAGTATCAGGTTTTACCTATTTTCCGCAAACTTTGACCTTCACTGGATAAGTTTCAGAGCAGCACTTGCGCTCCTTATACTCGAATTGGGAATCAATTCCATCTATTTATTTACCTGTCATGTTTAAGGTTTGTGTCTGGTGCCTATCCTTTGTGTGCTTAGACAGGGCGACTTTCTTTATCTATTTATTCATTCTATTCTTGAAGAAAATTTGGGATTTTTACCATTATTCTTTTGAAACCTAAACATTTAATTAAAGTGAGTTGTGGATGAATATTAGAATGAAGACTTAGTAAAAATATATAGGGAACCGATAACTTTCAAGGATATTCAACCACTGTAATTTTGCTGTGGA